>NW_019167982.1:15091821-15598331 GCF_002303985.1 Durio zibethinus | reverse complement strand
GTTGTATTCCTAAATGTACCTTGCAGTAGTCTATGGTTGGTGCCTCTATTCTTTATATGTTTCTTTATTCATTTCCCTCATATCCTTCATACTACTATGAAAAACAATTCCAATTGCCTATTTGTCATTTGATCACATGCATGATCACCAATGTGGCAACATCAGTAATGTTATTCCATGTTTCTTTAAACATATTAAGATTCTTCTAGACTTCAACTGCATGTTTGCATTGTATCACTACATGTAATACAATTTTATTTGCCTCTTCAAATCTATGACATGTACTGAGTGTCTTTATTTTCCTTCTAGCCAATGTACTACTTTGATTTTATGCCTTACTTTTATGAGTACCAGCCTATGATGCTATTTATTTCTCTATAGAAGCTTTTTGGCATCATAAAACAATTTATAACATAGGTAGGTACAGCTTGTAATATTGCTTTGATGAAGATTTCTTTCCCTCCCTATAAAAGACACCTATTATTCCATCTTTCCATCTTTGGTTTCTCTTAATTTCATTAAAGGCATTAGCTTTGTTCCTTCCCACAATTGATGGTAGACCCATTTATTTTTCAGGATTCCTTGTAGCTTACACTCCATACATCTTTGTAAGCTCTTCATTTTTAACAGTGGTCCGTATTTTTGTTGAAGAATAATGCTGATTTATCAAAGTTGATTTATTGTCCAAAGCCATCTTCAAATTTTTGTAAAACACTTTTTATCTTCTCTTCCTCATTTGATATTGCCTTAGCAAATAATAAGCTATCATCTGCAAAGAATAGATGAGTGATTCTAAGCCCATTTCGACTAATAACAATGATATGCATTCACTACATATCAGGAATAAATATGGGAATAACGGCTCTCCTTGTCTAAGACCTTTACCCGACCAGAACTTTCAGTGATACAACCATTTATAATAAAAGAATATAAAACAGTAGTAATTCATTACATAATAAAGTTAATCCATCAAGATCTAAAACCTATTCTACTCATCATATCTTTAAGAAAGCCTTAATCAACCCTATCATATGCTTAACTCATGTCGAGTTTTAAAGTAAAATACCCATTTTGACCTTTCCTTTTATTCTTTAAAGAATGAAAAAGCTCATAGGCAACTAGGATATTGTTTGTTATGAGGCATCCCGAAACAAAAGTTTTCTAGTTCTCATTAATACAATATGGCAAGACCAATTTTAATTTATTAGCAAGCACTTTAGCTATAATTTTATACAAGTACTGCATAAACTAATAAGTCTAAATTGGGTAATGCTATGAGGGTCTTTTACATTAGAAATCAAAGCAATATTAGTATGATTAATCTCTCATAGATTCTTATCCTTATTAGGAAAATTAAGACAAAGCCTAGTTACATCATCACCAACAACATGCTAAAAATTTTGATAAAAGAATGCAGGCATACCATTTGGCCCAAATGCCTTTAAAGGGTGTATATGTTTTATGGCTGTCTAGACCTTCTCAACTGTAAACTCTGCTAATAAAATATTATTCATTTCATCGGGCATTGGATTTTTAACTATCTATAAGATATCTTCACTTTGTCCACCACCTTGGTTTTGGAATAGTTGCTTGAAATAGTTAATGGCAATATCAATGATCTCATCATCCTTTTCACACCAAGTTCCATCATTATTCTCTAACCACCCTGATGGCATTACACTATCTACATTGGCTTGTTCTAGCATAAAAAAAAAAGCAATGCTGTGCAGGGATTTAAATAGCGATCGCGGTTACGTTTTCAGTCGCGTTACATTTATCGTGTTTTCGGATATAATGGAAATCATTATAGTCATCATGGTCATCGTAGTCGTGAATTTTTTTTAATTTTGCACAATTTATTATAAAATATAATAATTATAATTATAATTATAAAAACTATTATTTAATATTTTTTAAAATAGTTTATGACACTTTATGTTTTTTATTTTCTAAAAAAATTATTCACAATTTTATTTAGATTATAATAAAAATATTTATATTTGGTTTAACAAAAAAATTTTTACTTAATAAAATAGAAGTCAGCAACTGAGTGAGCGAGGCCTTACAGGTCATAACCCAGAGAAAAAGGCTTCTTACTTAAACACCAACCCAAGCGAGATGAACGACTGGTTTGCTATGAGACTCACTGACCTTGGGAGTTAATATAGAGAAGGAGACAGAGTAGGAATAGAAGAACTGGGACAAGAGTTCCTCCAACCTTTTTTTCAAGTAGACTAGGCCAGACCTAGCGCTTAAGTCGTGGTACCAAGTCAAGTTCATATTCAAAATTAATTCTAGACAAATCAAAATATTAACTAAACATAATACGTTCAATACCAAGCATCCATATTTAATAAAATTACAAACTTAAAAATATAATAATTTCAACTTCCATCAACTATAGTTATAAATCAATAAGAATTAATTTTATAACAAAAGAATTGACAACAATATAAATACCAAAACAATAAAAATTATTAATTTTCAAATATAATATCATAAATTAATAAATAACAAAATCAAATTATAATATTTAATTTTAATTATTTTTTTTCTAAATTATACAAAAAAATTTATTAAAAATTTTCATCTAAAATCCATATATATATAATTTCAAAAATTATAAATTTTTAAACTTATATTTTAATAAAATTAATTACAAAATTAAATAAATAAAAACCCACCCACCCTAACTCACCCCACCCAACCCCACTCAGTACTCACGTGTCCCCTCCAATGTAGATAGCCCCATTTCTCAAACTTTCCCCCAAAGTAGAAACCCTTATATGATCTTCAACTCTTCTTTGTGTTTTCTTTTTCTCCCTTTTTTTCTCTTTGCATCTATCATTCTCTATTGCATTTTTTCATCAATGTCTTTGCCTTCAGAGTATCTCGATCTCATCTTTCTCAGATTATCACAAAGATCAACATTATTTTACAAAAATTTTGAAAAAAAAAAAGATAATTTAACTTTTTCTTATTTTCTTTGATTTTGATTATTGATTCAAAATTTGAGATTGATTTGAATTTGAGTAATTTGTGGATTGAGTTAGGATTATCTTTGATTGAAGTTTTTTATTGTTTAATTTGAACCAGTGACTAAGAAAACGGGGATAGCGGTCCGTTATTGCTTCTATTTTCTGTTACACCGTTTTCTAATAGCCGTTACGCAACGTTTTGAGTATGAATAAATTTTTCAACCACATTTTTTCAGATAACGATGATGGGTGGTGACGTTACCGTAATTTTACGACTGCTATTCCGTTATACAACCGTTATTTGAAACCCTGATGTTGCGATCCCCTTCCCTTAACCAGCTAGCTCGTGATCGTTGGGCCCAATAAGATTCCTATATTTCAATGACCTTGTTCAATTCTTTCCTAGTTGTCCCAATGTTTCCCAAAGTAGAATGATTTGGTGCAGCATAGCTTAATGTTTGGAGCTCATTTGTCAACTTTTTTTATCTTCCTTTGCATGGCCATAAAGTGCTCTTGATGCCACTTTGCAGGAGTTTGACCCGTGGAGCCCACTCTATCAATTAAAGGCTCACCAAAGCTTCTCTGCCAAGCCCTCTTTATTACCTTCTCACAAGCCCGATCCTTTACCCACATGCTTTCAAATCAAAAGCGCCTATTTTTCTTTCATTCCTTTATTTTGCCCCTTTTGCTCTCCGTGGTAACCAATATTGGTATGTGGTCAGACGAGCTTGATACCAAATGAGACACCCGGTACTGTGGGAACCAATCCTCCCAATGTTGATTAGCCACACTCTTATTAAGTCTTTCACAAACATTGTTTGTAGTGCTATTTCCTCGCTCTCATGTAAACCATTACTCCTGGTATCCTAATTCCCAAAGTCCAGCGTCTTGTAGAGCTTATCGAAAATCTTTCATTTGATATTTATGCCTTTGGCATCTCCCTGACTTTTCCTGGGACCAAAGAATTTTGTTGAAATCCCCAATACACATCCATAGTGTATTATATTATATCGCAAAGTTCCTCAATATGCTGCATAAAAGCCTTCTCCTCTTATATCAGGCTCTTTATAAAATCCTATTATTCTCCATTCCTAGGTTTCTTCTCCATCCTAAATTATCATAGCAATGTGGTTTTTCAAAAAACTTAAGAGCCGAAGATTGATACCGTCTTTCCAAAGCATCGTCAAGCCCCTTCTATTTCCTTCTGCACACTGAAGCAGGATTTCATACGGCATCTCCTTTTAATACCATCCATCTTCCTAGCATGTAGTTTTGTTTCCATTAAGAAAACTACATAGGATTCTTTAGACCTCAATAATTACCGAAGGGCTCGAACTCCACGTGGGTTTCCAAACCCACGACAATTCCATGACAAGCACTTCGTGACTGTCGGTGAGACTGGGTCTCAGCCTTTACCATTTCTAGCAAAAGTCATCCCTCCATCTGTTCCTCACCTCTAACTTTCTTTGCGATAGTTTCTACTATCTCAGCCTTGCTTATAATGTTCACTTCCATTTCGTCAACGCCTCTTTTCCCTAAGGGCAGCTCCTTTTGTCTGGTGTTATTTCTGGTTTTTGGCCTTCCTTTTACTTATTTTGCTCATATTTTTTCGGTGCTGCATAAATGTGCATGTCCACTTTATTTGTTTCATTATTAACAACTAATTCTGTCTCTTTTGTAGCCCCGCCCATATTGTCCATGTTGACATTCCTAATAGCATCATTAGCCAGTTGTCCTAAGATATGTCCACTAGGTATTTCAGCTCTTTGTGCTATGCCTCCGCCTTTGGAATACAAGTTACACATGCTCTTTTTAATTAAGGAAATATTTTTAGCGTGATTTTTGTGATTTTGATCCTCCGTTGGCACGATGATAGACCCTCTTATCTTCATTGTTGCTGAATTTCTTGCCTCAAAAATCTCTGTATGTTTGTTTCCCACTTGGCTTCTCAGCCTACCTATCGCACCCATTGCCGCTCCTCCTTCCACACCCCCACCATCCCATGTATGCGGCGTACTAGTTATATTCATTCTTCCAACCTTCCTTTGCATTCTAGATCCTTCTTTCCCATTTTGTGCTTGATGGTGGCCTTTTTCTAGTGGAAAGGCCCTTAACCAATCTCCATACTGCTTATCAGTCTCCGTTTCTGTACCATCTTTTTCTGTATTCATGCATTCATTTTCAGTATGATTCAACATCCTGCATGTGTAACAATACTTTGGCAGCCTTTCATACTTAAGCTTTCCCCAGATATTGGTTCCACCTCCTTGTTTTGCTAGAGTCACACACCTTTTTAATGGCTTCGTCACGTCTATCTCTAATTTGATTCTCAGAAAACGTCCCCAGCCTAGTCCATTGTTATTATCATCAACTTCTTTAATTGTTTCGATTTTTTGCCCTATTTGTTTAGCCACCGTTTAATTTATCCACTGTAGAGGGATATCATACACTCGGACCTAGAATGATCCTCTTTCAAATTTGTAGTCTGAAAGCCTGAAGTCTCCATTATAATCTTGGAGTAGTAAAAGCTTTTTGTCAAACGACCATGGTGCGCCATCCATTACTTTTGACTAATCCTTCTTAGACCCAAATTTAAACAGAAACAAGTTAGCATGAAGAACACAAATATGAACATCCTGCACCAGTTTCCATATCACCCTAAATGTACTTATCATTGCCACCCAATTAAAGGGCCGTAAGGTTAATAATTTCCCTGTCATCCAACAATCTGTTTCTGCATTTCCATCTTCATCATATCGCTTCATGTCTATTGCTATGCATTCATTCTTTGCTTTCGTCAACGTGAGATTTTTCCATGCCGTTCCAACTCCTTTGCCACAATAGCCAACAATCTTTCCACTGATTCCCTTGCTGCTAAGTGCCACTAACTACAACTTACTATTCAACCCTTAAGGTTGCTTCATCGGAGAGATTTTGACGACAAAACTAAGTGCCTTACTGAAACTAAACTTCTCCCATATAGTTAAGCCCTTTAGGAGACTCCGATATAGGACATTTATCACTTTGTTACTCTAACTTATGGAATTAAAAAATTTCACTAACATAAAATAACCAAATGTTAGTCCTCTTCTCAAGTACCATATAAAATATGGTATATAGAAGTGAGCATAACAATCTTACATCATATTATAGCACCAATACATCTCTGTTTTCAATTGATCTCATAAACAAAGATTTACATTTCAATTGGATTGTCTTTTGCCTGATTTCCTAGTTTATGTCTTTATTCCTAAACTCTTCTTCTTCACTTTGCATGCATAAACAATTGATTATATTTCTAAGTCGATAAACAACCTAGGTACTATTGATGTTAGCCTTTTTATATCCAAAATTAAATTTATGGGCTGTGTATACCCATCTTCATATTTATTCATTGCACACAAAAAATTCTCAATATTTTCAAAATATAACAAAACCTAAGGATGGACGATGACAAGTAAAATTTTTACAATCTTTTTATGATTGTGATCCTTTGTTAGTTTAATCTTTTTATTTTTGTTTGATCATTATTGTTATAGATTTTTCAAACATGTTTAAACGCATTTACTAACATGGACATGCTTCTACTTTCTTTGTCATTTTTATGTCTTATTTTATAATTTTTTTATAGGATGAGCATAATCCATAAGAGGGGAGAAACTTTTAGTTCGAAACCAGAATTTCTGTATCTCGTTAAAAAATTTTTAGTCACTAATCTTGAGGAGCAAATTCTCTATTTTTAATAAAAAAATGCAATATATAATTAGGAGAAAAATTGTTAGAACGATAAATCAAGAATTAAACTCCAATTTCAGAATCCCTAGGCGCCAAGGCTTGCTTCAACCGGTTATCCGTTACAATATTTCTCTACTTTTTCCCATGAGAAGGCAATCAACAGCGCCGTCAAATCAAACGGTTGAGATTAGAAAACCGCATAACCAATAAGACCGCACTATATTCTGCACCCAACAATACGTAATGCAAATCGGTAACAAAAGTCAAACACCTTTTCACATATTTATTTTCCATGACAGAACTTATTAGTACTATAAAAGTCGCGTGCACATTGTGTACAAATATTGGTTTATTAGCCTTAACTTTTGGTCAAGCATTAGGAAACTTCCGAGAAACTTCGTATTGCACTTTTTCGAACTTAAAAGAAAGGTTTTCTTGAACTGAACTCTCATTAGGGCGATGAGTCGTTCGGGATATCAATTCCAATCCCTTGCCGTCGTTTCTTTCATCAACCAAGCCACTGTTTTTTCTGGTAAACCATACAATCTAACTGTCTTGGAATTTTTTTTTTTTTTAATTATTTGGTGTTTTATTCCTTGAAAAAAATCAAATTGTCCTAAAAAAAAGGTTATGCTGCTGCGAGATATCCTCCGGAATCTGCGATTTCCTAAGCATGCAGAATTAGAAAATTTCTGTTATTACCATCGAATGGTATTTTAATTGGTAACAGAATGCTCCGCATTTTCTGGATTCCCCTCCAATACCAAAACCAATAGGCAGTCATTCTGAATGTTTTGGTGGTGTTTGATTTTCTTTTTCTTTTTTTCTTTTAGTTTGGAAATTAAAAATAAAAAAAGGTCCATAAAGATTTGGATGTGATTCTGAGATTTCTGGGCTTTTTCATGTTGTGTTCGAGGTGGCCCACCTCCGTGTAAGGCGATTTTGCCATTGTTTTGTGCGGGTGTGCCATCTCCCTTGCGACACTTCGGTTTTTCTCGTGACTTGGGATCACCATCATCAACATGAGCAGTACTTCATCCGGCATTGGTCTTCTCCATCTCGAGGACATGGAGGCCGGCCCTGCCAAGGTCAATGATGACCTCGACAATCACCTTGATCCCGGTGCTGACCCCTCCGATCCCTTCGACATTGCTCACACCAAGAATGCATCCCCCGAGACCCTCAAGCGCTGGAGGGTAATCCCTTTTTCTCCTTCTTAGTTCCTCTCTCTCTCTGTCTATATATATATATATATATTTTTGTTCCTCTCATTGTAATTGTAAAAAAAAGTTATTTATATGGGATTTAGTGGTAATTAAAATTAAATGAATTTTCATTTCAATTGTGTATGTAAGATAATTTTCTGTTTCTCTTGTTATTCGTTGCAATGGATGAGGGGGATTGTTTAGTGGTGCATTCAATTTTTAAATGCAAGCTTGGAATGATCACATTGCAAATTTCTATCTCTTACCGGAATTTTTGCTTGGATCAACATAAAAATGGAGGATGCATTATGTCTGGCATTTGTCTACTGTGTAAAACTTTTTCCCAATTTGCCATCATGTTATAAATATTTGAGCAGCCAGAATGAACTGAACTGAATCATGGGTGAAACATTTAGCTTGTTTCTTGTTATCATGCTGCATTCTTACATCAATCACTGTAGCTGGTTTGCAATTAAGAATGTTGTATGATCAGTCTGAAAAGTGGTTGCTTTACAATTAGGTCTTCTCCTTTTCTGGATAATTGCAATCACAACTTTCCAAAGAAAGCATATTGCCATGCTACAAAGTTAAACATCCTGCAGAAGCATTGGAGTAAACAGGATACACACAAATTTACGTCAACTGAAAGCATGCATACAACTGACTAGTAAAAAAAGAAAAATCCATTGCTTATTTTGTATCTAATGCCAACTGCATTTCTGGCATAGAAGCTTGTTAGAAGGTCTATTTGCAACATTTTCCAAGCAATTAAGCTTGAGCATGATAACCTCTTCCAAGTATGCCATTGAAGCATTAACAAATTGAGGAGCCTTCCCATGCCGTTTGCTGTTTCTTTCCCTCCAAACTATGTAGTGACCAAGCTAGCTTTACAATTGGGATGCTATTGTAATTTAACTTCAATTTATCCCTTTTTGGATTTGGTTTGCAATTATGAGGTTGTAAATTTATGTTAGATTGTTATGAGGTTGTAAATTTATGTTAGATTGTTTTGAAGTACATTTCTAAAGCTAAAGTTTATTTGGGATATGATGTTGTTGTTGAGTTATCCAGAGTTCACTGAGAAGTTTTGTAAGTGATTGTATGATGAAAAAAAAAAACGATTATGTGGTTGGAAGTTCAAAACTTGACATTCCAAGGTCTCATCGTGATTAAGGTACTTAATGAACTCAATGCATGCACTGCTTCTAGAAGTGAAAGTAGAAGATAACCTTTTGTTGTTTTAGCTTTGCAATGTCTAGCAGCTAAGCTGATATCTAATTTTTATTTTTACTGGGATACAAGCATGATGTCCTTGCAATTTTGTTTCCTTCTTTATGAGTTATTGATCAAGAAGTCGGCTCCTGTGCTTTGTAAGTTGTGCCAGAAATACCTTGCAGCTCAAAGAACACTTTTTTAACTCAGAGAAAGTGAAATAAACCTGAAAAGGTAATAGTATAATAATAACGAGTAATGACGGAGTGCATTTCTTAGGAAGTCAATGAATTCCATGTAGCATATTATACTTTGAAATACACGGACTTGAGGGAAGGTGTTGATATTGAAGTCAGTTTGCTACAAACCAGAAGCATCTCAGTCTTGGAAGGCTTATCAATATATTGATGGGGAACTCCAGAATCTCTACAGTATTGGAGACCCAAGAATTTTAAGCAACAATTCTGACAAATTCACATTGTCAGTATTGCTTCATTAGTTTCCGTCCCTATTATCAAGTCAATACTGTCTAATATTCTTGCAAGTGAGGGTAGTTATCTGTTGTGGCTGTTAACCTTCTCTGTGTGGGTAGAATGCTTCCTGGCCTTGTGATAGAGTGTTATTCTTAATAATCATAAGTGATTGACAAAAGCAACACATCCAGGCAGCAAAAGAGTGTGCGTTTAAGTCCAGTTACCTTATTTTTCATTGTCTGTGACAGATACAACTAATTTTATATTCATTGAAGAGGGTATTATTTGTTTGAACAGTTGGGGTGACTTATAAGAACATTTCCAGTTTTATGGTCAAGTTACAATCAATGTTTCTAGCAGAAGAGCAAATTTCAATGGCTGGATTCTGTTCTAATCCATTGGAATCAGTTTTTTTTCTGATGATCTTCCTTTTCCTTGCAAGTGTTGGTATTTCTTAGGAAGTGCAATGTATTGCTTAGTTGGTGATTCTCTATCACATTGAGATTTTTTCTTACAAGGTATAGTTTTTATTTGTTTGGTTTGAGTTTGGATGCCCAGATCCTTGGAAGGGTGGCAGATCTCGTACTTATAGTGGCAGTTCTTTTTGAGCATTTTCTTTATAATATTGTGGTTTTGTTGTCCTTGAAATCTTTGAATATTTACCCTCATATTCCCATAAAAGGTAATTGTTACCTTCAGGTTTAGTTGTCTGTTTTGATTATGTAAAGGTAATATACGTGTGAATGCCTCATTTAACATTGTCCTTGTAAATCTACATCATCCAGTTGTATCAGGCATGTCATGGACCTCAACAATATTTCATAAGAAGCATGCAAATATATCGTAAACTGTGTGCTCTCCAATTATAGTATTCATTATTGTAAATTGACCTTCCGCAATGAAATGGTTGTTTTGACCTTGTTATTGTTAGGTACATATAGAAATGGGAGGTAGCACTCACCCTGCTGATGATCTTTTCATTATTGTACATGTTCTAATAATGATTTCATTCAGATGGAGTTTATGGGCATGATTTCATTCAGATGGAGCTTATGGGCATTTTTTTATTTTTCATTTTTAATTGATTATGGATACCTTATCTATTTTACCTACAAAAAGAATTCATGCCTTTACAACCAAGCATTGCAAATTTCATCTAGCTTTTGATTATTTTGCAGTGTTCTATGTTGAATTCATGGCTTTTTTTTTTTTGGCACTAATTGGCTGTTTAGTTTTGGTCTTTGGGTAAGATGAGGAGTGGGGGACACTTATTTTTCTTAGAGAGCTTGGACTAATATATATTTTTTTCTTTTACAGCAAGCAGCACTTGTGCTAAATGCTTCTCGTCGATTTCGCTACACGTTGGACTTGAGAAAGGAAGAAGAAAAAGAGCAAAGAAAGAGGATGATTAGAGCTCATGCGCAAGTCATAAGAGTAATGTTAAATATTTTAATCAACATTTCACTTATATATTTTTGTTTTTGTAAAGTCTAACTGATGCCTGCTTGTTGGTTCAGGCAGCATTGCTCTTCAAATTGGCTGGGGAAATGCAAATTGGTATGGTGTTTTACCAAAATATTTAGCTATAGTTTTTCTCGCATTTCTATATTTGAGGACTTTCTTTGCCTATACTTTTCCTCCGTATCCAATTTTCATAAAATAGTAGAAATATAATGGTGATCCTTCAGTTTAGCTTGCGCAGTTGGAAAGTGCTTGGAGAAACATGAATATAAAATAGTGTTTAGGATAGAAGAATCCTTTCAACTAAGAAATCGTTGCTCTAGTAGTTAGAAATCATTTATTACTTCTCCATTTTTCACGTGTTGTATAGTTTGACCCCTATAGTCCCTAATCAGTTCCTTTCTTAAGTTAGAAATCCTAGCTATGCTAATGTACTGTTGAATAGGAATGTAATATGAGCCATGGTAATTGAGAACTACTTGGGCTTGGCTTGATGTTGACTCAAGCTTGATTGATGTGCTACTAAGTTGAGCTTGAGCTCAAGTGGATGATGAATGAGTTGAACCAAGTCCAAGTATTTTGATATTTTTCCTTTAGTAGGCTGCAAATTTAATTGAGCTTTTAATTTTTGTATTTTTAACATAATATAGATTTATATACCTAATATAGATACCCCCAATCCTGTTTCACCCGTCTCTTCTTTTTATTTAATGTCTCAAAACCGTGATATCTTTCCATTTTTAAACTTGATGCTTTTATAGTTTTTTCAAATTTCAAATTTATTTTTCATGATCTTTTGACATTTAAGAACCACGTGTAGAAAACTTAAAGAACAATTGTCCTTATTTCTTCTTATTCTATCTACAATGAAGGAGTACATCAAAATAAATAGGAACAGTGAAGTTCCTTATTAGAAAACAACTTACATGAAATAGAAGACAAAAAATAATAAAAGAAAGAAAAATTATTCTATTCTAAATAGAAACAAATCCTTAAAAACATGAGAATCAAAATAGTTGACTAAATCAGAAGAGTAAATAAGAAATATTCTCAAAATAAATTAGGAAATCAAGTTGCACTAATGTAGGAGAATCAGATTTCTGCACTCTCCCACAAGCTGGGTTATGAAAGTTAATCATACTTAGCTTGGATTTCAATCCTTTAAAAATGCTTTTAGGAAGAGCTTTAGTCAGAATATCTACAATTTGTGAACTTGTAGGGATATGGACTAGTTTGACTGACCCATTTTCTATCTTTTCCTCTATGAATGGCAGTCCAGCTCTATGTGCTTGGTCCTATCATGATAAACATGATTTTTGGCAATACTTATAGTACCTTTATTGTCACAAAACAGTGTCATAGATGTCACAATCTGAACTTTTAATTCTCCAAGTAATCTCATTAGCCAAATTCCTTCACAATTACCATGGGACATTGCTCTAAACTCATCCTCAGCAATACTCCTAGCTACAATAGCTTGTTTTTTACTTTTCCAAGTGACCAAATTACCCCAAACATAAGTAAAATATCCATTAGTGGACCTTCTATTTGTTATTGATCCAGGCCAGTCAACTTTGGTGTACACTTCAACTACCTTGTCCATTGACTTCTTAAAATATAGGCCTTCACCAGGAGTTTTCTTTAAGTACTGTAGGATGCGATGAACAGCCTTGAGATGCTCCTTGGTTGGATTATTCATGTATTTACTCACCATCCCTACTGCAAATCTGATATCAGGTGGTGTGAGGGAGAGGTAAATAAGCTTCCCAACTAGTCTTTAGTATTGCCCTTTGTCTGTGAGATAGCTTCCATTTCACTTCCAATTTTATCAGTTGAGTCCATGGGTGTATCAGTAGGTTTGCATCCAATCATGCCGGTTTCTTTGAGTAGATCAAGTACATACTTATGTTGATACACTGATATTCCATTTTTAGACCGAGCCACTTTCATCCCAAGGAAATATTTAAGGAACCTCAGTCCTTTATTTCAAACTCCTTTGCAAGGAGTTTCATCAAATCATCTATTCCTTCCTTGTGGTCTTCGGTGATTATGATATCATCCACATAAACAATAAGAATAACTTTTTTTCGTTCATTAGTGAACTTAACAAACATGGTATGGTCAGATTGACATTGAAGGAATCCATACCTCTTCATTGCTTTGGTCAATCGTTCAAACCAAGCCGAGGAAACTGTTTAAGTCAATACAAAGATTTTCGGAGTTTGCACACTTTGCCCGTGTTGTCTTGCCTTTGGAAACCAAGGGGAATTTGCATGTAGACATCCTCTTCCAAGTCACCATTTAAGAATACATTCTTGATATCAAGTTGGTGGAGAGCCCAATACAAGTTGGCTACTAGTGACAATAGAACTTTAATTGAATTGAGTTTGTTACTGAGCAAATGTCTCCTCATAGTCTCATAGTCTCATAGTCTATGCCATAGGGTTGAGTGAACCCTTTGCAACAAGTCTAGCTTTGAACCTGTTTATACTTCCATCTACATTGTACTTTATTGTGAAGATCCACTTACATCCAATTGGGTTTTTTCCTTTGGGCAAATCTGAAATTTCCCATGTCCCATTTTTCTCTAGTGCCTTGATTTATTTAAGAACAGCTACCATCCAATCTAGTTCCTATGTATTTTGCTTCATTGAGTAGACTATCAGTTCTTTTGTTTTTTCTTGCATTAACTTTAGGGTTTGAAGAATCAAGAGTGGTCTAAACAGGTTGGGTTTTGGAATCTGCATGGTTGATAGGTTGGGTAGGTTGAGAATCTGGTTTTGAAGGGGCTGGTTGAGATTCTAGTTGTGAAGGGCTGGTTGGGAATCTGGTTTTGAAGGGGGTTGGTTGGGAAATTGGCAAGTCAATAGCTAAGAATTGATAATCTTGAGTAGTATTCTCCCCCTGAATGTCATTCTTGCTGTAGTATGGAAGATTCTCAAAAAAGGTGACATCCATAGAGTTATAGAATTTTTTTGTGATGGGTGAGTAACACCTATAGCCCTTTTGGTTTGGGGAATAACCAAGGAAAATGTATTTTAAAGCTTTGGGATCAAGCTTGTTGCGGTTTTGTTGGCTAATATGAACAAAGGCAATGCAGCCAAAGAGTTTGATCGGAATAGAAGAGATCAACCAGTTTTTGGGTAGGAAGCAAGGAGAGTTTGACAAGGTGTTTTAAAGCCAAGAATTCGAGAAGGCATTCGATTAACTAAATAAGTTGCAGTGAGGACAATTTCTCCCCAAAAATATTTAGGCACATTGATAGTCTACAAGAGAGACCTAGTCACTTCTATCAAATGTTTGTTTTTACGTTTGGCAACCCCATTTTGTTGTGGGATGTCAATGTAAGAGCTTTGATGAATGACGCCATGATTGGTGAGGTAAGGGCCAAGAATAGAGTTGAAGTATTCCCTTCCATTGTTAGTTTTAAGGACTTGGATTTTGGCTTGGAATTGGGTTTGTAGCATGCTATTGAAGTTTTAAAAGATTTGGCTAATCTCAGATTTTTCTTTCATAAAGAATACCCAAGTGAGTCAAGTATGATCATTGATGAATGTAACAAACTACCTAGAATCTGTGATATTGTTAATTCTT
This sequence comes from Durio zibethinus, assembly GCF_002303985.1. The sequence goes on along the minus strand of NW_019167982.1, from coordinate 15,583,673 downwards.
TACGGTCCAAAATGTCATTGTGAATCATTGAAAAATGTTGAGATGATTTATGGGAAAAGGCTAGGGTAGGTATTACAGGTGTGCTTGGAAAGTTGACAGTTTCGCACTGAAAATCTTTAGAGATGTTATTGAATAATGAGGGAAATAGCCTTTTTAGGTATGAAATATTTGGATGTCCTAATCTATAGTGCCATAACATGATAAGGTTATCTTACTAGTATTAGAGGCTAAGGTGTACAAGAGTTTGTGGTCTCTCAAGTGCATCATTTTGAAGAAGGGAGAGCCTTGCACACATCCTAGCACTGCCAATATTCCTCCTTGAGCCCAATTCTTGACATTCACACAAGTTGGAAAAAAATTTAGTGACAACATCTATCCTTCGTAAGCTTACTGATAGAAAGTAGGTTACAACTTAAATTAGGAACATGGAGGACAGAGTTGAGTGTTATGTCTTTCGAAACTACAATAGCACCTGTTCCTGTCACCTTTGAAAGCGACCCATCAGCAATTTTTACAACAAAACTATCATAGCAAGGTCTATATGTGTTGAATAAGGATGCATCTCCAGTCATGTGACCTAATGCTCTTGAATCAACAATCCAAGATTATGTATTTCCCCGTTGAACACTTAAGGCGTTTAGGAAATTACCTTTTTGTGCTAGTAAACTAGTTCCAAAGGTTGCAGACTTATTTTGAAGGGTTTGTTGGAGCATCACCTCTTTGTGACTTTCCTTATGCCGTACCTTTGCAGAAGAAGAGTTCTCACTCATGCTAGCCATAATGGAAACTCATGTGGCTATAATCTAATGGTTTAGGTCGACTTGCTTTGATACCATATAGAAAACTTAAAGAACAATTGTCCTTATTTCTTCTTATTCTATCTACAATGAAGGAGTACATCTAAATAAATAGGAACAATGAAGTTCCTTATTAGGAAACAACTTACATGAAACGAAAAACCAAAAATAATAAAAGGAAGGAGAATTGTTCTATTTTGAAATAGAAACAAATTGTTAAAAACTTGACAATCAGAATAGTTGACTAAATTAGAAGAGTAAATGAGAAATATTCCCAAAATAAATTAGGAAATCAAGCTACACTAATGTCGGAGAATCAAATCTGCACTAATGTAGGAGAATCGGATTTATACACCATGGAACATCAGTTTTATGAAAAGAATTTTAAAAAATTAATATTAAATACACCAAAATCAAAGATTTTTTTATTAAATTGATGTTTTATGAATAAATTGTTATTTTCTATTAAAGGTTAAAATGGTACTTTTATATTTATTCCCTTTATATTTCTTGAAATTATTCTCACTGTACATTAACCTTATTTCTACCTCTATTTTATTTCCATGAACCAAATCTGGAAATACTTATTTCAGTTTTATTCCCATTGTATTCTATTCATGCGCAATAACTATTTCTTTCCACAAACGAAATTTACCCTTATAGTTGGGAGGTTCACTTCGACAATTGTCTATTCATGGTTGGGAAATCATGCCATACCCCCTCACTAATAGTACTGGTTTTTTTTGTTCTTTTATAGGATACTGTTTTATTTTCTTTTTTTTGTGTCTCAATTATTAGCCAATTTCGAAGGTTTGACACTTCTACTGATGTTTCAACCAAAATGAATGTTTTATGGCTGTTTTTGATCAAAATGGGATTGTTATGAACATACTTTGTATGAATGTGCTAATCTAGCTTTGCATTCATTTTCTCTTGGGAATCTTAACATAAGAATCAAATCTAATTTTGTTTTTTGCTAATGTGATCTTATTAAATTGTTTTATTGTGATTTTGTTTGTTGTGGAGGAGCATATTACTCAACTCTAAGATTGTTTTCTTTAGTTTTTTTCACATAGGTTTTTTTACCTTCATGTTAACCTATTTGTGCTATTTCAGTATCTGGGTCACCAGTTGCATCACCAGTTGCTGCTGGTGATTATGCTATTGGACTAGAACAGCTTGCTTCAATGACCCGGGATCATAAGTTATCTGCTCTTCAACAATATGGTGGCGTAAGTTACCTATGCATGTAATTTTCCTTGTTTTACTTGGTGTTTCTTTCATGGTTCATTTGTGTTATTCATGGTGGATTCCTTCATCAGGTTAAAGGGTTGTCAGGTCTGTTGAGAACAAATTTAGAGATCGGCATTAATGGGGATGAGGCTGATTTGTTAAAACGGAGGAATGCATTTGGATCAAATACATATCCACGGAAAAAGGGACGGAGTTTCTGGGTATATTATTTGTTTCTTTGCCCTTATTCTTTATTTCTATTCTTGCAATTATGGTAAAAATTGTATTGCTTACTGGTATTGATACCTATGCTGTTTCATAGAGGTTCCTTTGGGAGGCATGGCAGGATTTAACCCTTATCATATTGATTATAGCAGCTGCTGTGTCATTGGGGTTGGGAATAAAGACAGAGGTAAAACTTTTCTTCCTTGCATTGTATTTACTAACACTATGTTTGGATTGAAGGGAAGGAAGAGAAAGGAAAGGAAAAGAGTGGATAGTGGGAAACCTTTCCTTCATTTGGATTGCACTTGAATTAAAAGAAAGTAAAGTAAGGGGTGTTCAATAACCCTATGTTTCCTTTCCTTTCCCATCCTTTTACCCCAATTTGAGGGAATTGAAAAATGGGACCTCCATTTCCTTTATAACTCTCATTTTTCAATTCCCCCTAATCAGGAGAAAAGGAAGGAAAGGAAAGGATTAACATTAAGCTTGAAATGACTAGTATGTTGTTATTATCTTTTTCATTTTTTTTTCAAGAGTATTGGTATGCTTTAGTGTGCCATATACCCACGCCTCCTTCTCGACAAGAAATTACGCATTCTGGGCACCCATGTGGCCATGTCGTTAAGACATCAGCTTTGTATTAGATGTATCTTAGTGGCATGTATTGGATTTTTTTGTGTATTATTGTTTAGCTTTGGACATGGTGTTTTTTGATTAGACATGTGTTATTTTAGTGTTTTATAATTTTTTAGTAATAGATAATAGTGTATTTTAGTTAGAAAGTAATGATAAGTTATTAATGGTAATAATATCAGCACTAGATTTTAATAATTAATTACAAAGCCAATCATATTATTCATGAAAAACTTTATTCAAAAGGTATAATAGAAAAAGTTTATTATAATGTATTCTTTACTTTTCCTTTCCACTTCTTAACCAAACAAGAAATTTAAAACTCGTTTCCTTTCTTTTCTTCATTTTTTAACTAGCCAAACAAAGGAATGATGCATTTTTTCCTTTAAAAATGCTACCCAAACATGGTGTAAGTTTTGTATCCTTGGTAATGGTACCCTTGCCAGAGTGATAACTCCCCCCTTTTTCTTTGGGGCTTGAAAGTTTTAGTGATTTTATTATGCCCTTTTGCATGACTAGGGACTTTGTTATATGCAATGAATTTATTAAAACCAAAGAAGTTAAAATGTAAAGGCAGTAGAAATGCTAAATATCTGTATATGTGAGTGATTATGTGAAGCGGAAGTGTAATTTTAAATTTCAAGTACTTTTTGATCTTTATCTTTAATCTACTTCATGTGATGTTCTGAATGAATTGCACTGTTCTGAATTTTCTATATTTGCAATTTTGCATCTCCCTGGATGTATAGCATTATGATGCTTGTGTAATGCATGTGTTGACACTATGTTTTTTAAAAATCATTCTTGGGCATATGGATGTCATTGCATGTTCTTTTGGTATGGGTTTATTCTTAGTTCACAGGTTCCATAGCAAAGAAATATATTTTAATCCTATTCCACTCAAATGAATTATCAAATACGATACCTACTCTTTTTTCTTACACTTCTATTATTTTAATTGTTTTTGTTCCCCTGCTTTTATCACTAATAAATTATTAACTTTTTGTTGGTTGTGTTGGTCTACTTTGCATTGACTTTACTTTTTCTTTGTTTCACTCTTTGTTATTTCTTCTTTTGTTGCCCTTACTGCTACTTATCCCTGTTTTTCCTTTGTTTGTTTGATTGTTTTAATTGTTCTAATTGATATCCTTTATAGGGTTTGAATGAAGGATGGTACGATGGGGGTAGCATTTTCTTCGCTGTTTTTCTTGTTATAGTTGTTACAGGTATAAAATTTGATAATCTCCATAAATAGAATGCAGTAGTATCTAAGACCTTTCCACTGCAGCATCCTGTAATAAAAGTTTGCCTTGGCTTGTATAATGTTAGTGATTTTATAAGCAATATAATTGTTTTACTGCAGGATGATCTGTTTCTAACATTTTTTAATTATGTATTAGCTACCAGTGATTATCGTCAATCTCTTCAGTTTCAAAATCTAAATGAGGAAAAGCGAAATATCCAACTAGAGGTGTGTTTTCTTACAGTATGAAAGCATCCGTTTCTATTGGAACCTTAAAATTCAGTTTTATATTATTATTTTTTGAATATCCTTTCAGGTCATGAGAGGTGGTAGAATTGTGAAGATTTCAATATATGATGTTGTTGTTGGTGATGTTGTGCCACTAAAAATAGGTGATCAGGTGGGTCACCCAGTTTTTTCTTTGGTGCATTGATATTCATGTGCACTCAGACTCAGTAATGTTGAATGTTTTGGTTAGGTCCCGGCAGATGGAATCTTAATCACCGGCCATTCTCTAGGAATTGATGAATCTAGCATGACTGGAGAAAGCAAGATTGTAAGATGCTTGTTTTGGTAATGCATTTATCTGATTCTCAGGCTAAATTGTCTTTAAGCACAAGTTTTCTTATAGGTTCACAAGGATCAAAAAGAACCATTCTTGATGTCTGGCTGCAAAGTTGCAGATGGTGTTGGTACCATGCTGGTAATTTATATCTTGCTCTTTTCTTTCCTTGGTGTTCATGTTGTGCATTGCGATGATCTCTGCTAATTTATTAGTTGTGTAGGATGATGTTTGCGACATCCACTAAACTTTCTAGTCTTTCTTGTAATGGAGCTTGTGGAGAAATAGTAGGAATTGGTCTGTGCTTTTGTTTTGGCATTGCACTTATGTGTTTCTAATCGTTGCTTGATCTGTTTATTTTATGGTAGTGTGTTTTATAGAGAAACTTTGAAAGCTGGGTTTTTATTTGAGATAATGATTCTTTTTTATCATTTAACTCAAATTATCCTTCATGTTTCAACTCATTATATGATATGATTCTTGTACAGAGTTAGTAGTTCAAGAAAGATTGTTAGTATTGCTTTATGACTGCTAACTAGATTTTGCTTGTTTATGTATGTGTTGCTAAAATGTTTTTTGTAGGGATTTGAAAGAAGTTTTTTTAATCTGCTAAAAAACATACTAGGTTTATAGGATGAATTGCAGAATGTTGTTTTTTTTTTTTTTTTTTTCACTAAGGACAGCAAAATTTCAACAAACTGAAGCACCTGATTGGTAAGCTTGCATGTGACACTTGATGGTCTGTGTCTAAACACTGCCTTTATCCCTTTAGTAGTGATTTTGTCATGAGAACAGATAGACTCTTCTGTAGATTCTGATTTTCACTCTCTCTTGCATCATATTTGATCTTTCTTTAACAACTTGGATAGTCTAGACTGGTTTACTTTTTCACTTTCAAGCCATTGAAAAATCGTCTTTCTTAAATTATTGTAGGTGACTGGTGTTGGAATTAATACTGAGTGGGGATTGTTAATGGCAAGTATTTCAGAGGATACTGGTGAAGAGACCCCCTTGCAGGTTTCATCTTACTGTGCCTTAGCAGTGCCTAATTCCAATTCGTGTGATGCATCTTAAGCTTATTATTCATCATACACTATAGGTACGCCTGAATGGAGTTGCAACTTTTATAGGCATAGTTGGGCTTGCTGTAGCTGTTTCTGTGCTTGCTGTTCTTTTGGTCAGGTATGTTAAGAATAAATAAATTTTTACTTTCATGCTAGATAAACTGGATGTCATCTAATGCGTTAATATTTGATTGGTTTTTTAGATACTTCACCGGACATACAGAAGATCCAGAAGGAAATAAACAGTTTATCAAAGGACGCACTAAATTTGATGATGCATTTAATGATGTTGTTAAAATTTTTACAATTGCAGTAAGTACACTTAGTCCCTTAGGTCATTTTTTGTTATAGAAGGAGAATGAGATAGTAGTTATTAAGGTATAGAATAGAGTGAGTATAGAATGGAATGACTATTACATAGTTTGGTTTATTAGTAATTGAATGCATCTATACTATTATATGATGGGGAGTAACTGAGTGTCAGTGTCACTAGTTAAGTGACACCCAACTCAGTGAAATTACAAAAAAAAATAAAGAAGTAATAATAAATGGACAAATTAAGGATATAAATGTTATTTTACCTTCCTATAACCGAGGATTTGGGTCTCATTTATTTGATTTTGTTTTTCTTCGTCTTGCAATTATAAAACTACTCATTTCTTATTTTAGACTTCTTTTTCCATTCCACCTATTTTTCCTCTGTGTGCCAAAATCTAGTTAGGAATAGTGTTCATTTGGAATAATACCGTGGGATATGCAATAATAAAAATAAAAGAACATTTTACTTTATAGTAAAATAATAACAGTTCTTTTATGTATTTATTTTTCGCTTCTGTTTTTCTTTTCTTTCTTCATCTTCCTCTCACCAGGACCAGATCTAGTGGCTGCTACACTATTTTGGTGTTGCAACAGGCCAGATCCAGCTCTAGGGGTGCCTTAACATTGAAGATACTGGCCACAGCTTGGCATGGCCGACTAGCGCACCTTTATTGCTGTGAGGGTCTGATTGGGCTGCTGGCAGCCAGATCTGGCCTCTTGGTGTGCTTTTGTGGCATTGCCAGTGCTAACTCTCGCTAGTAGTGTACCATTTATGTGCTGTCAGAGCTAGACAACCATATGTGGCTTTTGCTGCTTAGTGTGCCCTTGATGGGCTGCCACAGCTAGGCAATTATATTTGGCTGTGGCCCTTTTTTTTTTTTTTTTTGTTTTCAGGCCACTAATGGCTGTTGGATTGTTAGCACCTGCTAATGTTCTGTCTCCATGCTATATGGATAAACTTAATATTCAAAATCTTTTTAAGTGTAAAAGTATCCACAAAATAGTGTCTCTAACTATAATCACAGGTATAGCTAGTACCTTGGGGAAGTGGGAAATAGTATTCCAAAATTGACTGGAATAGCAATACCTATAAAGTGAACCAAAAATGGGAATGATTGTTCCATCTGAAATAGCATTGGAATTGAATAGCTATTCCCATGAAGCAAAGATGATGTTAATATTTTTATGTTTATTTAACTGTAAGTTCAAGATTTCCTGACTCAGGGTTGTTCAGGTTACAATTGTTGTTGTTGCTGTGCCTGAAGGGCTTCCTTTGGCTGTTACCTTGACGTAAGTTGAAGTTTGAGCTTTTGGTTCTTACTATACTAACAAATGAGCTCGTGCTGTAGTACATTTTCCTCTACTTTTTCTACTCTTTGATTCATGGTTTTGTTTTCTACTTGAACTTTTACAGTCTGGCTTACTCAATGCGTAAGATGATGGCAGATAAAGCTTTGGCAAGTTCTTTTATTCTAGTTTTTAAATGTTTGACTTCCATGATTGCTTCTTTATCAAATTCTTTTGGTTTAATAGCATCTTTATCTAACAGACATAGATATACAGGTGCGTCGTCTTTCAGCATGTGAAACCATGGGCTCTGCAACAACAATTTGCAGTGATAAGACTGGAACATTGACTTTGAATGAGGTTAGTTTTGCGTGCATTTTGTTATCACCACTATGATTTTGTGCTTTCTATATTCACACTTGATAGATGGGGAAATGTCTCTATATATGTTGGGCTCCTTCCATTACAAAGAGACTTACAAGAGGAAAGTAGCGACTGAAAAAGTCGTAAAAAAATTATGGATTCCTTTCTATTGGGGCTTATATAACCTTTTCCTTTCTGTTAAATGAAATAGGGTTAGGGCTTATATAACCTTTTAGTTTTCTAATATTCTTCTTGTTCTAATTGTAGTTAAAATATATTGTAACTTAGTAAACCTTAAGTGTAAACTATTTGGATTCTACCAAGTAAATTTTTTTCTTCCATTCCACCTTATTTATGGCCATACTTTTTGAAAGGCATTGGCGCACCTAATCCGTACTTATTCTTCACAACCTGTGGTTTATGTTCCCCCTTACTTCTATTTATTTCTATGTATATTAAATCATTGTCGCATTCTATGTATATTAAATCACTCTTACGTTCTAGTGTTTTCTTATGTCTTTGGTGTACGTGTCTAAGAGCCAATTTAGCATTGCTTTTGCGGTTTAAAAAAATTTGGGTTGTAAAATGTGCTTTTAAAAAGTGTGGTGAGAAAAGTGTGGTTAGAAATTTAAGTGTTTGATATTGCTATGAAAAAGTCATGTCAGGAATTGAAATGTCTAAAATATATGTATAAAATAATAAAATATTATAAATATAGATATAATAAAGTGATTTTCTATCCCAAATGCACTCTTTCACCTCCAAAGCACCTTTTTTGCACCTCTTAGGAGTTTTTTGGTTTGGATTGGAAAACTAGGCTTTTAGACTGAAAAGCCAACATTTTTTTATTGTTTAACATTGCGTTTGGGTCAAAAGCAGCTTTTGCTATATTCAACATCAATGCTAAACGAGGCCTAAATATTATTCTTAGTGTATCATCAATAGGTACCATCTCTATGTACTTAAGAACGGTTTCATTTCTTATTCCATATTTCTTCCATTACTTCTCAACATTCTTATTTCAGCTTCTCTATCTTGTTTCTATCTGTTTCCTAATTGCTTAACAATTAAGATGATAAGTGAAGAAATCTCTAGAATAAAACTATTTTATTTTTTTATATTTTTCTTATTACAATGCTAGAATTGCATATATTGGCTAAAGACTGAATATTCTCATCCTTAAAACCCAAGATTTTAATGCATTAAAACACCAAATCAAAGGAGTAATTTACTCTCTACGCATAATAGAAAAATATTTAATGGATTTGGTGTAACTACCCAAATCACTTCTTATTCTAAAAATAAGAGATTTAACAAAAATAGATAAAGTCAACTAATCAAGTAATAATGAAGATTAGATTTTCACACTCCCTTTCAAGTTGGGTGGCGTGCCTAGCTTGGACTTCAGATTCTTGAAGTTGTTTCGAGAGAGAGTCTTAGTATGTGTGCAGTTTGGAGACGTGGGAGTATAAACTAATCTAACAATTCTTTCCTCTGTCTTCTTTTTGATGAAGTGACGATCAATCTCTACATGTTTAATCCTATCATGATGAACAAGATTCTTTGCTATACTTATGGTAGCTTTGTTGTCGTAGAATATCTTCATGGATTCTTTTGCAAAGATCTTTAACTCCCCTAGCAACCTTTTCAGCCAAATTCCCTCACATGTGCCATGAGACATAGCTTTAATCTCAGCTTCCACGCTACTTCTAGGCACCACAAATTGCTTCTTACTTCGCCAAGTAACCAAATTTCCTCACACATAGGTACAATAACCAGTAGTTGGTCGTCAGTCAATAATGGATCTAGCCCAATCAACATCAGTGTAAATTTTAACATTTCGGCGCAATGTCTTCTTAAAATATAACCCTTTGCCAAGACTCTTCTTTAAGTATTGTAAGATTCAATACACAGCCTTCAAATGTTTCTTGGTTGGGTTGTTCATGAATATGTTTACCATGCTAATTGAAAAACCAATATTTGGTCTTGCATGAGAGAGGTAGATGAGTTTCCCAACAAGTATTTGATATCTACCCTTATCTGTTGGTGGACTTCCTTCTTCCATTCCTACCTTATTCATTGTGTCCATAAGGGTGTCAGCAGGTTTGCATCCAAGCATTCCAATTTCCTTTAGTAAGTCTAGGACATACTTACGTTGTGAAACAGAGATGCCATTCCTTGAGCGAGCTACCTCCATGCCAAGAAAATATTTGAAGTGTCCTAAATCTTTGATTTCAAATTCTTTGGCGACGAGGTTCTTTAGGTTGCTAATTTCTTCCACAGTCTCCAGTAAGAATAATATCATCCACAAACAATAAGAATGGCTATTCTTCTTTCAGGTGAATGTTTGACAAACATGGTGTGATCGGTCTGGCATTGTGCAAAAACATACTTCTTTACCACTTTTGTCAATCTATCAAACCATGCTTGTGGGGATTGTTTGAGACCATATAAAGACCTTTGAAGCTTGCATACCTTGTTAGAATTGTCCTAGTTTTTGAATTCTTGAGGGATTTTCATGTAAACTTCTTCTTCTAGGTCGCCGTTAAGAAATGCATTTTTGACATCTAGTTGGTGGAGTGGCCAGTCTAGATTTGCTGCCAATGATAATAACACTTGGATTGAATTAAGTTTAGCAATCAGAGTAAATGTCTCCTCATAGTCAACACCATAAGATTGAATAAATCTTTCTGCAATAAGGCGAGCTTTGAATCTATTAATACTTCCATCTGCATTGTGCTTGACAGTAAAAATTCATTTGCACCCAATTGGATTTTTTCTTTGGGTAGTTTTGAAATCTCCGATGTTTTGTCTAGGGCCTTGATTTCTTCCTAAACATCCATTTTTCATTTTGGTTGCACGAGTGCTTCAAGAATATTATTGGGAATCTGCATATTGTTTTGTGTGATAACAAAAGCATGATAACTGGGTGATAAACCTTTATAAGAAACCACATTACAGATTGGGTGTTGAATACATGATCTCACATCTTTCCTTAGAGCAATCAGTTGACCAAGATCAGCAAAAGATTCAATTGAATCAAATTCAGTAAGAGTGTTACTTGTGTTGGTTTCAAGTATCTCTGGAATCGGTTTAGATTCTTGGTTTTACTTTGAAGGTGCACATTCTCCTATATCCTTCTGAGTTTTTTGTCTTCTTGAATAGTCAATCAATTCTTTGTTTGTTTTCTCGTGTGGACTTCGGGCTTGGAGGATCTAGTTGTTTTGGACTTGAAAGGGAGTTGGCGAATTTGGTTTGATGTTTTGGACATGAAAGGGAGTTAAGAAGTGTTTGGTGGTTCAGTAATAGGATCTTCCTAAAGCTGATATTCCCATGTGATTAATTTCTCCCCCTGAATGGCAGTCTTGGGAAAGCAAGGTTGATTTTCAAAAAAGGTAACATTCATGGAATGGTAGAATTTCTTTGTTACTGGTGAATAACACTTAGAGGTGTAAATGATACATTAGTACTCGCAAGCTACTCGGATTTGACTCGAGTAAAACTTAAATTCGGCTTGGTTAGTATTGAGTTGAGCTCGAGTTTGAATAGCTCGACTTATTGATTAAGCCAAATTCGAGCATTCTTATACTCGGCTTGAGTACCTCGCGAGCTTAATCAAACTTTTATATTTTAATATATTTTAATTATAAAATATCTCGAACTTGAGTTCGAGCTTAAGCACAAATAATTGAACTTTTGTTGAATATAAGAATCGAGCTTATTTTTACATGTTAATCGAGCCTAATCGAACGAGCTCAAGTAGCTCAATTTTTATCTCGAGTCAAGTTCGAGCTAAAAAAATAAAACTCGATTGAGTTCGAGCCAAGTTTTGAGCCTCGAATTTGGAATCGAGTTTGAGCTTGAGCTTAATACTGTATTGGCTCGAACTCGATCGATTAGACCCCTTGTAACACTTGTATCCTTTTTGATTCAAGGAGTACTCGAGAAATATGCATTTGATGGATTTGGGATCTAATTTGCTTTGGGTTGGTTGGCTGGTAAGAACAAATGCAGTGCATCAAACACTTTAATGAGAATAGAAAAGATGATTCAAAGGTGAGGATAGGAACTAAGATAGGATTGGTAAGGGCTTTGAAATTTCAGGACTTGAGAAGGCATTCTGTTTATAAGATATGTAGCAGTAAGAACAGTTTCACCCCAAAAATGCTTAAGTACATGGGCAGCCATCATGAGGGATCTGGCAACTTCCAACAAATGTCGATTCTTTCTTTCAACAACACCATTCTGTTAAGTAGTGTTGACACATGAGCTTTGATGAATTATACCATGCGTCATTAGATATGATCCAAGAATTGAATTGAAGTATTCTCTCCCATTATCGGTTCTCAACACTTGGATTTTGGTTTTGAATTGAGTTTGGATCATATTGTTGAAGTTTTGGAATAACTGGCCCACTTCTGATTTTTCCTTCATATTTAATACCCAAGTAACCCCGGTGTGATCATCAATAAATGTGACAAACCATCTGGAGCCAGTAATGTTATTTACTCTGGAGAGACCTTAAATGTCACTATGTATCATTGAAAAAGGATGGGATGATTTATAAGGGTGATTAGGATATGTGGTACGAGTATGTTTGGATAGTTGGCAGTCTTCACATTGAAAGTTGTTAGGATTTTGATTGAATAATGAGGGAAAACAACCTTTTGAGGTACAAAAAATTTGGATGACCTAACCGATAGTGTCACAACATGATCGTACTATTTTTGTTATTACTGGAGGATGAAGCCACACAAGAGGTCTTTTGATATTGTCTTTCAGAATCATTAGCTCTTAGGACATAGAGTCCCGCACACATCTTAGTATTGCCAATCATCTTTCCCGAATTCAAATCCTGAAATTCACACATATTTGAAAGAAATTTAGTAACACACTTAAGGTCTTTTGTAAGTTTGCTTATAGATAATAGATTGCAACTTAGATTTGGGACAAACAGAATAGAATCAAGTGCTATCTCATTGGAAATAATAACAGAACCTGTACTGGTTACTTTTGAAAGTGACCCATTAGCAATTCGAATTGTGAAATTTTCATGACATGGGTTGTATTTACTAAATATAGATGCTTTCCCATTCATATGGTCTGAAGTATCTGAATCTACAATCCATGAATTTGATTTCTCTAGTTTTATACTCAAGCCACTTAGAAAATTACCTTATTGTGCTAAAGAACCTGTTCAAATAGAAGTGATAATGTTCTGCAGTGATTGAGAAATGGTAGCTCGGAGGTTAGAGGTAAACTCTGACAGCGGGCTCTCCTTTTGATTGGCCATGTTGGACTCCAAGTGAAAACTTTCAAAGTTTCATATTGTGCTCTAATACCATGAAGAAATCTCTAGAATAAAATTATTTTATTCTTCTATATTTTTCTTATTACAATGCTAGAATTGCATGAAAATATATAGGCTAAAGATTGAATATTCTCAGTCTTAAAACCCAAGATTTTCATGCATTAAAGCCGCCAATCAAATAAGTAATTTACTCTCTACACATACTAGAAAAATATCTAATGGATTTGGTGTAATTACCCAAATTACTTCTTATTCTAAAAATGAGAGATTTAACTAAAATAGATAAAGTCAACTAATCAAGTAATCATGAAGATTAGATTTCCACAATAAGCATAGTTGATCTTATGCTATTTTGTTATTGTCCCTTTTATTTCAGCTATTTAGTTTTCTGATTATCACATTCATGCATTATGCTTAACAGCCTGTTTTTTTCTATTCACGAATGATTGATCAAAAATTCTCAAAATTATACTCCTAGGGACTTCTTGACTACCAATTCTCAATCAAAGTCTAATCCATGTCTCTAAACTTACGAAAATGCATCCCATGCAGTCTAATAATACTTTTCTTCAGTGAAAACAGGCCCTGCATGTGAAACTTTTCTACATTAGTGATGATATGCACGTGCGCGCACGCACACACACAACCACACACACACTTGATTGCAGTATCTTCATCTCTTTCTCATCTCAAATTTGTGCCCTGTCTTAAGATTTTGGCTAAACCATTGACAAATTCTTCTGCTTGTGCCTCCTTTTTTTTTTTTTTTTTTAATAATGCCATATTTCTATCCTTACTTGCTCTTGTTCGGTCAAAATGTTTCACATGGTTTTTCCAAGAAGTTTGGCTTATTGCAATTTGTTTAGCAGTTTCTATTTTTTAATCCATTTGTTTGAAAGCTTTTAGATATCAGTCTGATTACTAGTATCTCAGATGACTGTTGTTGAAGCTTTTGTTGGGAAAAAGAAGATGGATCCACCTGCTGATTCTTCCCAGTTGCACCTATCAGTTGTGTCTCTGTTGAGTGAAGGAGTTGCACAGAATAGCACTGGGAATGTTTTTGTGCCTAAGGTAAGATTATTTCTGTTATTTATTCATCTAATTCTTTATGCTAAGGTCAAGATATAAATAATTATTCATGCATAAGAAAATATTAGTTTTTGTCTAAGCTTAAACTATTTTGCATTTTTGACTTATTAATTTTCTGTTGATTACCTTTGTTATTGGCTATAAGTCACAGGAAATCTTACTGAATTACATTTGCTTTTCCAGGATGGTGGTGATGTTGAGATTTCTGGATCTCCCACAGAAAAAGCTATCCTTTCTTGGGCAATAAAGGTACCTGCATAACTTGTTCCACATCTACTTTACATGTACTTTTGTTTGTACATACTAATCATTGAAAACTTTATTGCAGCTGGGGATGAAATTTGATATTATCAGATCAGAGTCCACTATTCTTCATGTTTTCCCTTTCAACTCAGAGAAAAAGCGAGGTGGTGTTGCATTACGACAGGTAGTGGCTTCAGTCTCACTTCTTGATGCTTTCTGACTTTGTTGATACTACGATATTGGAAAGCTTTAAATGCAATTATCATAAGTAACTAAAATAATTACATTCTTTGTTTTTCTCTCCTGGGAATATTGACATGATTGTGCATGATTATTTTACAGACATTGGATGTGTATTTGAGCTTGACAGAAGCATCTTGGTTATTTCCTCAATTCTCTTTTTTTCCTTTTTTTAAGGAAGATGAAATTGTTCAAACTTTTGACAAACAGGTTTCTTAAGCATGAATTATAAATAAGCACATTTTCCTGCCCACACCAGTTTCTGGTTTCAAACATATCAAAGAAAATTTTGGCCTCTTTGAACTTTAGGTCAGATGGTGGTGAATTCTAATAGCCAATTGCAATTGGTGGTGTCTTGCTGTATGAATTCAAATCATTGTTAGCCTCATTTTCAAATTTAATTGGTACCCTGAAACATTCATCAAATCATGTAGAGTGGCTGATTTTTTAATTTCAGTTTACATTTCATTTTAGATGGTGGTGAATTTGAATGCTTATCGTAATGAATGTTGTCTGTTTATATGAAATCATATCACTATTAATGCATTGAATGAACATTCAATCAAAATGTTAAGTGACAACATTTTCATTCCAATTTATAATTGATATTGTGAGTGTATTATTGGACTGGGATGGGGACATGAATGCTAGAAACATTTGTTGTCCAGAACTTCTTGACTGGGTCATGCAGGCTTGTCTTTTGTTTTATTAGGCTGGTGGATTGAGAAATAAATCGGCCAAACATAGGCTGGTTTATTATTTTGTATTTTGGGACTTATAATACTAAGTGAAAAGTAAGTCCTTAAAAAAATAGTAATTAGAGAAAAAAACCTAGGAGAGAAAGAGAAGAGAGAAGAGTGAAAGGGGTAGCAGAAGCTTGTGAGGTGGCATAGAGGGGGGAGCTGGGGGAAGGAGGTCTAGTCTGTGGATGAGAGAGAAGTCTTAAGGGATAATACTAATCTGGCACCCCCATGGCTAACCATGCCAGAGCTGAATCAGCTTGCCCCTCCTGTGCTGAAGAAGGCAGGAGCCAGATATGGCCCACTCAGTGGGAAAGGAGGGTTAAAGAAGAAAAAAAATGAAAAGGCAAAAAAGAAAAGAAAAATGGAAAATAGGTTAATGGGTTTTGGGAAACAAAGGTGGTTCTGTTGGGTGAAAAAAAATGTTTGGGTGGATGATAAGAGTTTTGGCCTTGTAATTTTTGGTGAGAGAAAAGAAAGATAAAGGTAGGAAAAGAGATTAAGGAAAAAGAAGAAAACAAATGTGAAAAATTTTATTATTCTGGCCTGTTTCTGATTTCTCTCTTTGCCCTTATTTATTTTTTTCTTTGCTTTTTTAAATATTGTTTTATCAAAGTTTTGTAATTTTAAAAGAAGATACTGACTAAAATTTTTTTATTGATTTATACTTTTAAAAATGGAAAAATTTTGCCTTACACAGTGAAATGCAGTGGATTTGCTAGTATTTTTTTTCTTATTCAGCCTTTGTATGAGATATGGATCTCTTATGGGATTTGTGGAGTTTTGGTGTAGGAAAACACTGATTCCTAGCTGTTCTAAGTATTTAACTTGCCTATGTACTTTGATGCTAACTTGATCAAGCTTTTTTACTTGATGGGAATATGGCTGAAGTGTGGTTCAAATGCTTTTTGGTAGGATTTAGTTAGGTGATGCAGAACATTAAAAAATTAAAACTTTTTTGCGTGATATTTTGAACTGTCAGGACTATTGATATTAATAATTTAGACAATGTTGATTAATGAATTTTTTCTATTTTGCAGTCTGATTCTGAAGTTCATATACACTGGAAGGGAGCAGCTGAGATAGTTTTAGCCTCATGTTCTGGATATCTTGATTCAAATGGTTGCTTGCAATCCATGAATGAAGATAAGGTTATTGATTATGTATATTCTCACACACAAACACATGCATGCACACTCTTGGAAGATATCCTAGGAAAAGATATGTTAAGGGAACTTCCTTCTCATTTCTGATACACACACACACACACACAAATTGTCCTCCAGAATTATCTTTAGCTTTTAAACATTTTTACCATTTTTAGGCTGACTGCTTGCTGTATTAATAGGTATCTGATGGTATGCAGACTTATTATTGACGTAGGGAAACCATGTGTAAATACATTATGAAAGAATGGTTGTTCATTAGAAATAAAACCTCGTGTTAAATACATTAGGAAACAAAGGTTGTCTCTTGCTCAGAAATAAATTGCTTTGTCCATAATAAGTCTACAATTTACTATTGCTTGATTGTAAATTGGACTTTGTTGCCACTGGTTCCTTCCAGAATACATTAAATTAACCTATGTGATCATTTTTTTATTACATAATTATATTAGTATTATGTATTTGCACACAACAATTTTTAAAGTTGTTCATGATTCCTAAATTCTTTTTATCTGTTTCATTATTACCACTTAAGATAAATTTTTCTGCTGTAAGTTTGTTTGTCATGCTGCCTATTATTTATACCAGTTTCATGGTAACTGACATGTTTCTTTGCAGCATTGCATTTTGTTAATTGGTGTTTGAGAAAATTTATGCAAGGCATCAGTTCCTTCTAACCATAAATAAATGGGCAATGATTCGATATCAGCATATGCTTTTAGTTTTATGTTTAACCTCCTTTTTACAGGAATTTTTTAAGGCTGCTATTGACGAAATGGCTGCAAATAGCCTACGCTGTGTTGCCCTTGCATACAGATTATGTGAAAAGGAAAAAGTTCCTACTGATGAAGAGACCTTTAGTGGTTGGGTCTTACCTGAAGATAACCTTGTTTTGCTTGCTATCGTTGGTATAAAGGTACACATTTTTTAGTATAAGTTCCCCACTTCTTTTACCAAATGGCATTCTACACAACTGATTATCAATATATTTGTAGCTTGTCTATCTTTTTACCTTTGCCTCTATGTTTGATATCTACACATGAATTTATGCCAAGCAGCTCTGAATGGCAACATGAAGCTTTGCATCAACAATGGAAGCAACTCCACTTTCCCTTTTAAGTGCTACATTTTTATGAGATATATCACTAAAAAAATGTTACATGCATGCACATACAAGCAAGTAAATCTGTTGCTAGAGACAAAATTACTCATTGAAGTTTTGGCAATGATCTATTTAATCTTTATGCCATGGCATTTCTCCCTTTTTTTCTCCACTTTATAACATTATAACGCCATTCTTTTTGTGCATGTTGGAATTTAGGAGTGCCGTTAATGCTCAACTTATTATTAGTGCTTTGTCGCCACAGAGATTGCATCTTCTATTTTCTAATTATTGAATATGTTCTGGTCACTAAATGTCAGTACTTAAAAAATTCATTGTTTCTGCTTCGGTCATTGCAAAGAATTTACTGACCGATCAATGGTTTTATGCTGATACAAAAAGAAAGCTTAAATTCCCTTTCACATAGGCCCTCAAGTTTGATTGAGAAATATGCCAACAATGGAATGCTCCTGTTATTAGATAATAATCATCTATTAAAATGGTGGATTTCCTTGAACACTTGTTAAAATTTTTTTATACAGCTCCATAATTCTCTTCCATTTCTTCATAATTATTAGTTTGGATACATCGTTCAAATGTGATGTTACTTTTCGCTGCCAAATTCTAGAGTTGTCTTTTCCCTGTGTAGAAAGAGTTTGGATGCATTCTTCTTCATATTTATGTGCAAATGAGCAAAAAGGGTCCCCTTGGGGTTTTGCCAGTTTTGTTCAATTATTTGAATTAATCATGAATAGTCCTGCTTCATCGTGAACTAGATTTCTTCTCAAAGTGCAACTGCTGCCTTTTTTAGCTAATAGAATTCTCACCTGCAGGATCCTTGTCGCTCAGGTGTCAAAGATGCTGTGAGAATATGTATGGATGCTGGTGTTAAGGTAATTTTGATGGCTTTGTAAGATTAGCTTCAAACGATATTATTATACCCTTGGTGCCTAGCAATGCTACTTTTATAGATTTCATATGTTGAATTGTCAAGTTCTCCATTCCTTTGGTTTTATTTATTTACTTTTTATTTTTAATTACTGTAACTTGAAACAAATACTTGATATTTTTGATGAATGATAATGCTTTATGCAAAACTACACAGAAATGTCGATATATAACAATTAAATTACATGAAAATCACAAATTGGAAACCTATATTTTTTAATCTTTAGGTACGCATGGTCACTGGAGACAATATCCAAACAGCAAAAGCAATAGCTTTGGAGTGTGGGATACTTAGTTCTGCTCAAGATGCTACTGAGCCTACCATCATTGAAGGGAGGGTGTTCCGTGCCTTACCTGAGAAAGAAAGAGAACAAGTGGCCAAGAAAATAACGGTATCTGTTGGCTACAATTTCTTGATTATATTATATTGCCTTTAGTTCCTGATAACTTCTCTCAAATTGAGAGTGTTGTGTAGGTAATGGGGAGATCTTCTCCAAGTGACAAGCTTTTGTTTGTTCAAGCCTTACGTAAGGGAGGGGATGTTGTGGCTGTAACTGGAGATGGTACCAATGATGCTCCTGCACTTCATGAGGTTTGTTTGTAGGTTAACTTCGTTAGGTTTTTTTTTTTTTTTTCTTGTAATGATGATGCTTTACGATGCGTCTTATATGTGCTAAGCATTGACTTAGGGTGTGTTTGATAAACCATTGAAAATTTTAATGATTTTATTTGTTTTTCAATATGTTTGATAAATTATTTTCAGAAACCACTTAATGGAAGATTTTCAATCAAAAAAATGTTGAAAATGCTCAGTAGCTTTTAGCTACTTAATGTATGACGTCAATTTTTATTTAAGGATTTTTTTTAAATACATTAAGCTTAAATTCTTTCCTTTTAAATATTTATTCTTTCTTTTGAAACTTTTATGAATTAAAAATAATTATAAAACCATATTCCATTTTATAATAGATAAATAAAACATCTACTAACCATTTAACTTTCTATAGCATACCAAACAACTTTTATATCATAAATTCAGTTACTTAAATTTTTCAAAACTTCAGCATTGAATTTGTTCAGTTTATCAAACGACACCTTAGTATCTTGTGTACCCTCAGTATACTTTCATATCCACTTTCATACCCATTTACAAATGCCAAATTATATGCCCTTTCTACTACAATATTGTACCTTCACTGATGTAATAATGTAAAAATTGTGTGACCGTTAGTGATATGTCATCGAACGTGGAAAATAGTTCTATTGCATACTACCAGCTATGTAAACTATCATGCAGCAATTCCCTTCCATTCAAAACTTTGTTCCTAAATTTAATGAACCCTTACTCTGCTTCTAGTACTGCATGGTGACTACACCATTTCTTCTATACCTTATTTTGCTTATCTCCCCATTTTTTTGCTTTTTTTATTCAATGTTGATTGCATTTTTACTTTTTCTGTATTTTAGGCAGATATAGGTCTATCTATGGGTATTCAAGGGACTGAAGTTGCAAAGGAAAGCTCAGATATCATTATATTGGATGATGATTTTGCTTCAGTTGTGAAGGTCAGTGTGCGCTTTCATGCTTACACATAGATATTATTGTTTCCTCTTTTCCTGCATCCTGTACAGAATTTGAGGAAAGGCTCATATCAAATTTCCAGCAATTGCAGCTCAGTATTGTATCCTTAGTGTAGGTTGTTCGCTGGGGTCGTTCTGTCTATGCCAATATACAGAAGTTTATACAATTCCAGCTTACAGTTAATGTTGCAGCTCTTGTAATTAATGTCGTTGCAGCAATATCCTCTGGTGATGTTCCTTTAAATTCAGTGCAGGTACGGCTCTCTCTGCCCCCCACTATGTCCTTACATCCCTTCTAATTTAATTTGATTATAGTCAAATGGTTAGACCTTAATAAATGTTCCCTAATCTCCACCCCCCCCCCCAAAAAAAAAAAAATGGTTGAAATACCCAAATTTACCCCGACTCTGCCTATGAAATTTGGTTTTCTGGTTAACTGTTCTATGGAGTGTTGAAAGTTATGCTTTTCATATTAGTACCATAGCATCATCATCGAGGGTATGAATAATCTATGGATTTCTTTTGTTGTGTGCATCCTTGATGATGTATGTTTTGTAGATGGGTTGGTTCCGTAATTACCAGGAACATTTTACGTTTCATTACCCATTATGGGAATGGGAACAGGATATTCTCTTTAGCGTATTTTTGTTGTAAGCGGG
This sequence comes from Durio zibethinus, assembly GCF_002303985.1. Next base: position 15,562,869 of record NW_019167982.1, on the reverse strand, counting down.
GGATAGGCTTAGACTTAATTGGTAGCTATTTTGTGTTGTACTATGTGGTAAAATAGTTATTGGGTTGCCTATACTTTTGATTATTAGTGATTGTAAGCAATTTTTTATGAAATAAATTATTTTAATTTAATGAAGGTGTTGGAAGGGATAGAAGTGGTTTTTCCTTTTAATAAATGTAATGAGCTTTTCTTTTTCTTGAAGGCTCCGGTTGGTAACCATGAAATGACTTCCAGAAGATATTTCCTCGTTTTCCCATGTTTGGAAGGGAGAAAATAGCTTGGTCAACTATAAATAGTTTTGGGTCAAAAAAAAAATTAAGACACATGGATTTATCTTCCTTATTTTAGGACATAAGACAATTTCCGTAGACTTGGACTCCGCTTTGCTCCCATCTCCCTCAGCAAAATGCACAAGCTGCCCATCACCAGCCACCATGAAATCCATAGATCTCTTCTGACTCTTCATCTCTTTTATTATTCTTCCCTCTTTGATTTTTCACAAACCCAAAAATCATCCCAACCTTAGATCTCCCTCTACTATCTTCAATCATCCTCCACCTTCTTTTACTTCAATCTGCGTCACCATCTTGTTACTTGGATGTTGCCTCATGATCTAAGAACGGAGAATATCAACTCCCTGGAACCCATCACTGATGCACAGATTTCCTTATTTTTCTTCATGAAACCATAGGTTATTAAATAATTGTGGGTTTTATCCATTGGTGATGGTTTGTTTTGGAGGTCTGACAGTGCTTAAGTTCATTTGTTTGATTTTTTTTCTTTATGCTACTAGCCTGCATAGTTTGAGAGAACAAATATTTAATTAAACCACATAAATTCTTGGAGTTTGAAGTTCTTGGAACTCTTTTTCTGCTTTCATGGAGTTAGAAAAAAGGCCAAAATATGATGGAAAAAGATTTTTCATTTTATACCAAATATTACAAAATGTTTTTGGTAGAAAATCCAGATGTCAGAAAATTTTTTATTTTCAGGAAAATTTTTTCTGGAAAATGTCTTTTTTTTCTGAAAGTCATTTTCATGGTTACCAAATGGAGCCTAAGAGTGTAGATGGGCTTTTCATGTTTTAAAAATGGGTATTACAGTTTAGGCTATAAGGTCAAAAAAGCTCTCAAACAAAAATTCAATAATCATTAAAGCCCCTATCATTTTATTGCAATCAATTAAGCCCTCGAACATCTATTTTCATCAATTGAGTCCTTATTAAATGAAAATTGGTTAATTGTCCACACCCATTTCCATCTAGTCGAGGGCTTAATCGGGGTGAAAATATATTTTAAAGGGTTTGATTAGGTGAAAATAGATGTTTAAGGGTCAATTGAATTGAAATTTAAAATTCAAGGATTGATGGATTGCAATAAAATGTAAAGGGTTTAAATGATTATTGAAAAATTTTTTTTTTTTAACTCTTTTGCTTACAGTTTAAAAACCTGAATAACATTAATTTATTCAAGTTCTGACAAGGGGTAGGCCATGAATTAACAAGCTATTCCGGGAATTTTTTTTTTAGGGGTAGGCCATGAATTAACTAGCTGTTCATTCATAATTTTTTCAATCTCTATCTGTCTTATGTGGAGATTAAACTTTAAAATTAGTGAGTTTCTGTTAGAATAGAGTTAAAACTTCATGTTGTTTTCGTTGAGGTAAAGAAAGGAGAAGAACAACTAGTAATAGAAGTTACTGTAATTTGGTCAACCTAAGCAACTATGTACGTTAAAAATGTCTCTTTACAATGACCATAAGTTGAATGTTTGAATTCTCTTGGTACAGTTACTATGGGTTAACCTGATCATGGACACTCTTGGAGCACTTGCATTGGCTACCGAACCTCCAACAGACAACCTTATGCATAGGTCACCAGTTGGCCGAAGGTTTGAATCTTTTGCTCATGCGAATATTCCATAGTGTATTTTGAATTGTAGCACACTGGTTTTACAATTAGCATCAATTGTGCAAGCATAGATGTGGCAATCATCTATCAGATTAATTATTGATTAACATTAACTTATTTCTGTATTCTGATGTGTAAAATACTATAGTTTTCTGGCCCTTACAAATACTTTAATCTTTTGCTGAGAAAATATACAAGGTTTTCACATTTTGAGGAATTTCAGAAACCTTTAACATTTGGTTTATCTTTGAAATATTTCCGTGCCTGGTCGGAGCTTAAGTCTCGACCCGTGACAAGTGGTATTAGAGCCAGCCTTAAACCGTTCGGTCTACGCCAAGCGCTTCAAGGGAGGTAGACAGGGTGGCTAGCCTTCGTGACGAGGGCGTCACAAGGTTGGGTGCGGGAGAATGTCACGGACCTAAGGAGCCTTGAATCTCACATCGAACATAATAGGAGGGTCACTGGGGTATAAAAGGTTCACACCATCTCTTCCTTGTGAGGTGCCTTTTTTAGAATAAAACCGTGAGGCCAGGAGGGCCAGAGTGGACAATACCTCACAAGGGTGTGAACCGTGGCGGGAAGGCTGACTAAGACTTTGATGATTTTACAATAATTCCTTTTTAGTACTTCTCAATTCTTGGATAATATGGTTTGAAAGAAATCTAGTTTCCTCATCTAGATTGCTTTTAACTCTTCATATAATTTTGTTGTCAAATATCTGGGGCTTTTTTTTTTAATCTAAGGTGGTCAACCCTCAGCATATTACTGGAGAGGAAGCATATAGTGAAATGTTGCCAATTCATTCGCTATAACTTACTTTCCGAAAATGCCAAATGGTCATGTTTCCTTTCATTTAATCCTTCTAGTGATTTCAGTTTAGCATGGAAGTTTCCAGCAAATCAAACAAAAAAACAAAAAATATCTTCCGAGCTAGCAGTATTTTTCTATTAAATTAACTTGTGAAGAAAATAAAATGCATGTTTGCATATGCGAAAAAATTGGAAACTGAGAGGTTACACTTTTGAGCTTGTTGAAGATTCAAGCAGGGTAAGAGGAAGGGATTCAGTGGGGAGAAAGGGAAGGGCTGCCTCTCTCTCTTTTCAACTTGTTTACTCTTTCAAGCTCTTCTAACAACTATGATCTGGTTTACCTTTAGAAATTTGAAATGGAGTGGATCTTTGAATGAATCGAATGCTTTTACAAACATAAATATTAGATGATTTAAAAGTGCTTGAATGTACCTCATTTAGTTGATATTTAATGGTCTCGTGGTGTTGATCTAAATGTTTTGTTTTCCCAGAGAACCTCTAATTACAAACATCATGTGGAGGAACTTACTAATACAGGTACCTGTTTTCTTGGCTCCTCATGGTGTGACTAATTATTTTCTCCTGTTAACTTTCTTTATAGAAGTCTGTTGTCTTGCAAGTTTATTTGGTTGAGAGTTGTTAACTCAAACCACAGTCTGGGAAATATAGCTTTATGGTTCCATGTTCTCTTATCATCTTTTCACCTGTCATTTCAGGCTTTATATCAAGTTACTGTCCTCCTTGTGCTCAACTTCTCAGGCTTGACCATTCTTCATTTGAAGGATGATGGCATCAGACAACATGCTTTTGAAGTAAAGAATACTGTGATATTCAATGCATTTGTCATGTGCCAAGTAAGTTGCTGACAAGTATGCATTTTCGGGTCCTATATTTTGATTTGCTGGTATTAATTTTGTAAAGGGATCCTCTCCACTACTTAAGAAATGGTGGAAGTTTTCACTATTTTATCTAATTGTGGTAAATGCACATTCAACTAAATTTATGGTCGAAATTTATTCAAATTATGTTTATCTTTTTAATTAACTTTTATTTATTTTTATATTCAATTTAAAATCATAAAATTCAACCATAAGTTTAGTCGAAAATACATTATTCACCATTGAATAAAATAGTAGAAACTTTCACTATTTTTTAAGAAGTGGATAGGATCTTTTTCCATTAATTTTACGGTCAATTACACATTTGGTACCCAAGATATAGCTAAATTCTTGATTTGGTATCCAAAGTTTTAAAATTCATAATTAGATACTTGAATTTTGCTTTCATCCATCAATTTACAGATGAGAATAATACTGTTACTCAAATGGATGACATGTCCTGAAACAGCCGATAAAACCATGCCATGTCTAACCATGTCAAAATGGCACTTGTTGCAATTTTATTGGATATTTTGGACATCACCTATTTGATTAAAGGTGTTACTCGTGTAGAAATTGATGGATGGAAACTAAATTTGGGTATTTAATTGCAAATTTTTAAATTTTATGTACCAAATCAAGATTTTGACTATAATTGAGGTGCCAAATTTGTAAATAACCCTTAACTTCATTTATTAGATTAAAGGTCTTTGTTCTCAGTCTTATTTTGATTATTTTATGTGAGAAGAGTATACATTAATTCTGAAGCATACCTATGTAAAATATTTTTGCATTTATTGTAAGGCTTAAGTTTGACAATTGTTCAAATCATAGATATTCAATGAGTTTAATGCTAGAAGGCCTGAAGAACTCAATTGCTTCAAAGGAGTGACTAAAAACTACCTCTTTATGGGAATAGTTGGATTTACATTCATACTTCAGGTGATCAATCATTTATCTTTTTTTCCTTTCTTCAAGGCCATGGGCTGTTCTGTTCTGTTTGTGGTGATCTTTTTTACTTGGTTTACTCAAGATACTAATTCCAACTCCTTGATAGATAATCATCATCGAGTTCCTTGGAAAGTTTACGTCAACAGTGAGACTTGATTGGCAGCTATGGCTTGTATCCCTTGGCATTGGCGTTATCAGGTAGGCTAGCCCGCTCTCTTTTTCAATTTTAGGCTCCAATTACGCTCATAGTGTTTTAATATAAATATTACTATATAGTGCTACTGATGTGGTTAAGATTGGACACAACTCAAAGTTCGATTTTCATTTATTATATAGTTCATTGCAAGAATGGTTGGAGTTTGGAAATTAGCCAGTAGTTTCGGAGCCTTAAGGTTTAAAACTATCGAATGTTAATTAGTTTTGGCTCAGAACATGCCTAACTTATCAGCCGAAACAGAAAAAAAAATTTTAAAAAGAAAAAAAACCTTCACTGACTACTACTATCTTTTGAAGCTGGCCTCTCGCAATGTTGGGAAAGTTGATTCCAGTTCCCGAGACACCGGCAGCTGCATACTTCATCAAGCCATTTAAACGATGCAGAAGATCTCGGGATGCATGAATTTGGTCTTTCTGTTGTGCAATTAAGTAAAATCGACAACCGGAGAATTGCTAGAGCTTGTATATAGAAAGGTTTGTCAAAGTAAAACCTTCATTTACGGCAAATAGCAAACACACACACACACACACACGTATGCACAAAAGATGTTTGCTTGAGTGAACTCAAGGCACTGATTTCTATAAGATGATTGGTATATTTAAGGTAATGAATTGTATCATCCAATTTGAGTATATGATTTTTTGTTTATAAACCTCTAGAGTTTGCTCCGTTAATAGCCTAATATGTAGTATTGGTCAAAGCATACTTCAACTTTTCCTTCACTTCCATCTTTAATGGAAGGTTGCTCGTTGACTCCATTCTTGTAAACAGTGCTCGTACAATTTTTTTTTTTTAATTAATATGTTTGGTTGGAAAAATGATAGAATTGAAAGAAAATAATATTTTCTTTTCATTTATTGCTTAGTAGAGTTGGAAAATGAAAAATAAAAAAAATAAAAATCATATTATAATGAACAATTTTGTAAATATATAGTATATTCACGCTTTTTTCATTTTTCCCTTTTCTTTTGAATTGGAAATTACTTATGTTTGTGAATAAGTGTAGGGTATGATAATTTTTTTATTTTCTCTCACTCACTCTTCTTTTCTATTAAACATAATAAAAATTCATTTTCCTTTTACTTGTTTTCTTTTCCTTATCTATCTTTTTATTTTATTTTTCATTATATCAAAGCACACCATAAAGGAATAGTTAGTGAAAATGAAACAACTTAAAAAGGAACTAATGTAACTATAATAATTCTTAAGTTAGGATTGGTTTTTATGCACCTCGTCTTGAGGAAAAAAGCTGCATTGATCAATGAGCTGTTAGTTTAGTAGAATTAGAGTTTGCTTTAAAATTGACGATATCAACTTTTAATTTCAGTCGAAGTCCAAAATTTTAAAAAGAAAAATATTGCATTGGCCTAAAAGTCCTACATTGGTGTAAAATTTGCCTCAACAACTATGGTGATTTTTGGCAAGGTTCTGCATATTATGATCCAATTATCGGTTTTTTTTTCTTCGATTGAGAAAATCAATAAAACAATTTTCGAAATAGGAAGGTAAACGATAGCTTGACGTCGAGATAGGATGGGTTCAAGTTAAAAATATTATATTTGCAGTAGATTTGATTTAAGTATCGGGTTATTCATAAGAGTTCAAAAATTCATTTAAAAATATTTTTTTGAAAAAGTTTACACTTTTGGAAAACTAAAGATTTTTTTCTTGATTAGTTAGTGAAAAATATTTTATGTTGTTTAGTTGTTTTTTTAGAAAATCTGTTTTTATTTAAATAATATTTATAAAGCTATTAAAATATTAAACATTACTTATTATTTGTAATTATTTCTTATTAATATTATTAATATTAAAAATATTATATTAATATTAAATACTTAAAACAAAACTATTTATTTTAACATTTGAAAATATTTAAGATAGTATTATTATTCTTAAAATATTATATCTATTAATATAATTATGTTAAAAGTAGTAACATTTATTATTAAAATATAAAAATACTTATACTATTAAAATAGTAATAAAAAACTATTTGTCAATAAAATATTAAATATTAGAATACTTTTAATATTAATATTTTTAAATATTCAAAATTTTAATTAAAATTAAATGAAAATATTTTTATTAATATAATAGTATTTCATGTATAATCAAATTAAGTTCAAACTTAAACAATCATATTCAAAGTTTACCTTGAGTAGAATTATAAAAATATTTAAAATTAAAATATTAGAAAATTTTAAAAATTTTAATTTATATTCTTAAAAATCATGTTCAAGTTTTTATTCAAGTATAACTATACTCACAAACTTGGTAACATATCCTACTTATAAATAGTTATTTTTCAAAAATTGTCTTTCCCTTTTCAAAAGAGGAAGACAATTTAAAAAAAGAAAAGCCTCATTTTTCATTTAAAAAGAAGTCTTTTTTCATTGACCAACCACGATTATATCAACAAACATAAAAATGCAGAAATAATTGTAGACACCTCAATTAATCCAAGGTTTAATTTGCAACTTAGGATTTGATTCTGAAATTTGATTTTATTATTATTATTATTATTATTATTATTATTAAAAAAAAGTTTGGCCAATTTGAGAAAGAGACAACCAAATTGAAAAAGGAACTTTTGGAATCGTATTGAAATTAGAAGGTTAAATGCTAGTTTAAAGATTTAATTTTTGTGTGTTTTCACAATTAAAAATATTATTTTTTAATTTGGTTCAATTTAAGATTGAAAATTTTCAAATATGTTCAATTAAAGGTTTTGTTATGACTGTAGTATACATGAAAAAAAAAAAAAGCATGAAACCTACGATTGCTTATTTGTTGGTTTGAAAATAAGAGTATAAAGTACTCTTACACTAAAAGTAAAAAGATTTTATTTTAAAAATGTTATAAATGCATCTAAGAGTAGACCTAGCAATTCGTGTCAACATGTAATGTTTCATGTTAAACATGATTTCAGACATGAAATGAATAATCTTGACACAAATATGATACAAATACATGAATGATACAAATAACTTATATAAAAACATAACACATTTATTATATGTGTTACATGTAATATGACATGATTAATACATTTAAAATTAATTTATACCCAACTAATACGACACGATACGATTAAATGATTATATACGAATAACATGATTAATTACTCAAATAATACAATACGACATAACACAACATGATTAATACCATTATATACGAATAACATAATTAATCCATTTAAGTAAGCAAAAAATATTATTTAAATTAGTATTTAAACAAAAAATTATTTACAAATTAAATATTTATAATATATTTAAACACTAAAATGATATGATAAATATGATTATTAATTTATTTTTTAATAAATTAAAATAATTTTTAAAATTTTTTTATGTTATAAATAGTACTGTCTTAAATATGTCATTATTGTTTGACATGAACACGACACAAATATCATGTTTTAATCGTGTCGATATGATTAAGATACGAATATGATTATACTAAACCCATAAATGAATTTTTTGTGTCGTTTTTGTATCATGTCATCGTATCGTGTTTAAAATTGGCAAGACCATCTAAAAGATTAAAACTGTGAAAAAGGGATTTAGAGTTTTGAAAAAAAATGATTGATCAAAGATTGAGTGGATTAAAAAGAAATCATGATTCTTAAAAGCAAAGTTATGAAGAAATCGAGTTGATTCATGATTCCTAAAAGGAAGATTAAGAAGAAATTAAGTGGTGCTTTTCAGTCTAGACAATTGGGTATCCATCATTTTTAGGTGATTTTTTTTTTTATAGTTTTGAGAAACGTATGCATAAGTAGTTAGTAGTTATTGGATTTAGTTTGAATAAATAAATGTTTAAAGGTTTAACGATATGTTTTTTCTTCTTTATTTTTGATAGATATGAGTTTTCAATTGGTGACAATAAAATTTTATTATCAAGGAACACTTGTTGGTGAAGGTACAAATTTGAGGCATGTAAATGAAATTGTTAAAGACTTGACATTTAATCCTTACAAGGTTAGTTTTATAAGTTACTAAATGTGTGTGAAGATATTGGATTTATGAACATTAGGAGGATTTTTTATTTAAAGCCTTGTAGATTACTTGATAATGGACTTAGATTAGTTTAAAATGATGAAACTACTCTTGATATGATAGGATATTTGTTAGATAATGGTATAGTAGATATCTATATAGAACATGATATAAATGAGCCTTAATTAGTTCTTGAGATATTGAGTTTACCTTTAACAGAAGAGAATTAGGATGTTGTGACAAATGAACCATCTAATGAGGTTGCTGCTTCTGATGATGTGATTGTTGAAAAAGAAAATGATGGTCATAGGGTTTAATGTGATGTAGAATAACTTAATAAAGTTGTTAATGATGAACCACCTAATAGGTTCATTATGAGGTACAAGTAGAAGATGTTAATGATGAAAATAGATCAACTGATAGTAAAGTTGGAGATCTTATTTATGATGTTCCTATTCAAGCTTTAAGTGGTAGTATGGATGAAAAAATTGTTAAGCTAGGTCTAAGTTTAAGAAAATAAGAAATGAGAAGGGGAAAAGCAATGACAGGGAGTGAGTGAAGGAGTGAACATTACTGTTAATGTGGTTGTGGTTGGATTTCAGGGTCTAGAAAAAGGTTTTTGGCACTAATAATGATAAAGGGTACCATAATGAGTATTATGACTATGAAGAATATAGAGACCTTATTAGTGATGAAGAAGACATGGTGGATAATGCTAGTAGGAGAAAAAGTAAGTTCATAGTTTATAGTCTAACTATATATAACCTTTATATAGAATTAGGCATGTTGTTTAAGAATTTAAGTGTGCCATGTCATTACTGGTTATTCATACAAACGAGCTATAATTTGGGCAAAAATCATAGGAATTTTGTAAGGTAAGTGTACTGTACCTAATTGTCCTTGGTTGATATATGCATCTTTTGCAAAGAAGTTGCATTCATTTCAAGTGAAGACTTACAACAACAATTATGATTGCAACAAAGTGTTTAGTAATTCAAGGATGACTCAATCTATTTTGGCTAAATTATGTACTGAAAAGTTCATGAATAACATTTTTATGAAGAATTTAGAGATAGAGGAAGTAGTTAAGAATGATATGGAGCAAGGGTGAAAAAAGCATGGAAAGGAGAAAAAAAATGATGTGGTTGATAAGATGGTAAGCAACTATAAGGAAGAGTTTGCACTCTTGAGAGATTATACAAGTCAATCAAAGAGCCTAATCTTGATAGCACTGTGAAGAAGCAAGTGTATAAGTAGATGGCAAACTCTCCACCTATCTTTGAAATATATTACACATGTTTTGTGGCCATTAAAAAATGGTTTTGAAAATGGTTGCAAACACTTTCTAAGACTATATGGTTGTTTTTTGGAAAGCTTAATAAAGGGTGAGTTGCTTTGTGATGTTAATAAAGATGGAAACAATTAAATGTTTTCAGTGGCTTAGGCATTAGTGGAAGTGAATGATCAGCTTCATGGAAGTGATTTATTGACATTTTAAAGTTAGATATTATGACCCTTAAAAATGGAATAGGTTGGACTATAATGACAAACTAGTAAAAGGTAACTTATGTAAATCGTATTCAATTATGTATTTCTTAACATAAATTATTATAATCCTCTATTGCAATATAAGGCCTCGTAATGCAATTAATGAGTTGCTTTTAGATGCTGAGCACAAATATTATGCTAGATATGTATATGTAATTGGCTAATAATGGTTATAGAGGTGAAGAAATGAAACAATGCTTTTGGAAGATTATGGTGAGTATAGCTCCAAGATTTGATGATTGTTTAAATGAATTAGTAGCTAAGAAAGCAAAAGCAACTGAACTCAAAGTCACACATCAACAATTGTGTAAAGCATTTTTCAAGACTGACTCCAGAATTGATTTGGTGGACAACTACTTGTGTGAAGCTCTCAATGGGACATTATTGGATGCCAAAAGAAAGCCAATTATTTCTTTATTTGAAGACATAAGAAGAGACATGATATTAAGAATTGTGAGGAAAAGAAAACAAAGCAATAACTAAAGAGACAACATTGGTCCCAACATTTGGAAAGTACAGAAAAAATTTAGAAATTGCTTCTAAATGCATAGTTAGATTTAATGGAGATACAGGATATGAAATAAATTTGGGTGAAGAAACGTTTGTACTTAATTTGGACCAAAAGACATGTTCTTGTAAAAGATTTACACTTTTTGGTGTCCTATATGCACACGCCATATGTGCAATTAGATACTTGAGGGACAATGTGTAAGATTATGTCTCTAGTTGGTACTACAAGAAAATTTACATGTTGGCTTATGATAATGCCTTATAGCCTATGTATAGGATAAAAGACTGGTCTAAATCAATGATAGAAGAGGCAATTAACCCCTCAAAGTATAAAAAGATGCTAAGAAGGCCCAAAACCAGTAGAAAAAAAAAACTTTAATGAACCAAAAAGACAGAACAATAAAACTTGTAGTCTGTCAAGGAAGGACATGATATTGACATGAACTTTTTATCATAAAAACACAATAAAAGAGGTTGTCTTATAAGGGGTAATAAGGTAATTTCATATTATTTATTATTATTTTATAATAATTTAATTCATTTATAATTCATTTCACTATTAAATTCGCTAACCTTAACCTAACCATTTTATGCTGGCAACCATCTCAAGGATAAATGACTCGAGACAACATTGATACTGGTGGATCTAGTTCAGGAAATACAATTGTGGCATCAACTAAGGTTGCAAGAACAAAAAAATAAAGACAGCATAACGCTTATGCCTTTGCTTTTACTTTTGCTTTTATTTTTATCTTTGCTTGCACTATTTCTATTTCTGCTTTGCATTTAGGTTAGTATTTGCTTTTGCTTCTGCATCTTCATTTAGGTTAGCTTCTGCTTCTACCTCTGTTTCTGGCTTTAGATATGCATCTGCATTTGTGTTTGTATAGATTTATGGACTATCAAGCAAATCAGTTTAAATAAATAGTGTTAGCATTGCTAGTATTGGAAATCAATTTAAATATGGTAGAGTTCCTGGGAGATGTTTTGTAGATTTTGAACGAAGACTCTATGGCATGATTGGTGAAAGAAGTGGAAGTCCATTATCAAAGGCCAAATCTAGTTCAACCACCATAGGAAAGAGACTAATTTAACCAATAACATAGGGATTGAGAAGAACAATAGACTTATAGGAACTTATTCCAAAATCAACAAAAAAAGCTATTGAGGGGTATGGACTCTATACAAACCTACAAACAAGGAGAAAAATCTTAAATGTAAATGTTGTTATAGTGTTTTATGCATTTTTACTTACTTTCATTATTAATGATTGGGATTGTAGAAGTTTATAATTGCTTTTTAATGTTGCAGCTTAGGTTGCCAAATCAAAAACTTATATCAGTTGGTGGTCAGACAACCAAGATTAAGGGTCCATTTGGACGAGCGGTGAGATTGATTATTATAGTAGTGAGATTAAAACCAATGATAATAGTATACATTTGGATTCAAACGTAATGGTAGCGGTGAGGTGAATTGTAGTGAAACAAAAAATAACAATTAAGGACATTAGACTAATATTTGTATGTAACAAAACTTTTAAATTATTTAAAATTTATAAAATTAATAAATAAGTAAAAAATATTAAATTATTTTATATCAAATAATAATTTTATTAATAAATCATTAAAATTTAATAAAAATAATAATACATCAAAAGATATTTGTTTTTCATTTTTATAACATAATTATTTATTTTAATTAAAATAAAATAAAATAATAAAATATAATATAATAATAAATTTTATATTTATTTATAAATTTATTACATAATAATAAAATTTTTATGTTATATTAAATTAAAACAAATAATTTTATAATTTTTTGAATAAAAAAAAGAAAGTAGTGGCAATTGTTATTTGGTTAAGGATAAAACTGAGAAAAAAAATCCCAGTCGCCCACTGAAGCTATACCTCTTCAATTGGCTATTGGAGACATGGGTGCAATGCTGCACTGAAGGTAATCCAAATAGGTGATTGGTACGATTAAAGCAAAAAAAGCCTTTGAGCACACTGAATTGGCCCTCCGTTTGAATCCAAACTAGCCCTAAGAGAAAAGCCATTGATAATGTGGTTCCTTTTCAAGAGAGTTAGAAAAAGGAACAAAAGGAAATCAAAATATTTGAATAAAGCATTTTGGTTGCATAACTATTTTATGCTTTTGAAGTTAATGTTTTACAAAATATATTAGTGTTGTAAATGAAGTACCTTTTACTATTGTAAGAATGCTTTATCTATGTTGTTAGAACTTGCCTTTTCATATTATGCCTTCCATTGAATAAAATTAATGTTCTCATCATCTTAATTTAAATAAAACAACTTAAATCATGATGAATTATGGGAAGAAAAACATATTTTATTCATTAAAACATTCATTGTATAATTCAAACTAAACAACTTAAATCATGATTCATATCTATAATCATGGTTTACATATCTTTCAATTTCAACCTTAACATACTAACTTCTCTTTTCAAATGAAAATTTTGTTCAATAACTTCATCTTCAACACAATCAATAGCATTTACCTTCAAATTTGACACTTCATTTTTTAATTTTTTTGACATACAACAACCTTTCTTTCTTTCTTAGCTCACTAATACTCTCCCTTTGCTTTAAAACAAAATCTTGGATCATGCCATGAATGAAAACCACATATAGTTCCCTATAATCAACAAGAAAACTTTTCATTAACACATTTATCACATTTAATAATATATTGTTATTTCACAAAAATATAAAAGATTATTATTTGGTATTATTGGCATCCATGAAGTCTTTTATTAGGGTTTGAAGTTGTCCATATAGTTTATTGATTTCCTTTTTATAAACAAATTCGACAAGATAACTAGTTGTTAGCCTAGAATTAATAAAGTATTTTGAAATGACAAAAAAAAATTTTGTTAAAATTGAATTAAAATGATTTGAACTTAATTTGAATACTTTTTCAGCTTTTAATCCAATCAACATGTTTAAATTCATTTGACATGGTTTAAAATAAATTTTGGTAAATTAGTATAGAAGGGATCGATCCCTCATTTAGGGGATTAATTGATTTTTTAGCCAAAATGCTTACTCATGCAAATTTCATGAAAACCAATCAATCCCATCCTTGTATGGATCGATTGGTTCTAGGTTTTGGTGGATAAGATCGATCCCTTTAAAAAGGATCGATTGATTTTTTACCTAAAATGAATTTTTGCTACAGGATTTGAAGAAGAGATCGATCACCTAGACTAAATGATCGATCACCTGAAGAAAGAATCGATTGGTAACAAAAAGGGATCAATTGGCTGGCCTTTTCATGCATAAAATTGTTTTATTTTTTATTGACCCAATCGATCCCCCTAAGAGGGGATCGATTCCTTTTTGCCTAGAAAGCCCCAACAACCATTTTTTTATTTGAAATTTTACAGGTTTGAAGCATAAATGCAACCAACAACTATCTCTTTCTTTCTACATATAAATGAAGGTCTCTACTGTAATTGAAGAGAAATGAAAAGCCAAGAGAACTTATTGCTTCTATCTACCATCTTTTTCAAGCATTAAAACCAATTTGAAAGAGAAAAGTGCAAAAATTACACATTGTATCAGTTTTTCTCTTAATCTTCTTAATATTAATTTGTACTTCAAGTTAGCAAACACCCAACCTTTTAGAGGTTCTTTGAGTTTATGAAACACTTTAAAAAATTTGTATTGTGAGATTGTGAGCTTAAAGGGAGGATAACCCTTAAGAGTTTATGGTGTTGATTGTATAGAGCTTTGAAGAGTTAGGTTGTAACTTTCAACATATAGTGGATTGAACTACTTTGCAAGTGAGGCTAAGGGAGATGACATAGGTGTTTAAAGGAAGGGCCAAACCTTTATAAATCTTGATTTTAATTCTCTATCTCTATATTTATTTTTAAGATTTTTAGTATACTTACATTTGTTATGTTCATTTACTTAGAAAAATTGATTTGCAAAATTTGTGCTTATTTGGTATTAATTTTGAAAATTTTATTATCAGCCAATTCACCAATCTCTTGGTTTATTTCAAGTTTTTGAGCTAACAATTGGTATCAAAGCTAATACTTTTTTATAGGTCTAACAACCTAAGAGTGATCCTGAAAATGGCTCAAAAAAATATGGTAATCAATATGGAGAAACCATCATCAAGCTATAATAAATACAATGAGCAACAAGAAATATGTCTCATGGTAAATGAAACAGTTACTACATCTCTTGAAAGTAAAGACCATTCAATTTTAAGACCTTCTCTCTTTGTTGGTGACAACTACTTTTATTGGAAGACTAGGATGAGATTGTTTATTCAAGCCAATGATTATGAAGTTTAGAGGGTCATTGTAAATGGTCCTCGAATTTCAATCAATATGGTGGATGGTAGAGAGGTGACCAAGCAAAATAGTGAATGGGGTGTCAATGATATAAAGATGGTTCAACTCAATGTCAAAGTAATGTATACACTCTTTTGTACATTGGGGCCTAATGAGTACAATAAAGTTTCTTTATGTGAAAATACAAAAAAAGTTTGGGACAAGTTAGCCATCACTTATGAAGATAACAATCAAGTGAAAGAGACTAAAATTGGCATACTCACTCATGATTATGAGTTATTCAAGATGAAATTAGATAAAACCATTAGTGAAATGTCAAACTGCTTCACTAACATCATTAATGGTTTAAAGGCTCTTAGAAAGACTTACTTAAATGTTGAGATGGTGAAAAAAATTCTAACTAGTCTACCAAAGAGTTGGAAAGCTAAAGTTATAGCCATTGAAGAGTCCAAAGATCCTCACATACTTTCTTCAAATGAATTCATGGGCTCTTTTCTTTCCTATGAGATGAAGCTAAAAAGAGACAATAACTAATTAAGAAAGGTGGCATTGCTCTTAAATCAACATTTCAAGAAGATGAAGAAAATTTTAAACAAGATAAGGTTGATAAAGATGAAAAAATGGCCATGTTTACGAAAAAGTTCAAGAAGTTCATGGGGATAAACAAGTTCTCTAATAGAATAAAATCACATAGGGAAATGATCAAAGAAGAATAAAGTAGAAGAGAAAGGGATCAAATTATTTGCTATGAATGCAACAAACCAGGTCATATCAAATTCGATTGTCTTTTGTGGAAAAAGCAAAACATAATGAAGCCAAAAAAAAAAAAGGAGTGGTTGCAACATGGAGTGATAGTGACTTCTCTGATGATGAATTAAATGAGAAGGAAGTAGCCAACCTATGTTTCATAGTTCTTGATAAGCCTAAGATAATTTTTAATCCATATGATTTAAATTCATACACATTTGATAAATTACAAGATACTTTTGATGAATTAGCCATATAATTTGAAAGCATGAACATGAAATATAATAAAATAATTTCTAAATTAAAATTAGAAAATGAGCTCTTGACTAAAGCAAAGAGTGACTTAGAAAAGAAAATTGAGCTTTTAAAATTGAATGTTAATGATTTGATTAAGAAAAATGAAAATTTGCATAACTCATTTTTTAGATTTTATATGGGACATCAAAAACTCAATAACATGCTTGAAACACAAAGAGCATTCTTTGATAAAGATGGATTAGGCTATAATGGTTGTAACAAAGAGACTTATTTAAAGAATTTTCTTGTTACGTCAAATGATTCATCTAACATATATACATATTATCATAACTTGAGTCATTCTATATAATATTATTCCTTGAAGAAAGTCACTTATAGAGGTAAACTCATTAGGAGTATGCAAATTCCAAAAGGAGTTAGTACATCTCAAATGAGATTACTAAAATAAAGTGGAGTCCAAAAGGTACAAAAATTGTAAGTATTAACACTCAAAGACCTAATAAAGTTTGGGTACCCAAAATAAAAATTTAATTGTGCTCTTGTAGGTGAAAGAGCATTGCTATAAAGCAAATTCAAGTAAGAACAATCCATGTTACCTTGATAGTGGATGCTCAAAACACATGACTGAAGACAATACTCTTTTTAAAACTTAAAAGCTAGAAGTGGAGGAGATGTTACATTTGATAACAACTCTAAAGGCCAAATTGACAGGGATTGGTTCTATTGGTAACAATTCTTCTACTACTATTGAAAATATTTTACTTGTAAAAGGACTCAAACATAACTTACTTAGTATTAGTCAATTATGTGACAAAAGACTTAGAGTTGTATTTGAATCCATGTGCTGTCAAGTGATTGACATCAAGACTAACAAACTTGTTTTTGTTAGACATCATCAAGGAAATATTTATGTGGTGCATTTGGATGATCTATCCTCTACAAATGCTTGTTTTATGGCTTAAAAAAAAATAAAAATTGGATTTGGCATAAAAGACTTGGACATGCAAGCATGCATGTAATTTCAAAACTTTCTCAAAATGATTTAGTTGTTGGTTTACCAAAATTGAAATATAAAATTGATAAGGTTTGTGATGTATATGCTCAAGAAAAACATAAAAAAATCTCATTAAAACCTAAGAATTGCATTTCAACTACTAGAGCTCTTTAACTACTTCATATTGATCTTTTTGGTCCTACTAGGACAATGAGTCTTGATGAAAAACAATATGGGTTTGTTATTATCGATGATTTTACTAGATATACATGGGTTCTCTTTTTGCATTCAAAGAATGAAGCTTTGGAAAAATTCATTACTTTTAGCAAGCAAATACAAAATGAGAATGGCTTTTCAATTTCTAGTATTAGAAGTGATCTTGGAAAAGAATTTGAAAACCTTGGCTTTAATGTGTTTTGTAGTGAAAATAGAATTAGCTATAATTTTTTCACCTCTAGAACACCTCAACAAAATGGGGTAGTAGAAAAGAGAAATAGGATTTTAGAAGAAATGACTAGAACCATGCTTTGTGAAAATAATTTACCTAGATATTTTGGGGTGAAAGCCATAAATGCTTATTGTTATATTATAAATAAAGCTTTTATTAATTCAATCTTGAAGAAAACTCCCTATAAACTTTTTAAAGGAAAAATGCCTAACATAAATTATTTTCATCCTTTTGGTTGCAAATATTTTGATTTGAACAATGGAAAAGATAATCTTGGAAAATTTGATGCAAAAAGTGATGAAGGCATTTTCGTAGGATATTCTTTGAATTCAAAAGCCTATAGAGTCTTTAATAAAAGAACATTAGTTGTTGAAGAGTCTATATATGTTATCTTTGATAAATCTAATCCACCTTCGAGAAAGGTGCCTCTTGATGATGATGTTGTAGGTATACTTCAAGAATATATCAATGATACATTACAAGATGTTAAGAAAACATTCATAAAGAGGATGATAAATTTATAGAGGAGCCACAACATATAGAGCAAGAACCAAATCACCATAGATAAAGCAGATATGTCAAACATAGTGAGATTATTGGTGATCTAACTCAAAGGGTAAGAACTAAAACTTCTTACAATATGTGTAATTATATTGCTTTTCTATCTCATATTGAACCCAAGAACATAGATGAACCTTATGAGATGATTATTGGATACTGACTATGTAAGAGAAATTAAACCAATTTGAAAAGGTCAAGTGTAGAATCTTATATCTAGGTCTAGTGATCATCCTACTATAGGTACCAAATGAGTTTTTAAGGAATAAAATGGATAAGCATGATAATGTTGTTAGAAACAAAGCTAGTTGTTGGCTTAAGGGTATAGTCAAGAAGAAAAAATTAATTATGATGAAACCAATGCCTTGGTTGCAAGGTTAAAAGCCATTAAAATGTTGCTTGCATTTGCATGTTTCAAAGATTTCAAGCTTTTTTAAATGGATGTCAAGAGTGCATTTTTAAATGGTTTTATAAATGAAGAGGTGTATGTAGAGCAACCTCCTGGTTTTGAAAATCCTAAATTTTCAATCATGTTTATAAATTGACAAAAGCTTTATATGATTTAAAACAAGCTCTTAGAGTCAAAATTTTCAATTGAAAATGATTTTAATAAAGGGAAGATGATACTACACTTTTTATTAAAACAAAAGGAAATGACATTTTTATAGTACAAGTTTATGTTGATGATATTATATTTGGTGCTATTAATGAAGTTTTTGTCAAGAATTTGCTAAGACTATGCAAGGTGAATTTGAAATGAGCTTGATGAGAGAACTTACATTTTTTTTTTTTGAATTACAAGTAAAGTAAACAAAATATGATACCTTCATCAATCAAGTCAAATACATCAAGGACTTGCTCATAAGGATTGGATTGGAAACATCAAAGCCTTACTTAACACCTATGAGCACTTTAACAAAACTTGACAAAAATGAATGAGGTAAATGTATTAATTTTAAATTATAAAGTCTATGATTGATTCATTCTTATATCTTACTACCAGTAGACTGCACATAATGTTTAGTGTGTGTTTATGTGCTAGATTTTAATCATCACCTAGAAAATCACATTTATCTACTGTTAAACTAATTTTTAGATACCTTTAGGAAACTTTTAATTTAGGATTATGGTATCCAAAATATTCATCTTTTGCTTTACATGCCTATTATGATGTGAATTTTGGTAGTTGTAAAATTGATAGAAAGAACACTTCTGGTACTTGTCAATTGTTTGGGAATATCTTTATATCATGATTTTTCAAGAAACAAAATAATGTTGCTTAATCTACAACCAAAGCTGAATATATAACGACTGATAGTTGTTATGCTCAAGTTTTGTGCATTAAGCAACAATTGAAGGATTTTGAAATTACCATGGATCACATTCCCATTAAATGTGATAATACCAGTGCCATCAATCTCACAAAAATTCAATTCAACATTTAAGAACCAAGCATATTGAAATTAGGCATCATTTCATTAGAGATCATGTTCAAAAATGTGATATTGTACTTGAATATGTTGTTACCTTGCATCAATTAGCTGATATTTTCACAAAACCTTTTGATAGAGATAGATTTTATACAATTAAAGGTGAACTTTGTATGATGAATGCTCCTTGAAATGAAATTCTTAATGGTATAATGAATGTTGACACCTTGTTTGACCAAATGTGTGTTTATCTTGACATATTTTTGAAACCTTATGTATGATTATATGTATGATGCATATTTGAATACTTATTTTACATGATTTTAAATCACTTTTTAAAAAATTTTAAAAAATTGTTACAGAGAAATCGATAGATCCCCTTTGGACTAAATCATTTGGTTTTCTATCCAATAGCTAAAATTGAATTTGGAAACATAGGACCTAATCGATCCCTTTTGAATCCGATCGATCAATCCATGCGTCGTTCATGGGCATCAAAGCTTGACCCGATCGATCCCTTTTTGGTACCCGATCAATCGGGTCATGTAAAAATTCCTTATGTGTACCATTTTGTCTACTTAAAATTTATACTCTTATCTTCTCTATGGTCTACTATAGCATTTTCTTCTTCTCTTCTTCTTCTCAAAACACTTTCTCCTAAAACCCTAGGTATTCTTGCTCCATTTTATCTCAAAATTGATCACTTTCAATCAAAATCTTTTACAAATTACTTCATTTCTACTGGATTTCTTGAAAAAATCTTCTTTGAAAATTTTCAAATCACATAAAAATCTCCACTTATACTTCTCACTCTAGAAAATTGATCCTTTTTTATGCTTCAATTGAAACTACCTTATTCACTCAATTGTTTTACCTCTCTCTAATATATTCTACTACTTGTCACTTACATTCACAAATTCTTTCATCAATTTCACATAAACTTACCTATTTTCACCATTCCATTGTCTTTATGGCATCTAAAACAAGACCTCCTATTACCATAAGGAGAAATCCACCAAAGCCTCTAGTTCTTCAATTAAGCCTTTCTTTAACCAAAATTTCAAAAATCCTATAGCAAAAGAGAGATATGAGACTCATTTTGCACATAAAGAAGTCAAGCAAATAAGGGTAATCAATTTTAATTTCCTTCAATCTATTGGATTTCCATACTTACATGTTTTTAAGAATTTTGGTTGGATGAACTATTTAAGTATGGATTACATTGTCTTTGAGAATCTTGTAAGGGTATTTTATAGTAATGCAAGTTGTATTAAAGTTAATGGACATGGGAATAGGTATTGTACTAATAAATTTAGGACATTTATGATGGGTAAAGAAATAGTTGTGGACAAGAACTTGTTGGTTGAAACTTTCATGTTAGAAAATAATGGAGACACAAACACTAAATGTAATATGCTTGGATTGGCTTAAGATATTTTTTAGGATAATGATTTGAGGACTGCTCCAACTCAAACTTCTAGGTTGAACATACATGATAGATTGATTCATCTTATAGTCACACATATGTTAGCACTATTTGGAACCCATTACTCCACCATTAGGAAACAAGATTATTGGTGGATGTATAAGATACAACATGAAGAGAAACCCAATCTTGTGTACTTTATTTTTAATGATATGATGATGGTTGTTCAAAATAGAGACTACGCATTTGCGCATTGGTCTATGGGATAGCCATTAGCAATCTACTTAAGAGGGTGGGTATCAATACTAGAAGTGATAAAGAGATTATGTTCGATCTTGCTAGTATTATTGGAGTTCATACACTTCATATAATGGGATACACTTAAAATGTTCATGGGGTATGGATTAAGAAAAATGAACTTGGAGTAGAGCATGAAGAAAAGCATGAGGCTCAAGATTTCTCACAAGAAGTTTCACAAGATAGTTCCTAATAAGATCTTTCTAGTTCCCCCATTTAATACCCAAGGAGCTTTGCAAATGCTTATACTTCAGATGAATAATCTACACACATTGGTTGGGGATATGAACTTTAGATTGGAAAACATGGAACTAACACAAAATGAGATGATTTCACTAGTTCGACAAGTTAGGGTTGATATTGAATACATCCGGATTGCACAATAGCAAATAAAGCAGCACTTTCATCATTTTCCTCATCATCCTCCTCCTCAATGATCCATCTTGATACCATCCCTCAGATGTAATCCTCCATATTTATCTTTTTATGTTTTACTCTTCTTAAAAACACTTTGCATTATGTTTTCTTTTAAAACTTTATATTTGATGTTTATATTAATTATATATGCATTTCATCTTCATAATGGCATTTGCTATGTTACTTTGGAATTGGTTTACAATTGATGACATGTGAAATTGGTATATTGATTGATGGTTGTATGACATTAAAATTGGTATAACATTGAGTTGTGAAATTAAGTTGGTTTGGCATTTGAACATATATTGAGTTTCTTGAATTGATTGCTATATTACTTTGATTGTTTTCATCCTTTTTGCTATGACAAAAAGAGGGAGAGGAAATGATAAGAAAAATTCTTACTTGATGATCTTGATATTGATGGTTATATCCTTATTCTTAGTTGTTTAAAATTTCTTAAATTTTTTTTATGCTTAAATTCAGGATGAGCCTATTTTTCAAATGGAAAAATATTTTTAAGCAAAATTTTCACTTGGTTTTATCATATATAAAAGGAAGAGATTGTTATCCTTGAATTAATAAAATATTTTGAAATAACAAAACAAAAAAATTTTGCTAAAATTGAATTTAAATGATTTGAACTTATTTTGAATATTTTTCAGCTTTTAATCCAATCAAGAACATGTTTAAATTCATCTGACAATGTTTAAAAACAAAATTTGGCAAAGTAGTATAGAAGGAATCGATCTCATCTCAAGGGGATCAATTGATTTTTTAGCCAAAATGCTTACTTGTGCAAATTTCATGAAAACCAATCAATCCCTTTCTTGCATATATTGATTGGTTCTAGGTTTTAGTGGACAAGATCGATCTCCTCAAAGAAGGGATCAATTGATTTTTTACCCAGAATGAATTTTTGCTCAGGATTTGAAGAAAGGATTGATCACCCAAACTAGAGGATCAATCACCTGAAGAAAGGATTGATTGGTAATAAAAAAGAATTGATTGGTTGGCTTTTTCATACGTAAAATTACCTTATTTTTCACTGACCCAATCGATCCCCCCTAAGAGGGGATCGATCCCTTCTTGCCTAGAAAGCCGTAATGGTTATTTTCTTATGAAATTTTTGCAAGTTTGAAGCATTAAATGCAACCAACGGGTATCTCCTTCTTTTTACATATAAATAAAGGTCTCTCATACGATTGAAGAGTAATAATAAGCTAAGATAACTTATTGCTTCTTTATACTATCTTTTTCAAGCATTAAAACCAGTTTGAAAGAGAAAAGTGTAGAAATTTCACATTGCATCAGTTTTTCTCTTAATCTTTTTCTTAATATGATTTGTACTTCAAGTTAGCAAACACCCAACCGTAAAAAAGTTTTTTGAGTTTGCAAAACACTTCAGAAGAGCTAGGTTGTAACTTTCAACACATAGTGGATTAAACTTTTTGGCAAGTAAGGCTAAGGGAGAGGATGTAGGTGCCTAAAAGAAAGGCCAAACCTCTATAAATCATGATGTTTAATTTTCTATCTCTATCTTTTTTTTTAAGATTTTTAATATACTTACATTTTTTATGTTCATTTGCTTAGAAAAATTGATTTGCGAAATTTGTTCTTATTAGGTATTGATTTTGAAAATTTTATTATTAACCAATTCATCATCCATTTTGGTTTATTTCAAGTCTTTGACTTAACACTAGCAATAATGAGCTTATAAGATCTCAAATCCAAACACCCGTGGCTTGACTTAACCCTTAATGAACTAAAAATGTAAGAAATGAAAACTCAAAAACAACAGTGAAAGCAAAGTCACAAGAAAAGAAAGAAATCTTTAACCTTAAAACCAAATAATTAAAAAAAAAAAACCTTTGCAAAAGCATACTAACCTTGAAGAAAAAAAAAGCTTGAAGAACTCATTTCCAAAACAATTTGGTTTTAGGTTTTTTGTTTTCAACCAATATGCTCATCAATTTTTTTTGGTTTTATTTGATTTAGATATTTCTTGTTTTAATTTTTCTCAACCATTTTGGTTACAATTTATTTTTTTTATTAAAATAATACATTAATTGAATTGAATTTAATGGCAAATGTATACGAAAATTGGACTTAATGGCACGTGTAAGTTATAATCGTAACTAAGTCTTTACTTGAACAAATTCAAAAACTTTCATTCCTAAATTTAACCAAATTAAAGATGATATCCTTAATTAAGAAAACATATAAAAGTTAGATCCTTAATTAAGCATTCAGCCAAATTAGAACTTTTGTTACACTTTTGATTGGGGTTGAAGCAAAAATAGTGTATAAGACTTGATTTTGAAGGATTCGAAAGTGGGATTATACTTGGGTTTAAAGATCAAATTCTAGTAAAAAAAATTAGTCAAGTTCTAGTTTAAATTAGAATTCTATTTGACATAAAGCAAAAAGCTTATTTCAAAGACCACAACCAAGCACAATAAGAATCAACAATCAACCATTGAAAAATGGCAAGCAAAGAAAAAACAATCAATAGCTAGTAGTGTAGTTTGGAGTTTAGTTTGATTTAGGTTCTTAAGTTTAATCCAAAGAAAAATAGTTTTGTTTAAGAATTTTGATGTTTAGAAGAATAGGAAAATTGTGGAAAAAATTTGGGTTGAAAAAAAAAACTTTGAAGTTTTGGGCCAAGTTTGAGTTTTCTATTAAAGTTTATGGTGATAGTTTGAAGTTTTTGGTGGCTCTTTGAAGATTTTGACTGACATTCGTTTAGGTTTCTAGAAAGAAAAAAGAAAATCAAAAAGATATGGAAGGAAAAAAGTGGAAGAAAAACATTTTTTGGCTTAAATACTATAGTTTAGATGATGTCATTTGAGGGTTAAAACTTTTCAGGATTTGTGCTTAAACTCAAAGCGACCTATGTGACTACTCGGTAACACTTGATCTAATCACCAGTTTTCATTTTTAATTTTCATTTCTTTTATGATTTTTATTATTTAATTTATTCATTTGATTTATTTAATTTATTATTTGACTAATTTTTTTCTTTTTTTATCTTTCTTAAAATTATTTTTTATTATTTGTCTAACTTTTTTTTCTCTTTCTTAAAATTATATTAGTTTAATTATATTTAATTATATTCATTTATTGATTTATTTGATTAGGAATAGGTTAATTAAATTGAATTTATGGGTTATATAAAAAATAATTAATTGAATTTCATTGTATTCCCTTGTATGTTCTAGAAAATTAGTTTTGTGTAAAATTTTTAGAATAAATATTAATTATCCCAATAATAAAATTCTAAAAATACACAAATGGATAATTTTTAAAAATTTCTAGGTATGAAATTCTTTTAAAAATTTTTTTTAGAATGGTGAAAATTTTAGATTAAAAATTTTAATAAATGATAATTAACTTTTATTTTCAAATTAAAAAAAAAACATCAGGAAAAAGTTTGAAATTAAATATTAATTATTCCGATTATGAAATTCTAAAAATGTACAAATGGATATTTGTAGAGATTTCTATGTGAGAAATTATTTTTCTAAATTTTGCTAGAATGGTGAAAATTTAGATTAAAACTTTTTGATAAAAATAATTTATATGTGTTTTCAAGAAAAAAATTAAAATTAGAAAATAAAAATTAATGAATCAAATTAGAAAAATACTTTTCATAAAATTATTAATAAATCCAACAATGGAGGTTTTTCAAAAAAAACAAATAGTTTTTTAAATACTCTTGAAATAAGAAAAAAAACTTTTTAAGGATTCTGCAAAAATGGTGGAAAAAACTTAAAATTTTTCTAATATTTAAAGGATAAAAATTTAAACAAAAAAGATAAAAGACCATTTAATTAAGACTAACCTTAAAATAATTTAATATTAACTTATACCATTTTAGGATAGGTGTTGTGGAGTGTTATAACATTCTCCACATGTAATTGAACTCATATTCTTAATTTTGAGATGCAGGCTAGAATTTAATCTTTTTAGAGACCTAAGTCAAGCTTAGGATTTTCTTAAAAAAAGTAAATTCATTTAAATGACTAATCATACCTAAACAAAAAAATATTGATGATGACTACTAGTTAGTGTCTAATAATCAAGTTCACAAACTTAAATGTTATGGCAATTTGGCAACTCTGTTAGAGATTTTGCTAGTCCATCCATTAAATAATTTTAGATTATACTAAATCTTGTTGTTTTTTTTATGTTTTTTTATTATTTGTAAGAATCCAAACCAAGCATGTAGAAAACTATAAAAAACCAACCCTAGGTTATAACCATATTCACCCATTATTTAGAATGAGCTCAAGTTAGGATACATGAAATGACTTTTCTAATGACACTTGTATGAATTGTATGATAAATTAGAAAAAAAAAAAAAGAAGCTATGTTTATTTAGTTTCATGGATCATTAAATTGCTATGTGGCAAAACATTAACACATGCATCCATGCATCATTAAATCATTATGTAGTAAACATTAATGCATGCATTCATTCAATCTTTCATTATTATGTGGCAAACATTAATACATGCATTCATGCATCATTAGATTGTTATGTGTCAAACAGTATTGCATCATTCATTCAAAGCTCTCATGCATCCTTAAATTGTTAACATTCGATGCAAGCATATAGAAAATTTTTCAAAGAAGTTAGAATTATTTTTGGCATAAAAATGTAGTAATGTATCATCCTAATTGTGGTAACAAATGGTTCAACAATAAATCGATCATCAGAAAATCTCAAGCATCCAACCTTCCATCCATATAATACTAGAGTTTAAACAAGGATTATAGAGTAAGAATAAGCTACCCGAATTGAAAAAGTTGATAAGGCTCAATTGAAAATAAAAAAGAGTTAGAAAAATTATAAAGATGCTTAACAAAATGAACAAAAAAAAAGGATGGTGAAGATTCCTATTTTGTAAAATCGTCCATCTCAAGATGTTATGGACCTTTTAAATCCTCTTAAATATGGCTCATACCAAGCCCAAATATATCAAGGGTAGGAGCACAACTTTTTTTTTCTAGGGCATTTACATATGCATTAGAATGCCATCTCTAGCTTTCTAAGGACCGTTTCAAACTTATATCAATCTTACTTTTTAGGGAAAAGTATTTGATCCTATTTAAGTTTCTAATCTAAATGATCCTGAAAAATAAAAAAAGCTGAATATAGGCATTTCTAAGGTAATGGATAACTCTTCTACTTAAAAGATGAATCTGATAGAAGTGAGACTCAAAGTTGTTGAAGTAATGGATTTTTATGGGTCCATGAAAGCATCTAAGCTATGTTTAGTGATTGATGTGGTAATCTCACCCAAGTTAAAGGTTTCAGAATTTGAAAAGTATGATACGGCAAAATACGCGTAATTCACATCACCATGTATTGCTGTAAAATGGCCACACACATTCTTGATAAAAAGCTTAATATTCATGCATTTTATGACAATCTTACAGGCTTTATTATAAAATCTTAAATCCAACTTGATAGAACCTGGATCCACTCATGGAAAGAATTAGCTAGGGCATTTATCATCCAATATAGACATATCATATTTTTGGCTATGATCACCTATTTTTAAAGAATATGAAAAAAAAAAGCCACTGAGAACTTTAAAGAATATACTAGAGGTGAAAAAATGTTACTGCCTAAGTTTAATCACCTCTTATAAGGAAAGAGATAATTGTATTATTTGTTAGTATTTTGAAGGCCCTATTCTATGAAAGAATGATTGGAAATACCATCAAAAATTACTGACAAGGTAATTTCTAATGTGACAATTGCAAATGCCATCAAGAATGGCAAACTCAAAGAAGGTGGAGCTTCTAATGTAAAGAAAAATGGTGCAAGACAGAAAAAAAAAAGTAGATGCCTAAGTTGTAATTTATGAAAGGCAACAAGTTGGAGACTGTACCCCATACCATCATTATTCTTACCTTATTTACCCATTTTATTATTTGGTTGTAAACAACATCTCTTAAACTCTTTATACTTATCAGCCAATCGCACAACCAAGTGTATAAATGAACTTTCAAGCACCTATACCTAATTCTACACCTACAATTCAACCAATTGCTCAACCCAAAAACTTGGTGACAAATAAGGAAGACTCCTATTAACCCAATCTTATGACATACACTAATTTACTCCTTCAACTAATAAAGAAACACCTGATTGAACAAATTTATTTAAAGCCTTTGAAGCCTCCTTACCCTAAGTGATATGATGCCAATGCTACTTGTGTTTATCATCTCAGAATTGCAAGTCATTCTACAAAAAATTGCACAACATTGAAGATAAAGTGCAAAGTTTAGTCAAGGTCAGCTTGGTGAATTTTAAAGATAAAGATGGGCAAAGTGTTATTGAAAATCCTTTACCTAATCATATGAAGGCATCATTTTAATAAGACTCTTATCAAAAGTTAAAGTTTCCTGTCACTTTAAGGATATTTAGAAAGTAATGCAAGTCTTTAAATATCATGAACATTAGGAAGGTCTTTTATATGTTAGTCATTTATTTGTCTTTTATTTCAATAAAATGGCCAATGCATTTCATTATATATTTCTTTTTTCATCCTTGTTTTATATATTTTGTCACATTTCCCTATTTTCATATTCTAAATAATGAATGTTCAGATAATTGTGACAATAATTAGAAATTTAATTTGAAAATCCCATTCATGCTAATGACATTGATGATTGGGACCTCTATCCTATTGAGCTTTTTGGAGAGTTTAAATTGACATGCAGTTTTCACTCATTGAAAGATGAAAATAGAGTTATTTTATGAGCATGTGGTTCTTTTTTGGTGAATTGTCCATATGTTTTTCTAATGAGAACATTCATGTTTAAGATGGCAAATGGTCATCTTTCTTTTTCGTTTACACAAATAGTTAAATTATCCACTTGTCACCCATTTGTGCCTAGTAAGTTCTTTTAAGAAACCTAACCAAAGATCACCTTTCATACTAGGAGCAAATTTTCAAAAAAGAACCTGCGCACAAAAAAAGGGCCAAGTTCACAAAAAGATCTCAATGATAAATTTTGGAAAAAACTTATTTGCAAAAAGTTAATGCTAAGGTCACAAATGATCTCAAGGGCAAAGAAAAAAGATCATTCTTTAAATTTGCACTCTTTTTGGAAAAAATGAAAAAGTGAAAGTGAAAAAAATGAGAAGATGAAGAAGTTGAAAATAAGGCAAAATGCCAAAACACTTCATATGTTGAGAAATAATCATTTGGTTTATAACCTTTAAACACATATTTTGGGCTTATTTTATCCGTTTTTTCATAACCTCTCACCTTAGCCTATGATACATATCTTAAAAGTCCATTTTGGTCAAATTGGAATGCTTAAATTGAAAATCATAAATTAATTTAGGGCATGCTTGTGGTATAATCTTTGGACAATGATTCTTTTTTTATATTTTGGGATTGGTTTGGAGTTTGATAAGAATGTCTATAATGAATGAAAAGAGATAAAAAAGAAAATTAGAAAAAAAAAAGATGAATTGAAAAAGGGAATGAAAATGAAGGAAAATGATTACTTAAATTAAAAATCCAAAAGAACAATTTAAGTAGAAGGTGAAAATTGGGCTAAAACATGAAATGACAACTCGGATAAGAAACCAATATCATTTCAAAATCTTGTAGGATAAGAGCAAGATTTAGTTTGATAAGCTTAAAAGATCAAAGGTGTCAATGAAATGAGTTTTTGAGGAAAAATCTAGTTTAGTGTTAAAAATTGTTTGAATATTCATTATTTGGATATTTTTATATCGTCCAAACATTTATCCCAATGATATGTTTGGAAATTGTTCATTTGCCTTTTTCTTTACTAAACTTGTTCTTGTATTGAGTATCATTTTCTTCAATTTACCTTGTTCTTCATCATTGTTTCTTTCCTATAATGAGTTAAAGAAATATGTGATGAATTACATTTGTCATGAAAAGAAAATGATGATAAATAAATGCTAAAGTTCATAAAAGACCTTTGTATGACTTTTAAAAAAAGTTGAGTATGACAGGGGCAAAATGAAAAGAAAATAAAAGAGATAAAAGAAACCTTAGAAAATAGATCCTTAAGGCTTTTAAATGAAATAGGAAACATTTTGGAAAAGTTCAAATGTCCTGATCAAATTGGCAAGTGAAGATTTTGGTTCATAAACGTACTTATAGAACTTGATAACTAGTCCTAAAGTTATGATTACTTGAAGTTGGAAAGGAAAAAAGATGGGAAAAGAGTCTAGAGAATCTCTTACCATAATTAGAAGTGCATAATGTTAGCATTACATGTATTACATTCACGCATTACATTCATTCCACATTGCATACAAGAAATTTTGACTTTGAATGCTGATTAGTGAAAGGGCTAAAATTTTTTTTCATGAAAATAAGTTTTGAATTTGTTAGTCCTCAGTTGAAGAAGTTTATAAAGATAAGATTTTGGATAAGATTTTAACCTTCAAATGGTGGAAACATTTCAAGAGAAAGTTTTTGAATTTCTACGAAAGTCGTTTGCCTTTGTTTAGACCTTTGGGCACAATCTCAAAAACCTCTCTAGGTATTAGTGATAAGATCTTTGATCTCATTTTCAGACTTTAGCTTAGTTCTTCATTTCATTGTTAACGTCAATTCAGTCCAGGTCATTTCATTTGTAGACTTTGGATCAATCTAAGCCATTCCATTATAGGCTTGGTTTAATCCATGTCATTTCATTTTCAAATTTTAGTTCAGTCTAGGTCATGTAGTTTTTAGACTTCGGTTTAATTCAGGTCATGACTTCAATCAAATTTTTAGAATTGAAAGTTTCATTGCCTCAAGTTAGAAGAGCTTTTGCAAAATTTAAAGTTTCATTGCCTTCGGTTAAAGGAACTTTTTTAAATTTTAAAAGTTGTCTCTGATTAGAGGAGTTCTTTAAATTTTAAAATTTCATTGCTACTGGTTAGAGGAGTTTTTCAAATTTAAAGTTTCACAACCTCTATTTAGATGAGCTCTTTTATAATTTTCAAAGTTGTTAAGTTTTGGTTTAAAGGAAGCTTTTTTTTTTTAATTTTTCAAAATTGTTGAGCCATTATTCAGATGAGTCACTTAAAAAAAAAGTATTTTGATTAGGTTAGGACCCAAACATAATGACTGTCTCTGTTATTGTACAATTTTTGTTTCACAAAAAATGTACAAAAAATGGCAACTATAAATACTACATTAGTTTGGGGTTCAATTCGCACTTACGATTTGATTTTAAGATTTGATTTTTTTATTTTTATTTTATTTAGTTTAGGGTTGTTTTTATTATTTATTTTGGTTATTTCAATTAATTTTAAAAAAAAAAGCTTGGGTAATTTGAGAATGGGAGAATTGATTGAAAAAAAAAACTTTTTAAATTGTATTGAAATTAGAACTTTGTTATACTTTTGATTGGGATTGACGTACATATTTAATATAAATAGTGTATAAGGCTTGATTTTTGGAGGAATTTGGAAGTGGGATTATATTTGGATTTAAAGATCAAATTCTAATAAAAGAAAATTAGCCAAATTATATTTTAAAATAAAATTCTATCTGACTTAAAGCAAAAAACTTATTTAAAGGACCACAACCAAGCATAATGTAAATCAACAAACAACAATTGAAAAAATGGCAAGCAAAGAAAAAGCAATCATAAGCTAGC
Organism: Durio zibethinus; assembly: GCF_002303985.1. The sequence goes on along the minus strand of NW_019167982.1, from coordinate 15,531,485 downwards.
AGTATAGTTTGGTGTTTAATTTGATTTACATTCTTTAGTTTAATCTAAAGAAAAATATTATGTTTAAGGATTCTAGGCGTATAGAAGAATAGGAAATTTTTGAAAAAAATTTGAGTTTTTTTTTTTTTAAATCTAAGAATTTCTGAAAAAATTTTTGAATTTTCCTATCAAGTTTAAGTTTTCCATTGAAGTTTGAATTTTCCTGTCATTTTAAAGTTTTTGAAAACTCTTTGAAGATTCCAACCGACATTCATCTGGATTTCTAGAAAAAAGAAACAGAAAATTGAGAAGAGAAAGAAAGAGAAGGGGAAAAAGTGAAAGAAAAACAAATTTTTTGGCTTCAATTCTATTGCCCAAACGACGACGTTTAGAGGTTAAAATTTTATAGGATATGCACTTAAATCAAAAGTGATCCGTGCACCTACCAATAAGATCGACCCATTCAATAGTACTCTTATTTTTTTTTATTTTATTTTATTGTTTTTATTATTTAATTTATTCATTTGATTTAATTTCTTTATTATTTGTCAACCTTTTTTCTTTTTTTTCTCTTTCTTAAAATTATATTAAGTTATTTATAATTCATTTATTGATTTATTTATGTACTTGTTTGATTAGGAATTGGTTAATTCAATTAAATTTATGGGTTATATAATAAATAATTAATTGAATTTCATTACATTCATTTGTATGTTATGGAAAATTAGTTTTGTGTAAAATTTGGAAAATAAATGTTAATTATTCTAATAATTAAATTTTAAAAATGCATGAATGGGTGGTTTTTATAAATTTTAGGTGAGAAATTCTTTTTCTAAATTTTTTCAAAATGGTGGAAAATTTAGATTAAAAATTTCAATAAATGATAATTAACTTTTATTTTTTAATGAAAAGAAAAGTAGCATAAAAAAGTTTGAATTAAATATTAATTATTTCGATTATGAAATTCTAAACATGCACAAATTGGTGACTTTTAAAGATTTCTAGGTGAAAATGTTTTTTTTTTAAATTTTTCTTAATTATGAAAAATTTAGAATAAAAATTTCGATAACAATGATTGATATATATTTTCAAGAAAAAAATAAAATTAGAAAATTAAAAATAATAAACCAAATTAGAAAAGTATTTTCTATAAAATTATTAATAAATCTGACGACGGAGCCTTTTTAAGAGAACGAATAGATTTCTTGTAAACACTTGAGGCAAAATTATTTTTGAAGGATTCTATTAGAATGGTAGGGAAAACTTAAAATTTTTCTAATATTTGTAGGATAAAAATTTAAACAAAAAAAATAAAATAACCATTTAATTAAGGCTAACTTTAGACTTATTTAAAATTAATTGGTTCCATTTTAGGATGGACATTCCAAAGTGCTATAATCTTTTTTACATATAACTGAATTTTCAAATCTAATTTTGAAATGTAAACTAGAATCTATTCTTTTTAAAAACTCATAATTAAGTTTAGGATTTATTTATAGAGAGTAGATTCACTTTGATGATCAATCACGTATAAAAAAATTTTTTTTGATAATGACTCTTAATTAATGTCTAATGATCAAGTTTGCGAATTGGAACATTATAATAATATTTCTTAAAAATAATTTTTTTATGAAATGAACGAAGCCTTAAACTGCTCCATGGTTGATGTTAACCTTTTTTTTAACAAAAAAACATGAATCAACTATGTAATCAAATCGAATGTTATCAACACTTGCAGTTTCTATGTGACCCTTTTTGATAAAAAAAAAAATATTCAAATAACAAAACTAATTAAATCCTAATAATAACACTTTTAACAATATTATGGTAATATTAATGGAAAGATTGTTAAAGGATTGCTGCTATGAGGTGTGGTTTATTTTGGAGTTAATAATTTATCCTCACAATTCCTTTTTTTTTTTGAAAAATAACCTCTCAATAAAAAATTAAAAAACAAAGATAGATAGATCGTTAGATGCCACAGACCAATTTTTAGCTATAAAGCGTGTTAGATCATATCTCTAAGCACTAGCCCCTCAATCAAGAGTGTGAATTTGTGTTTTTTGATAACTAATATGGTTTTCCATGAACAAGGTCATCAATTGATGCAAGAATTATTGGAGTACATTATAATATAATATCCATCATAAGAGTTTAGTGGCTTCTTCTCATAATTTTATCCTTTAAAAATAAATGTCTCGGTATAGGAATGATACGCTCCGATTACAAGCCATAATCCAATCATTAATTATTAAAATTAATGACATGGAACCGTTTCAAACAGGTTAACAAAAACTCTTAACATCGTATACGCAATTCTCTTAGGGAAATTTTATTTTCAACCCAAAATTTGTTCTTCATACTCACTACTAAACACAACCAATTTTCAAAACCCTTTTTTACTCAAATTATTAAACCCAGCCAACCTGATATTACATTCCTTTTTACCTTTTAGCCCCACACAGCCAAAACACAAAACATAGCCTTTGAATCTGACAGAAATGCATATCCATCTGGTTTCAAATACGGATGGATATGCATATCCGTTAACATTTGAAACCAAACAAATGTCCATATCCGTTCATGTTTGAGATCAGATGGATAAGCATTTTCATTTGTTTTGAATGTTGTAAATTCTTAAATCAATTTTGCATATGAATGTTAAAAATGATGTGTTTAAATTTGACGAAAATGCATATATGATTCGAAACTCAAATAAATATACATATTTGTTAACATTTAAAAACAGACAAATATACATATCAGTCCATGTTTAAAATTAAACGAATAATCATATTTGTCTGTTTTCAAATGTTGACAGAGATTGATATCCGTCTAAAAAAAATGGAAGAACTAAAAAGGTCAATTGTGCAAAGTTAACAAGTCATTTAATGAAAGGGTATTTGTATAAAAAAAACTTGACACTTCTGGAGAGCAAAATTTTGGCTGCAATTAGAAACTCTCTTACTCCTATGGTAAGGCTAAATAAAGCTATGGAGAGTTGCATTCATGATCACGGCCATGTGCTATCATTAAACCTTTGGCCCTATAAACTTCGTCCCATCTCCGATGTTGACGTATCTTCATTCTTTCAATTAAATATTAAATTCTTATTCTATCTTAAATAAAATTAAACGATTAATAAATTAATTCCGCCAATGATTAATGATAAGAATTCATAATTCAATTTCAACACTTAAAAAATTACATCTAACAATCACTATTTTGGTCCCAACAATAAGTCAAAATTATAAGAAATTCATATTCTAATTAATGTGACCAAGTTCCAATTTTTTTCTTTCGTTATTATTATATGCTCAATAAAAAAATTATTCTTCATTTTTAATTATAATATAGTTTTATTACTTATGACCATTTTAATTTTCATATTATTAATTTTATTATTTAAAATTATATATGATATTACATTGCTGCAATTGTATTTATACTATTATTATGGACAAAATGAACAATACTTGAAATATTATTAAATTAATTACTATTTAAATCAATTCACTATTTGGATACACATAAGTTAGTTTCTTTGATAGGAACATAAATTATATTTTAAATCATATGCTAAAAAAATTCTAGATTTAAAATTTTTAATGTTACCTTTGAAGATTCAAATTAATTATTTAAGTGTTTTTCATATGTTTAAAAATATGAAAATAAATAATGAAGTTATTTATTTTGCTAAATTTCTCCTTTTCCCCTCCATTTCTACATTCTTCTTCTTTCTTAATTTATTTTTTCAACTCATTTTCCTTTTCCTAATCAGCAAGTGCATTTTTTACACTAGTATGATAAATTTGGGCTTTTACATGTGAGTAATTGGTCTATCTCTCTCTTTCCCCCTTTAACCTTGGCCAACTCCTAATGGTGCATTACCTTGTCCAAGATAACCCACAGGTGATTGTGCCACTTTACTGGATGTTGCCCCCCAAGTGTAATTAGGTTGAAGATTTAGAGGGATTTGTTGCCCTTCCACTTTATGCTTTGCTTGGTAGGAAAGACGAAAAAAAAAATGTGAGGATAAAAATTTTATTAATTTAAAGATTAAATTTTAGAATAATTTTTTTATTTTGTAACTTAATCATTAAATTAACAAATTTTTTTATTTTCTCTTTTTTTTGTCCTTCCAATCAAGTAAAGCCTTAAACTTGATTAGGCTGTTGATAGGCCTGGTTAACCTGTTCCGATGTCTGATTTTATCTTAAAATATTTCATTGTGTTCCTCCTAAGTGTGGTTGAACACCATCAACTTGGCTTGGTTGGTTACCTAAATTTATATTAGCTGTTGCCCTCAAGGCTTGGCTTGACTCTTGGGCCAAAGCCTTGGTTAATTTGGACTCATAATCCTTGACTTTGGTTTGCTCGGGTCCCTTGTCTTAAGTTTGCCGTTGCACCAAAACCCTAGAGTAGTTGATGCACTGAAGTTCCTGATTTTGACTTGATTCAGGACCAAGCCTTTAATTAGTGCATATCCCTTGACCTGAGTTTGGCTGAACTTTTATACATGGTTGCGGAACCACAAGTTGATTTGAGGACTAACTTTCTTGCCTTACCATTGAATTTTTAATTAATGTAGTAAAAGTTGGCCTAAAGTTGGTTAAACGACCCCACATGGTTGCGGAACTATAGATTGCTGGTTTGGCAAAATCTTTTATTATCTCATCTCTGGGTATCCATATTAATGCAACATATTCTGTCCTCCACCCAAGTCATTTTATCAAGCTATTAACTTGATATTCTTCAATCACTGCCTCCTAAGCCTCGAAGGTTTAAGTTCTGACTTGAACTTGGGATTTCACTAACGTGAGTTAGGTTCCACATGTCTCTCAACTTCAATATCCTAGCCCACCCTAGCCTATTTATAGTAGCTGGTTGGTAAAAATTGGCTTGATTTTCCATAGAAGATTGAGGTGGATGTAGTTGATTGGAAACGAAAAGATCTCTTAACTCCGATATCCTAAACATACCCTTTCGTCCTAAAGATTCATTACTTTGCCTAATTTCCCTCTCTATAGCAACAGGTTGGTGAACCTCGTTTACTTAGAAGGTTAAGGTTGATGTAGTTGGGAGGGATAGTGAGAGGGTGTCTGGTAGGTGAGTTACATTCCGATTGAGTATGTTCATGGCATCAAATAAGGTATGACTTTGCCTTTCAAACACAGTTTTCATGGAACCATTGATGTTATTGCATATCGATATTGATGCAATACCCTCAGCAAGGCAATGAGAATTTCCCCTCACCATCTCACTTTTCGACTGACGCTACTTATCAGCAAACAGATTCATTATTCGTGCCATTATCTTCGAAAATTGCCCCACCAAATGTGCCAATTTGTTGGTTGATTTTTTAGGAAGACCCTATGCCGATCTAACTACTCACGCGATCAAACGGCTCTCACCCTTGATACTTTCAGCAAGAGTGGGAATAGAAAACACAAAGAAGGAAGCTTGAAATTTTGATTATGTTAAAACTACTCCTATGTGCATGAAAGGGAAAGATAGTGTACAAAAAGGTAAGACAAAGTGCTAAAAATGTAAAGCAAATGCGCTTGAAATATTAAGATAAATGTAATTGCATTATGTTTGTAATTTCTGGAACCTTATGTGTTTCTTTGTAACTCATATTTATACATGAAAGAAGAAACGGTTGAATGCAAAGCGGAGTAGATTTATTGGGGGCGTAGAGAGATTACAGATTTATTCACCTATGATTTTTCACTCATGTGCTTTTGCATTCAGGATGGTAATATTTCAATTTATAGTCATTATGTTTGTCATAAACATGCTAATGGCTTTCTTTTTTCTTTTTTCTTTTTCCTTTTTTTTCATTTCTATTTTATGACGTAGGCAGCTAAAACCCATTGCTTATATCTCATCAAATTCTTGGACCAAGTATGGCTCCAAGTAGGTGAGAAAATGGGACGTACCAACGAAGTGAAAGTCCTTTACTTTAACAACAATATTCAATATTGTAATTTAGCCATAAAATGTTGAACTTTTAATTTCAATAAAAAGATATTTATCTTAGACATCTTCTAATATCCAAGAAAGAATATCTTATAGTCTAATAATTTCTACAATGATTGCCTATCTATCATCAACTTTTCCAACAATTTCATAGGATCAAACAACTCCTTACATTGATATATTTAACGATAATATCATGAATAACTCTTAAAACTATAAAATTATAATGAAAATTTTAATTTGATACTTAAACTTTGAAATTTTTTAATATGTTAACTAATATAATACCTAGCTTTAATATAACTAATTTCAAATTATGATATATAACGTATAAACAATCATCTAAATATCACATTAATTAACAAATTCATAATTTATTTATCAAATTAAAAAAATTTTTAATTCAAGTATAGATTAAATATTTCTTCATAATTTGAAAGTAATTCAAAACATTAACCCACATTCCTAATAAAAAGAAATTGTGTTTCATCTAACTAATCATCTAAATATCACGTTAATTAATAAATTCATAATTTATTTATCAAATTAAAAATTTTTAAATTCAAGTATACATTAAATATTTCTTCATAATTTGAAAGTCATTCAAAACATTAGCCCACATTCCTAATAAAAAGAAATTGTGTTTCATCTAACTAATCATCTCCATATAAAAGTAATCCTTTTAATATATTATTTTTACAATTAAAGCTAGGAAATTTATAAAATGTGGACCCTTATAACAATGAATAAATTATAGAAACGAAGTTTTGCATCACATTAAGACACATATTGACTCAAAGCCTGTAATTTCTCCCCTGTTGAAAAACATATTAAAGAAAAACAAAAAGACTCAGACTGAGGTAACTGGAAGGCCCAAGAACCTTTTATGAAGGCTTCCACAAATGCATGTGTAGAACAGCCTTTCCAAGTTTCTTCCAAAGGGAGATTTGGTCAGCAAAAACATGAATAAGCCAAGTGGTTCTTCTTGGCAACATACGGCGAGAGGTAGCTGGTGACTGGTGCAGATGTACCAGGAATATCAGCTGGAACAAGGATTTGAGGCTTCCCTGAAGCTATTCTTTTTCCAGCTACATTGGCATAAAACAGGCCAGAGATGGCTGGAACAAAAACGTCACTCTGAGAACATATGTAGAAGTCTATAACCTTTTCAAATTCTGAATCTTCTGATTCAAGGAACTTCCCCTTTTTCTCCTCTGGCATTATGCTTTCCTACAATAGTTCCAATAGCAATCAAGGGTTCAGATTGATAGGAGCAGCAATAGAAGATTAATGTTATCTGGCAATGGATTCTAGAGAAAACTTTTGAAGTTCAAGTTGGATAGTCAAAATTTAGATGTCAGGAAACCCTTGCAAGCAAGAACCCCCCAGTATTGCTTGAGTTTAAAATTGCTTTTCAAGGAAACTGAACATAAGACACGCCGAGACCTATTTACCACCAGAATAAGCCCATCAGAGTTCATTGTCGAAATCAAAGCATTGCACATAATGAATGTTTCAAGAAGCAAATTGAATATATAAATTGGTGGAACCATTATCAGACCAAAGAAGAATTTACTCACCTTTGTGTAAGTTTTAGGGAAGATATCCTTCAGGACACTAAGGCTGTCATCCCACCTTGATTGAGTCAGGTATATGGTGGTATCTGTATCAAATCCAACCTTCCTCAAAAATAAAGCAATCTCCTGTGCATTATAACAACTTTTTGCTCCAGTAGAACCACTTCCATGACAATTCTTATTCTCTAGTATCTCAACCCTCAAGTCCACTGCTATAAACAGGCCATTTGATTTGCGACTCAAAGTTCTAAGCCGTTCAATCATTGAATCAACAACTTCATTAACCTCGGGTTGCAACTCTAAAGTTCCAAACATTCCCAAACAAGCAACTGAATCAACACTACTCTTTTGTGCAGTTTTTCTCATATTTACAGCAGGGAAGTAGGTTGCAAGCCTTATGTTGCCCTTTGATTTAAATATTGGTTCTACATTTCCCACAATGTGATCTTCAGTGACCCGATTGGGAACCTTCACAGCAGCAAGATTCCGGATTGATATTTCATTGGGCAATTCTTTTGCTACTTTGACAACCCCATCCAGGCTTTTCATGAATTTCTCAACATCATAAATATCTTCAAAGTTTCTGAAGATTTTCAAGTATCTTAGTACCATTCAAAATTTTCACTTAGATTAACTCAAAGTTATGCTACTCAATATTCTTCATTGGATAACAAAAAAACAAAATAAAAATTTTACTATTAGGGAAGATTGAAGGAAAAGGAGAAAAGAGAATAAGAGATCTTCAAATTTAACCAGAGCATTAACCTTTCATCACCAGGTTTGCTTCCTCTAATGTCAGGAAGTACAAGAGTTGCCGCTAGATACCTTGCTACTACTACAGCATCAGCTATCTGAAGAGGCAATCACCACAGAATGAATAATAGATTAGGTGGAAAAGAAGCTAATAGATTCAATAAATTACTTTTCATAAACTGCTGGCACTTTGTGCCATTAAATTCTGTGTAAAATAATCAACTTAGAGTTCCAGATTGAATAAAGACAACCAAACTTTGGGGAAATTTAAGACAAATGGGAACAGAATGTGTGCAATTAATTGTTAAGCTCATCAAGGCAGTGTGCTAATTGAAGAAAATCTCCTTGAGGCACTATTTTTCGGGTAAAATGTACATAGCTGAAAATTCGAAGGACGCAATGGAAAGGGAGCTTTAATATGCATTAAACACAGGTTCTTTATGAGAGAACAAAGATGAAAAAGCAACAATAAAGCTATCTTACTTAGATAACTTTATAACTAAAACAGATAATACATATACCTGAGAGACATGGTACTCTGGACCATTAGTCAAAGAGAAAGTAACATAACCTCTTGACTGCTCCATCTCATCTGTTAGCCAAGTAAGAACTCATCAATTACAGAGAAGCTTTCACATAAATTTGTGTCTGTGAGTGCACAATAATGAATGCAGACGTCTGCACTAGATACATGTATAGACAAATTTATAGAAAACTTGGTGTCATTTGTCAAGAAGTTAGGTGAAGTTATCAAACCAAAAGCCGTCCTGCTCCAACATGGTTTTAGCTCTTGACTATCCTCCATCCAAGGACCTTTGCTCCTCTTAGAAAGCTTTACAAGGCCATCCTTCTCGATAACAATCGCACTATCAAGTTGAGCATCCTGAGCTTCTCCAGGAAGTTTTTCCTACATAACCAGGGCAGGAATAACACCATTTGAATTCAGAGTAAATAGATCAAAGCTGTATAAGGAATTGAAATGAAGTCAAAAAAAGCTTTCAGACATTTTGAATCACTATAAATAAAATAACAAAAAAAAGGCATCAATAGAACTTCAAAAAAAAAAAAATCTACAATTTCCTATAGTTGGCTATAGAGGCTTGAGAAAATGAAAGAAGGCCTAGGATGGAAATTATAAATCTGACAGAAGCAAAAACCTCCACTCATCTGAACTTGGAATCCTGAAATAACTATTGAACTCTCCTGACTAAAGTTGACTTCAAATGGGTCTTCTTTTATTCCCTATTCAATCTATTTTCCAAGAAACTTCACCTGGAAAATAAATCGGTGTAATGTTTTCAAAAATAAGAAGTTTCAACTTAAACCATGGTTACTTCTTCATGAAATTAACAATTATTGATGAGAAAATCCTAACCAAAATTATCCACAAACAACCAAACAACTACCAAAGACAACAATTTTGAAGATCTTGGTCAGAATAACATTCTTCTTTTCTCAAAGCTGCAGATTTGAAGCCAAATGAAGCTCAACAACAAAGATATGATAATTACAGATAAAGTGAAAACTAAACCGAAGCAACTTGGTTCAGATTTTCTTCCACAAAATGAGAATCAGAGATTCACAAAACCAAAAAACAACTAAACAAATAAAACAATGTTATGAAAAGTAGAGTTAAATTGGGGAGTGGGTTTAGTATAAAAAATCAATCTTTTGAAAACATAGATTAAAAAATGTGAAAAACTTGAGACAGATCAAAAAAGAAGAATGTAAAGAAAGAAAGAGGCAATTACTTGAAGAGAATCAAAGTGGTCTCTTTTGATCATTTGACCAAGCATCACAAACATGGTGAGTGTGAGGATACCAGCCACTACTTGCCTCAAATCAACTCCCATTTTTAGACCTAAAGAAAGAAGAGGTTTGTTTGTTTTAAGAAAGAAGCTGAAACAGCGAGTTTAGTTTAACAAGAAAGAGAGAGGGGAAATGATAAAACAATAAAGCTATGTTATTTGTGCAGTATTGTTAGACTTGATCCTTTTGGGGTCTCTTACAGCACCGACACTTCGCCCAGTGAATATGATGTGCTGCCTGTTTCTTACAACAACATATTTTTGTCTCCCTGTTTTAGCCTTTTCTCACCTTTTTTTTTTTTTTTAATTTTCTTTTTGGACAACTGGATTTTTGTTTTAGGTTAACTTTCAATTTTTTGGGGATGGGTTTGAATAAATAATGTTAAAAACTTAAAATGCCAAATCCCACCTCCTCAAAAATTTCCATGCCCATTGGAATTGATGTCTATTGGTCCAGAAAAAATTTAATGATTAACTAATATTAGCATCTTTTTTAAAAATATATAAAATTTTAAATTACATAATAAATTAATAAAAAATAATCCTTCAATAAATCAATAACAAATGAAGCTGGACGATTTTAAAATGGCATTGTCTTATATAATTTTGTGTATTTAAAATTTTGCCGTTGAAATAATTTTCAATAATTAAACTTTAATTGATAAAGAAAAAAATATTCATTTGTTTCCTGATGGATATCTTATGTTGAAAATACATATACGACTTAACTTAATTAATTTAATTTAATTATTTTTAAAAAATAATATTTAATATATTTAAATTTTAAATCACAATGTCTTTAATTTCTTTAAAAAAATAAAATAAAAATCATCTCATTTCCTTTTTAATTTCTTTTAAAATTTAAAGAAAAGCTTAATTTCATCTTAATTAAAGCAATTCCCTTCCATTTGTTTCTTTGATGTTATATTTTTATGATTTATACCAATCCCAACAGAATCTAAAAAAGTAAAAAAGTGTATTTGTTTGCGTTTTAACGTTGCGAAGAGTTTGACGGTACCTTCAATAAAAAAAAAAATGATATTGACAAACCAAACAAGCTTTCCTGTCCATACTTAGGCAAACTTGGCAGCGGCACCCCTTCTTTTTATTATTATTATTATTATTATTATTATTATTATTATTATTAATTTGTAGTTAAAAAGGGTTAATAAATGTTGTGTTTCTAAATTTAGCATGTTATGATTTGGTTAATAAATTATAACAGCTATATTTTCAGTTTAACTGTAATTCTACGTAAAATTATAAGATGAACCTTCATCAATCATAAAGCATAATCATTGTTAAAATAAAACCAACTTAAAGTGGACTCAACAATTCTTACATTTCTTTTTCAGAGTAGAAGGTTAGAATTCTATACAAAAATAATGTTGTAGAATTTTTTTAAAAAATATTGATGTTTGTAAGTGTTAAATTTTATACACAAATTGAATTACGATTCATTTAACTATTTTAAAATTTAGTAGGTTTAAAATTCGAATTTCAACTCTTATAATTATATCTTTGTCTTCATGTTAGAATATCTTTTATACAAAAAAAAAAAAATTATACCTCCTTTATGGGTTAGTTTTTCTAAAAATTATATATTTATAAATATTAATCTGAAATTGAATAGTATTTGAAAAAAAGATAATAATATTATTATTTATTCAAATAATAACAAAATAAGATAATTATTTAAAATATTAATTTTTAAAAATTAAAAATAATAATATTTAACTTATTCGATTAATAATTTTATATATTTTTTATTCTTACTAATTTGATAATTAATGCACAAAATTAAAAATTAAATAGGCAAAAAATTGATTAGACAACATCTAAATTATTATTTAGTTTAACCCAAATTTACTAAGCCCAAGATAGATTCGTATTCAACCTTCACTAACACTTTTCCTTTCTCACCTCATATCCTTTTCTATACTTTTTCATCTCCCAATTCAAAGAATTCTTTTTTAACTTTTTGAATAGTGGTTTTTTAAAAAAATAAAAATGCTTCTCATTTTGTGTTATTGTTCTACAATTTTGGAAATATTTTTTTATTTTTTGAGTTTTCTCATTTTATTATATAATTTATCCTTTTTTTAGTCTTTTACATTATTTGCAATTATTGGGTTCTTGAAATTTTTGTAAATTTTAATTAATTATAGATTTTTTTTTAAAAGGGTGAATCAAATTTTGATTTTAATTTTTTTGGGTAGGTGGTATTTGAATTTTGGTACTATTTGATTTGAAGTTTTGCAAACCAAATATTTTGGATATTTGGTTTGATTTTCCAAAAATTTTAGTATTTGTGGATAATTGGTTTAATTCTTTGAAAAAAAATTTATTTGAATTTCGTACTTTCTCTCTTTATTTTTCATGTCTTTTTTATATGTATGTATGTATGTATGTATGTATGTATATATTTATTTATTTATTTTAATTTTTATTTTACAGGACCACTAAGCTTAGCTCAAATGGCATGAGATCTATTGCACATAAGTGGCCACGGCTCAAGGCCTAATGTTATTTTTCGTAAGTACGAATGGTAAGTAAATGAGTTAGGGGTTTTAAGACTAGATTAAAAAATTAAAAAAATTAAAGAAAAAGATAAAAGTAATAGTTGTATTTTAAAAAAAAAATGGAAAAATTTGTGAACATTTGGTTTAATTCTTTGCAATTTTTGTAATTTTTCATTTTCACTCTCTCCACTCTTTAAATCGTTATTTATTTTTTTAACTTAAAAAATAAAAAATAGTATTTAAAACTAGAAAAAAAAACCGCCCAAATTATAATGTAAGAGCAATCACATTTCAACCGCATGTAAGCTTAAAAAGCTATCATGTGATAGACAGTTACTAAAGTTGTTAATCTGGTTTTCATACAGGCTCTATTGACTGGCATATATGCTCCGATTATAGAAAAACATGATACACTTAAAAGGTGCTTTTTTGTTCTAGTTTAGTACCGAATAATATCAATTATTTTTATTAATTTCAATTGATTACAGTGAATTTTTAATAAAATTTTATTTTAAATGGTACGTGAATATGAAATATGTTTTGTAATTTATGATTTAGTTTTTATTTTTTTTACTGCTTTTAACTTCATAAAAAAAACTAAAAGATAAAATCAACAACTTTTAAATCATGTCTATCCAATTTTTTACTGCAACTCTTGTTTTCATTTACACTTTGATTTTCAAAATTAATGATCCATATCTATTTCAAATCTTGTCTCAAGTGAGATGGGTACTGCCATCAAACAGTCCTGTTTGTTCAATTTGAGTAATAAGCTTCATCTTTCCTCGATTGAAGCCCTTTTAAATTTCTTCCTTCAAGGAGAGTATATTATTATATTATACTTGAAATACTTCAAATTAATTTTCTCATTATAGATATCTTATTTCGTTTAGGCCCAAATCAAACCAATCTGAAACTATTAAGATTCAGGCCTGATCAAGGTTAATTATCCATTTTTTCATATTTTGGACTATAACTTTATAATAACTTTATGTTTTTATTTTAATTTTACTTATCTACATATATATATATATATGTATTTATCTTATTTGTTTAGTTAATTTGTCTTTTTAGTTTGTTTTTATCTAGTTAAATGTTCATTAATGATTATCTGTAATTTTAATTTCAATTATTATTATTATTATTATTATTATTATTATTATTGGTTTTATCTGGTTAGTTTAAAAAAAGAAAGATAATTAAAAAAAAAAAAAAGAAATCATAAATGACTAAAATTATGATTGGAGGATTGACCAGTAATGAATTTGGAAATTAAAGTGATAATTCATAATTTTCAAATTTAGATAGAAGTCTTTTGTTGATAAAACTCAATATGGTGAAGAATCCAACCTTAAATGGAATACTAGTTGGATCTAGATTTAGCCCTCATAAAAGGATTGAAATCAACATAAATTATGGACAAAAAAAAATTAGAGAGAAAATAGCTAAAGCATTCACACGAAATGTAAATCAATTTTAGGCAGTAAAGGTTTTTTTTTTTTTTTTTTGGAAGAGATTGGTCCTTTTGGATAATTTAATTTACTTTGGAGTTTGACTCAATCTAATCTTGAAGAATTTTGTGATCTAGTAAGCTTAGAAGAATTGAATTAGAGTTTTTTTGGAATTTTCTAAAAAGTCTTGGAAATTTTTTGGAAAATTTTGAATGGTGATGAGGAATTTGGTTACAAGGTATAAGATCCAGTAAAGAAAAAGACAGTCAGAAGTAGAGATGTGGTTTTTTATGAAAAAAAAAATCATAGCAGACCTTGAAAAAAATGAAAAGACTACACGGGTTACTATTGAGTGTGATGGTTCAACACCGATAGGGATTCCACAGGAAAGAGCCACAGATGGTGGAAATGAGCAAGAAACAGAACTTGAGAATTTGAATGAGCCAGCCACAGTTGGTGATGAGCCAGACGCAATTAGTTTTCAGCAGGGGAAGCAATCCTCTCTACCTGAGAGTGTTGAACAGGGGGAGCTATCTTTGGCATCAAGTGATGTAGAGTCTCAGCCCAAGAGATTTACTAGAGAGTGCAAGCCATCTATCAGGTATCCAAGTTCAGATTTTATTTTAGTTACCAGTGAAGGGGAGCTAGAAAGCTTCTAAAATGTGGTAGGCTACTCCGGGATAGAGAAGCACTGGTAAAAGCAATGAAAGAAGATGATGGAGTCATTACAAAGAATGGGTACTTATGATCTTGTTAAACTTTCAACAGGGAGAGGTCATTAAAAGAATAATGAGTGTTCAAGTTGAAAAAGGATGGTAACAAACTAGGATGTTACAAAGCTCGATTGAGTTAGTAAAAGGTTTTTCTCAAGAAACCAAGCATCGATTTTGATGAGATTTTTGCTCCAATTGTAAATACGAGTTCTATTCAAGTGGTACTGGGATTAGCAGCTAGTTTGAATCTTGAGCTTGAGCAACTTGATGTTAAAACTGTATTTTTGCATGGTGATTTACAGGAGGACATTTATATTAATTAGCATGAAGGTTTTAAAGTGAAAGAGAAAGAGCACTTAGTTTACAAATTGAAGAAAAGCTTGTATGGCTTGAAAAAAGCTCTGCAACAGTGGTACAAGAAGTTTGATTCTTTTATGGTGAGTCATAGCTATAAAAGAACAGCAGCGGATTCTTGTGTGTATGTTAAATAATTTCCTAATGGTAACTTCATTATCCTATTATTATATGTCGATGATATGTTGATTGTAGGACAAGTGCTAGTATGGTTTGCAGGTTGAAAAAATAATTGTCTAAGTCTTTTAATATGAAAGATTTAAGTCCAGCAAAGCAGATTCTTGGTATGGACATTATCTGGGATAGAAAAGCTGGAAAGCTGTGGTTGTCATAGGGAAAGTATGTTGAACGAGTGCTTGGTAGATTCAACATACAACATGCTAAATCAATTAGCAATCCACTTGCCAACCATTTTCATCTAAGTAAGAAATCTTGTCTAGTGTCTAAGGAAGAACAACTAGCTATGTCTAGTATTCCTTATTCTTTTGCAGTCGATTCTTTAATGTATCTTATGATTTGTACAAGGCCTGACATTGCTCATGCAATTGGTGTAGTGAGCAGATTTCTTTCTAATCCGAGAAAGGTTTACTGAAAAGCAGTGAAATGGATTTTTAAATATTTGAAGGGTACTTCAAAAATGTGCTTGACTTATGGAGTTTCACAATCAATTTTAGAAAGGTTTACAGATGCTGACATGACAGGCGATCTTGATGGTAAAAAAATTTACTTCAGGGTATTTGTTCACTTTTATAGGAGGAGCTGTATCTTGGCAATCTAAGTTACAAAAAAATGTGTTCTTTGTCAACTACAGAGGTTGAGTATATTACAGCAATCGAAGCATGTAAAGAAATGCTTTGGATGAAACATTTTCTTCTTGAATTGAGGTTGAATCAGAAAGAATATATGATATTTTATGATAGCCAGAGTGCTTTAGATTTGAGTAAGAATACAATGTACCATGCTAGAACAAAGCACATTGATGTTAGATATCATTGGTTACGTTCAGTGATTGAAGAACAGCATATGCTATTGAAGAAAGTCCATACTGATAAGAATGTAGCAGATATGTTGACTAAGATACTTTTCAAGAAAAAGCTTGAGCTTTACAGTAACTTGATCGAAATGAGTTCTCTGGCCAAGGTAAGTTCCAAATGAAACTTCTATGGTGATGAATCTTCTCCTAATGGGGCTGAAAGGAGAGATTGTTAGGAAAATGGGGTTCAGCCTCATGTAAGTGGTTTTCGACCAAGTAAAGGCCATGGGTCTTGATCTTTCATTTTACACAGAGCCCTAGCTACTTAATAAAAAAGAGATGGGGTTATTTTAAATGGGTGTCAAAAATCAAGTAGAGAAAGAAGAAAAGCCAGAAAAAGCAGAGAGAAAAAAAAGAAGAGAGAGTTGGTTGAAAAAAAGTCGATCTATGGTCCGATTGAGTTGGAACCTTGTCAGGAGGTTTATGATTCAAAGTTCTACATTCTGAATGGTGAAGATTGAGTTTGAAGCTCTCTAGGAACAAATTCAGGATGTATTTGTTAGTCACTTATTTGGTGAGATTTCTCCAATTGTTTCTCTAGTTGTTGATTAGCTCTAGTTTTAGCTGGAGAAGAACTTTGCATACCTATTATTTGATAGTGTGCTTTATTTTTCCTGTGTTTTTCATTATTGATTGTTGTCTATTGCTTCTGTATTGTTGTGATTATTGCTTCAGGCGCAACACAGAATAGGATGCAAGGCTTTGTAAAATATGTTCATTCTTCAACTAACAAATTTATTTTTAATAATGAGGGTATAGGTGTAGAGGTCGATAATAATTGATGTAAGGGATTGTGTATGAGCTATTGCTTTTGTATGTGGATTTTTTAATAGGGCTTCATGCTTTTTAGGTAATAAAATACTATAAGAATAATTAGAAGTGTATTTTTTTATGTATTTCAAACAGAAATCTATAACAATTTTGAAATTAAGAAAATTAATTAGAAGTGCATCTTCCTAAAAAAATTATATATATATATATATAATGAACTCATTTAGAAATTACCCCAAGCATGAAAGTTCTTTCTTTTTTATAATAAAAGAAAATGAATATTTCATGCATAGAAATAAAAATGAACTATATTAAGGAGATGGTGCATGACAATTTAAGTCCCCTTCTTAAAGAATGGTTGCGCTTATGAACTTTTTTTTTAGATGGTGTATAAGTGTTCTTGGAACATTTTTTATAACGAAAAGAGTTTCTTAAATTAATGTATGAGAAACACAATTTAAAGAATAGTAAATGAAAAATACTTCTTGAATTTTTTTTTTTTTGAAAGCGTACATAGGAAATACTTTTTAAGAATTGTGAGCAATAAAGATATGTTTATTGGGTAGCATATCTTGAAAGTACATGTGAAGTTTTAAAAATCACTTTTTAGATTGTGGGAAACAATTCTTAAAGTAGTATGCAAGAAGTATTTCTCAAAACAAGATGCGAGTATATCATAATTTTTAGAAATACATTTGAAGAATGCATAAGAAGTGACTTTTGAAGTAATATTCTAAATTTTTTTTTCTTTAACAATGATGAACAAGAAGCAATTTTTAAGTAAAATTTCTTTCAATTATAAAAAATATTTCTAAGCAATCACCTCTAAAAATGTAGGGAGTGCTTTTTATAGTGGTGCAAAAGATGTACTTCTCACAAATTATAAGAGAAAATTTGCTTCTTGGAACAACATATGACAAATATTTTTTACGAATCATCATTTAGCATTTCACGAAAGCATATATGAAATGTATTTATTTTTATAGAAAAAGTAGGTAATGAGAAGTGTTTCATGAAAAACATCTCCTAAAATAATACACATGAATATTTCAAAAATTATCTTTTGAATAATAAGAACCATCTTTTAGAGAAAACACATGAAAAATACTTATTAAGATATCATGAGAGTACATAAACAATATGTATGTGTGTGTGTATATATATATATATATATATATATATAAACATTTCTTAAAAGTGAACCATAGAAAGCACTTTAAGAAGTTGAACAAAAAACATTTTTTTAGAAAAAAATTTCTCGAAATAGCACAACAAATGAGCTTATCTAAAAACACATCTTGGATTGACGTGCAAATGTATACTAGAACATGTATAAGAAATGAGTTTATCTAAAAACATTTCTTAGTGTAGTAATGCACGCTTCCTAGAGATGTTGTACAAGAAGTATTTCACAATAACAAGAAAATATGTGAGACATTTCAATTGTCAATCAAAAAAATTTTTTTTAAAAACATGTATATAGGAGTAAAGTAATGGCAATGGGAAAGTAATGCAAATACTTCAATGATCAACTTTTTTTTTTAAAGTCTTTATATATAAGAGTGGTCAACTTCATTTCAAGAATTTGTACATGAAGGTAGCATAAAACTTTCTTTTTTTCAAACATTACTAATAGAAAAAACTTAAGCGACCCTAACATCTAACTTTATTTTAAAGAAGAGCTTATAAATGAAAATGGTGCAAGACTATGAAAATTGATTTTCTTTGAAATATTTTATATGTGATAGTAGCAAAAATGTTGTAAAACCATAATGGTCAATTTTTCTATTGAAAGAGCTTATGTATGAAAATGATAGAAGGACCACAATGCTCGACTTCTCTATTGGATGAGCTTGTATAAAAGAGTGATAGAAGTGGTGCATAAGACCATAACAACCAACTTCTTTTTTAAGAGTAATGGAAGTGGTGCAAGAGATCACAATGATTGACTTCTTATATATGTAGTGATAGAAGTGATGCACGATTACAATGATCAATTTTTCATTAGAAGAACTTGTATGTAAACTAAATAAAATAGTAAGATTTAAGTTGTTTCACTCCTTAAGATTTTTTTTTGGAAAATTTTCAAGTTTGGAATTAACCATTCTTTCAAATTTGTATCATATGTGTACACTATGCATTTTTGCTCCATTATATTCTAAAGAGTTTTTAAACATTTTATATGCATATTGTTTTCATAGCAAGGTGAACTTCTTAGCATATAAAAATATGTGATATAATAATATGTATATGATGTAGTACTCGTGAGATTTTTCAACTTTGATGTTCGAAAAGTCTTACTAATATTAGCATTTTATTGTAATTGTAATACCTCCACTTATGAGGTAGGTAAGGTGTATAATAGTAACACTAATATAATTTGTGTACAGCCAAAGAGAACTCTCAACTTTATATTAGGGAAAATAAGTTCTCAACCCAATATAAAAGAAACGTTCAATCCAAATAAAAGCAATGATGCTTTGGCCAAAAAGTATCAAGAGAAATAATTTACATCATAGTACTTAAGAATTGTGGCTAAGAAATAAGCGATAAAGCTATAGCCAATAATTGTATTCTCATTTTATAAATTTATAAAAGAGAGATAATTCTCAACTTGATATCAAGGGAGCTCACTTGATAGCATGTATAAACAATAAAGTTACGGCCAAAGAATAAGCGATATAGCTATGGCCAAAGAACAATTTTTAATTTGGAGATAATTCTTAACTTGGTACTAAGGAGATTCATTTGATAGCAAGTATCAACGATAGAGTAAAGGCCAAAAAATGAGCAATAAAGCTGAGACCTAAGAACAATTTTCAATTTGAAGATAATTCTCAACTTCCTACTAAAGAAATTCATTTGATAGCAAGTATCAACAATAAAGTAACAGCTTAAAAATGAGCAATAAAGTTATGGCCTAGGAGTGATTCTCAATTTCATACTAAAGGTGAATTCTTTACCCAAAAAGAAAGAGATCAAACTCGACTATATTTTAAAGAGATAATTTTTCTCAACTTAGTATCAAAAAGATTAATTAGATTAAAAGCATGAACTGTTAAATTACGACCAATAAAAGTGGATTCAACACAGTGACCATATCAATTTTGTATCTAAATTTGATTTTGAATATCAATCTCATATACAATTAAAGAAAACTCTCAACAAAATTTAGGGTAATGGCTTTTTTCTTAAAGTTTTAGAAAGGCAAACTTTTTCATCACTTTTAAATATTTGGTAAAAGTGCATGCATTAAAATGGACATTTGTTGGAATAATTGTCATAAGTATCAGTCCAGAGACTCAATTGCTAGATATAAACATTTAAAATCGAGAAAAATGGGAAGTCATCACTAATCCCTTTTTTAAAAGTGTAATTGGCCACCTAAAATTTTTATCGTTTTAATAAAATAATAAAACAGATTTAAAGTTTATCAAAAAGATAACTTTTGATCTAAAAAATAGGATTGAGTTCGGAAGTCAATTATGCATGGGAAAAGGATTAGTATCCCTATAAAACCTATAAAATTGGTAGCAATTAACCATGTGCTATCTATAGTTTTAGATAAAATGGATTTTTTATTTGATATTTAATATTAATTCCCTTCATTTTAAAGAAAGCAAATCAATTCAAAAATGTTTATTTAGGAATATTGTGAAAATCTTTAAATTAAAGGAATACCTTATAATTTTTTGACATATACACAAAATTCAAAGATAATATTTTCTATCTAAGATTTACCATAATATTTTCACAAAAATAAAAATAAAAATAACATTCTTTGCAAATGATAATTATTGGTGACCCTCTAACATCTAGGCAAAGTACCAAAAAATTATGTTCCTTTGGAATATTATTTTAATTTTATTTTTAAATCTATTTTTAAATAAAATTTTTCATAAAAAGATATTTATGCAAAAAAAGGATGATGCTGCAATTAGTTCAACTATGAGCTTTGACAAACAGTTCAAGGGATATCAACCCTATCCACCATAAGGTTATTCTCCATACTATCCTACTGTGAATAATACCTCATCCTACCCATACCAGCTAGCTCCACAACCATCTTACTCATTAACATACCAGCCCATTTTTAGCCCCCAAGCTCTCATATATAGCTTTAACATTCAACTGCCCAAAAGACCTTAGATTTATCCTGCTAACCCAATAAGTGGTTCACGAGAACAATGAACTACCTAATAAAAGCACGTATTTCACCTAATCCCAATGACGTATATGAAGTTATACCGAGAGCTTTACGATAACCACTTGATTGGCCCTAGTCGTCTAAAGCCGCTCAAGCCACCCTATCTTAAGTAGTATAATCTACAGCTCACTGTGACTACTACTATAGAATTGCTAGTCATTCCATGAAGAATTACATTGCCCTAAAGCATAAGTTACAATGATTGATCAATGATGGAATGATAAACTTTGATTAAAGAAAGGTAACAACACGTAATGTTAGTGGTAATCCATTGTCCAATTACAATGTTAATGCTTCGAGTAAAGATAAAGAACGAGTGTGATTTGAAAATACATGAAGAGCTATAATGAATCAAGAGGGCAACATGTCAAGAAAAATCTTTCACTTTATCACATAAGAGCATAATTTTGGAAAAAAAAGGATGTTAAGGCTAGATGTTGTTTATCATTTTGAGTTTTCTTTTAAAGTAATGTCAGAAATTCTTTTTTACAATAAGATTTCATTTTTTATTATTTCAATTAAAGGCAAGGATGATGCATTTCATTACATTTTCTCTTTCATCCCGACCACTGTTTCATGCTTAATTTTTTTTCACATGTCCTTTTATTCGTATTCTAAATCATGAATGTTTAGACAATAATAACAATAATTTTGAGATTTAATTTTAAGAACTCACTCACATTGATCTGAAGAGACTATTTGAGCAAAAGAAGCTAGCTACTAGCAGATGTGAAATTAATATGTCTTGAAAATATGCAGTCTTTTATAAAGATCTATGAGCTTATTTTTTTTTTCAATAGATGATTTTCAAGGAAAGCATTCACATTTAAGAGAAAAATGACCATATTTCTTTTACTATTTGAAAAATCATTCATTACTACCCCTTTTGAGCCTATTATGATTTATTTTTTTAGAACCCTAACCAAGGATCACCTTTCATACTGGGAGGTAATTTTTAAAAAAAGAAAAGAGGCAAAAGACCATAAAAGGTCTCAAAAATGAAAAAAAAAAAAAGAGAAAACAAAATAAAAAAAAGAACGAGAAAAAAAAAATGAATGTGACACATGATTTGGGTTAAAGTAATGAGAATCATTTTGTGAGGAATGAGATGAATGAAAAAGTAATGAAATAAAGTGGAATAAGGCAAAATGCCAAATTGTAAAAAATGATGAGAAATGATCTTTTGGTTTTGAACCCTTTAAAAACATGTTTTTAGCCTATTTTATCCATTTTTTTCATTACCCTCACCATAGTCTACATTACAACCTTCAAAAGTCTATTTGGATCAAATGTGAATGCTTGAATTGAATGATCATACATTGAGCTAAGGTATGCTTGTATGGAACAACAAAATCACTCTACATTGTTCTAAAGATTGATGTGTGAGAAATATTACTAATGGATAAAAACACAAAAAGCAAAAAACAAAAAATAAAAAATAATGAAAAAAAGAAAGAAGAAAAAAAATAAAAAATGAAAAAAAATAAAAGGATGAAAAATGTAAAATGAGAGAAAATGAAGACTCAAATTGAAAATTCGAAAGGATAATTCGAGTACAAAAACCTGAAATTGAGAGTTAAATAGACAGTTCACATGGATGAAAGATCAGAGACATCTGAAGATCTTTCAAAGCTAAGACAAAGTTCAATAAGCTCAAAATGACTTCAAAAGTCAATGGAATGAGTTTTTGAAAAAAATTCTGGATTAATGTTAATAATTGTCTAAGTATTCATTGCTTAGATATTGTCACACCATTTAATACCATTGATTTGATATTCTTTGAATTCATTCCTTTGTCTATTTGTTTTTGTACTAGACTCATTTTTCATTAATTACCTTTCCCTTAATTCACCTTGTGCTCTTTTATTCTTACATTCCTAGATTGAATAGAGAAAACGTGTGATTGCATTATATTTGTCATGATTTAAAATGATAATGAATGAATGATAATGTGCATAAAAGATTTTTGCATCCTTTTGTAAAGAAATCCAAGATGATAAGGGGTAAAAAAAATGAAAGGACACATGGTGTGACCAAGTGATGAATATAATGATGGATTGTTTGACATAACTTAGGACTTATGATCAAGTGATGAAAATTATGCTGAAATTGCTAGTGTAGAGAAGCCTATGAATTATGATCAAATGATGCAAATGATGTGGATCAGTATACAAAATTTATTCTAGGATAGCTAATGCTGAATAACTAAAAACAGAAAATATGGGATGGAAAAGTCTTGAGAACCATATCACCATGATTAATTAGAATTTCATGACATTTATCTGCATTACATATATGTAACTTGGTTTGGACATGCGTTAGCCAGTAAACATTTGAATTATGACTTAGAGTATGGCATTTACATTATTGTGAAAATCCAGATTGTTGCATTTGCATCATTGATCATGACATTCATTGCATACAAAATTTTGAGTCACCTAAAAAAGAAATTGTAAATATTTTGATGAAGTCTTTTAAGATGAAATTGTGAATCCTTAAACGAGAATATTTAAGTTCATTGAATTTTTTTAAGTTTCAAAGGAGATCTTTTTAGAAGTGAAACCTTAAAATTTTTTGAATAAGAATCTTTGAAAAGCTTTGAACTTTCAGAATGTGAATCTTAGATTTATCAAATGTGAACCTTCAAATTTAGATGTGAAAATCTAACATTTATCGGATGTGAATCTTCAATCTCAATGAGAAGCTTTGAACTCTTCGATGTGAATCTCTAAATTTTCAAATGTAAACCTTTGAACTTAAATGTGAAACTCTAAGATTTATTGCATTTGAATTTTTGAACTCAAATGAGGAGTTTTGAAAATTTGGGATGAAATCCTGAAGTTTTTAAATGAGAAATTTTTTTGAATCAAAATTTTGACATTTGGACAGTGAATCCCTGAAGTTTTTAACTTTTGGGTGTGAATTACCAAAATACCAATGTAAATCTCCAAAATTCAAATATTTAAATATTGGATGTGAGCCTTGCAAGTTGCATGTGAATCCCTGAATTAAAATTTTGGATGTGAATCTTGAAATCTTGCGAATTTGAATTCTGACAAAGCTAAAAAATCTTGCAAAATTGAAATTTTGAGAATCAAATTTTGATGAATTCTTGTGAAGCTAAAAAGTTCTTATGAATCTAAAAATTTGTGTGTATTTTGAATTGTGAACTTTGAATTTCAAACTCAAATTGTGAATTTTTGAGTTTTCATGACAAATTTCATCAAACATGATCTATGACTCCTCTTGACAAGATTGTCGAGGAGCTTTTATTTTTTAAAGTTATTGAGCCTCTGTTTAAAGAAGCTTTATTTATTTTTTCAAAAATTATAGAGCCTCTATTTAGATGAGCTTTATTTATTTTTTTTCAAAAATTGTAGAGCCTTTATTTAGAAGAGTCTTATTTATTTTTTCAAAGTTGTTGAGCCTCCGATTAGAGAAGCCTTTATTTTTCAAAGTTATTGAGCATCTAATTTGAGAAACTTTATTTATTTTTTAGAAGTTGTTGAGCCTCTATTTAGAGGAGCCTTTATTTTTCAAAGTTGTTGAGCTTCTAATTAGATAAGCCTTATTTATTTTTTAGAAGTTGTTGAGCCTCTGCTCAGGGGAGCCTTTACTTTTCTAAAGTTATTGAGCCTCTGATTAGAATAGCCTCATTTATTTTTTAGAAGTCATTGAGCTTCTATTTAGGGGAGCCTTTACTTTTCTAAAGTTATTAAGCCTCTGCTTAGAAGAGCTTTATTTATTTTCCAAAAGTTGTGAGCCTTTGCTTAGAGAAATTCATATCATTCAACAAGTTTGAGTGTCTAACCTAAAAAACAAAATACAACCAAAAAAATGTGTTATGATGGTCATTTGGATATAATGAGTGTCTACGTCTTTGCACAACTTTTATTTCACAAGAAATATGCAAAGAGGAATAGCTATAGATACCCTATTTGATTCGAGTCCAAATTAATTGGACCTGGCTCAATATGGTCCAAATTACCAAGCCTAGTTGTCCATTTCTATTTTTATTTTATCTTTTTTAGCTCATTTTTTATTTTTATTATTGGATTATTCGTTTACTATTATGATTATTTTTAATCTATAGTTTTTATCTTAGTTTTTATACATTATCAGATGAAGATAATAGTAAAAGAAAAAGGAGTTTCTGTCGTGGATTGGTGTTTTACATGGTTTCAATCTGTAAAGGATAAATATTAAGGTCTATGATAATACAAAAATTTTATCAAAGGATAAGTTGTGGTTAATCAGAAACTCTTCTGATTTTTCTTATAAATTAGACCTGAATCATACACATAGAGGACACATCGAGAAAAAGCAACATAGATAAAAAAAACACACAGGAATCAGAGAGTAATAGATCATAAAAACAGAGAGAAAAAAATACACAAGATGGATCATACATAGAAAGGTTATAAAATATACAATAGAAAGTAGAACAATCAGCAAAAATTAAAAAAAAAATGGAAGATTTATGGAAAAATCTAGAAAATTTTTAGATTTTAGTAAAATTTTTCATATTCTGGTGAATTTTTTGCCATCGATTGAATTTTTCAACAAGCTTCCCAGAATCTGATTGAGGATTTCAACAAAGGTTGAATTTTTTGGTGAATGTCCAACGAACCAACCTAGATCTCAATGATTTTTTTCAGAATCCGACGAAGATTCAATCGGAGTTCATCCGATTTCAGAAAAAAAGAGAGAGAGAAAATGGGGAGAAGAGAGAAATAAGGGAATGAGAAATCTACAAAAAAAAAAGACTGAATTAGGCCTTTTATGCCCACTCCAAAATGACACCATTTTCTCCTTAAACAGTCACAAGATCCATGTGTTTTTATTCGGGCCAACCTGACCCAAGCGCAACTCGCTTTTGCCAACCCGCATTCTAGCCAGTTCCTGCAGCTGAGCCAAGTCACCAAGCTACTTTTTGTGTTTGAAGTCGAGCCATGATAAGCCGCTTCAGCCAAGCCATTTTTTTATTGGTATTTTTGGTTTATTTTATTTAGTTATTTATTTATGTGTTTGTTTATTTTTAAGGGTTTTTTTTTTTTGCATGATTAAATTCAAAAAATTAAAAAAACATAAGACAAAATAAAATATTTTTTTAGAATAAATAATCATTATCCATTATGAAATTTTTAGAAATTTCAAATAGTAAATTTTTATAAAATTTCTAAATGAGAAATTTTCTTTAAATTTGTCCCAAATGGTGGAATGATTTAGATAAAATTTCAATAACAATAATTAATTTTTATTAAACAAAAATAAAAAATAAATTTTAATAAATTTGAAAAAAATACTAAACCAATGATGAGATCTTAGAAATTTCAAATTGTAAATTCTTAAGAAATCTCTAGGTGAAAATTTTTTCTAAATTTGTCCCAAATTGTGGAATAATTTAGATAAAATTTCAATAAAAGTAATTGTATTCTTTTCCAAATAAAAAAATTTGGTTGAAAATATTTGACAATTATCTAAGGATGAGAATCTTGAAAATTTCAAATGGTAAATTTTCTAAGAAATCTCTAGTAAGAAAGATGAGAAATTTCTTTAAATTCATCCCAAATGGTAAAAATTTTAAATGAAATTTCAATAAAAAAATTATCATATTATTTTCTTTTCGAAGATAAAAAAATAAATTAAAAACATTTCTAAATTGACCCAAATTAGAAAATTTAAAAATTAAAATTAAAAAAAAATAAACAAAATTTTTTAAATTGACTCAAATGGTGAAAAATTTATAAATAAAAAATTAATAAAAAGGAATTTCTAAATAGGATCAAATTGTGTAGAATTTAGAAATTCAAAAATAAAAAATATTTTTGGTTTTGGCCCAGATGGTGGATGAATTAAAAATATTTTTCATAAAAAAATAATTAAACTTTGTTTTTCCAATGACGGAGCCTCTTCTAAAAAATAAATGAGATTCTTGAATACTCTTAAGGTAAGAAAATATGTTTAAGAATTTTGCCAGATTGATGAAAAAATCTTAAGAATTATTTTTAATATTTCAACATAAAAAATTTAAGATCATTAGAACCAAAATACTAGGATAAATTTAAAATAAGATGGTATTATCCTTTGGATGGGCATGTGGGGGGTGCCATAACCTTTCTCACATGTAATTGAACTTTCAAATCTTGTTCTGGTTAGTAGACCCGAATTTATTCTTTTAGAGCTCCTTAAGAGGATAGATTCCTTAGGTTACCAATCACACCTAGATAAAAAAAATTGATGATGACTTCATTTATTAAGTCTAACTATAAATTTATGGATCTATATGTTATAACAAGTGGCGACTCCTTAGTTTATGTCTAGCTCTAGGTTTTTGGATCTACATGTTATGACAATAATGTGATAAATATTACGCTAAAGCTCTATTTGTTTCGAAGAAAATTACTTCCAAAAAATAATTTCTATATTTTCAGTGTTTATTTGGCAAAAAATTAACTGGTTAACAGAAAATAAGACAATTTTTCTAGAAATTATCTTATCCTTTTTAGAAGACAATTTTTAGAAAAAAAGATGTCTATGAGTATAACTACTTATCAATGTGCTTAAGTATAATTTTACTCAAATAAGACCTTGTACATAATTTTTTAAACTCAAACTTAATTTCACCTGACCTAAAATGTTATTATATTAATAAATAATATTTTATTAAAAAATTAAAGTATTAACATTAAAAGTCTTTTAATATTTTAATTTAAATATTTTATAATTATACTCAAGTAAGATTTTGAATATAATATTTTTAAGTTCAATCTAGAGTTGATTTGACTTGAAATATTATTATATTAATAAAAATATTTTATTTAATTTTAATTAAAATATTAAAATATTAACATTAAAAGTCTTTTGATATTGTAATTTTAAATATTTTTATTTTGTATATTATTAAATATAAATATTTATAATATTTCAATAATATTATTTTCTTAATATGAATATTTTTAATAACTTCTTATTATTTTTTAGTTAAATTTTATAATTTTATAATTTATTTATTATGGTATTTATATTGCTATTTTAATAATAAATATAAATAAAATTATTTTGGATATGATTTAGTAATAGATACTTTCAATATAAAATATAAATATTCTAATAGTATAAATATTTTAATAATAATATTATTATTTTAATATTTATAAAATAATATTTTAAGAATAGTAATTACTATTTTAAATATTTTAAAATATTAATATAAAGAATAATAAGTAGTTTATTTTAAGTATTTTTATATTAATATAATATTTTAATATTAACTATAATTATTAAAATATAATTATGTTTTAATATTAATAATTTTAATAATAAATAATTTCAATATACTTTAATAATAAATAATTTTTATATTTTAATAGTTATATTAATATTATTGGTAAAACGAAATAGAATTTTTAAAAAACAATCAAACATCATAAAATATTTTTCATTAACTCATTTGAACAATAAAAAAATTTTATTTTTCAAAAAATATAAACATTTTTTGAAAAAATTTTATGAAAGTTAATTTTTACGAAATAAATAGAACCTAAGTATCATAATATGATTGGTTGAGAACCACATAGTCATCTCCATTTAATAGTTTCAGCCTAAAGTTTCACATTTAAAAGCAGAATCGTAGTATATGTACTACATTACATATTTTAAAAGTACAAGTTCCACATTAAAAAATTTAGCAAATATAAATGCGAAATATGATATTAACCAATTTCATTAATTAGTCTATAAATAGGTCACTAAACAAGTTTAAAAATTGAACAAATTGAATATTTCAAGGGTTTAAAATCAAGCACAATCTATCATTTTAATAATCATGTCTAGATGAATCTGAAAAATAATTTTATCAAGTAAAAGTATTCATGGATTGAATTGGTTCAGATTAGACCCAATTGACATCTTTAAGGGCTTATCTAAGCTTAGATTCAACCCACTTGAAAAACTTGTTTTTTTTTTATTAATATTTTAAATTATTTTATATTAATATTTTAATATGTTATATTTTTAATTAAAATAAAATAAAAATAAAATTTTTAATTAATAAAATATTTTGAGTTAAATCAAATCGATTCTAAACTTGAAGCATTTTATTTAACGTGGTGGCCAAATCAAGCTAAACTTGCAAGCCTAATTGGTTGTTTAGTCCTTGAACAAATCTACTATTATTGTAGTAAAAGAAATCGAAAAATCCAATTTTAGCTCTATTTTGCAAAATTCATATTAGTAAATCATATTAAAAACATGACAATTTGAAGGTAGTTCCAAGTCGATACCTTATCTTTAATTGTAATCTAACCTATGAATGGTGAAAGGTAAGCACTATGTATCACCGAAAGGGAAAAAAAGTTAAATTGTTTGAATAAAATGAAGTGATAGGTGAAAAAAAAAAACAAAAAACAATGTCTTCCTCTCCATTGTGAACTAGAGTTTAATTAAGTATATAAGTTTTTAAATCATCTTCAACTTATGATATGATTTTTATGAGATAAAATTAAGAGAGCAAATTGATCAAAGCAAGTAATAGTTTACAAGATGATGTGGACCATGGCATGTGCCATGCTTTTTCACCGAAAACAACAAGAAATAATAAAAAAAAAAAGATTAAGAGTTAACAGCATTTGTGGTTTATAAATTTTGAGTTAAATATTATTTTGATTTTTAATCTTTAAAAGGTTGCTCAAAGTTGTCCTAATTTAGTTCTTCTGTTCACAAAATCATCTAAATTGACAATAAATACCAATTGATACCATGTGGATAGTATCAACTGGCATGTAACATGGTAGAAGGAAAAATTAAAATAAAATTTTGCTCAAAGTTTAGGAACCAAGAGTACTATTATCTCAAAAAAATTTTATATTTCATTTATATTTCTATAAATTATTAGATTTAAATTAATATTTTTATATTTTTTATCATACTATAATTTATTAGTTAAATATTTTTGTTTTTGATAAAAAAAAAAAGGATTTTCAAAAATCAAATTAAGTTTAAATTTTCACTTTTTTTTGAAAAAATTTCCATATCATTTTTAAAATAAAAAATTATTTTACTAATAAATTGTAATATAAAATATTATTTTTATCAAAAAATTTTATTTTCTATTAAAAATATTAATTATCTTTTTCTTTTCCTTTTTCTAATATATTTTATAAAATATATTTTACAAAAAAAGAAGAAAAATAAAATAATTAAATACAAATTGAGTTTTTATATTTCTAATATATTTTATAAAATATTATAATTTAAAATAATTTTTATTTTCTATTATGATATTATTAATTAGAAAATTACTATTTTTAATAGAAAATAGATTTTGACAAATTAAAATTTAGTTAAAAAATTGAAAATCCTTTTTAAAAAAAAGTTCAATATCATTTTAAAAAATTAAATAAAAATTTCTATATCAATTTATAAAATTAAATAAAAACCTTCATATCATTTTAAAATATTAAGTAAAAATGTTCACATAATTTAAAAAATAGATTTCTTAATCTTTTCAAAAATCTATTTGAAAAAAAATATTTTTAATAAAAATTTTCAAAATGTCTTTTCAATAGAAAAATGTTGTGAATATTTTAACAAATTTATTTTTAAAATGATTTGAAAATTTTACTTAATATTTTAAAAAGATATTGACCTTTTAATTTTTTAAAACAATATAAAAATTTTTACATAATTTTTTGAAATGATATGGAATTTTTTCAAAAAGATTTTGAAATTTTTAACTTAATTTTAATTTTTAAAAATCTATTTTCTGTTAAAAATGAAAACATTTAACAGATAAATTATATTATAATTCAAAATATTAAAATATTATTGTAAATTTATATTTTATAAAATATATTTGAAATATAAAAAAATTAAAGATAGTAGCATCATTAGTCCTTAAATTTTGAGAAAAATTCTATTTTGGTCTTTTTATTTAACACGAAAGATGCGAGTTGATGCCATTTGCGTGCCATCCATATGATATTGGTTGGTATTTACTATCAATTTAAATAGTTCTATACACAGAAAAATCAAAATAGGATCACTTTGCATAATCGAAGATCTAATTAAAATTTTTTAAAGATTATAAATAAAAATAAATTTTAATTCAAAATTTAAGAACTACATATACTATTTACTCAAATATTAATAAAAATAGCTGAGTATACTTGGAATATTCTATTTGCAAGCAAGCAATCAAATATAAGCAGCGATTTGTATGAGACAATTTTTAAAAAAATTGCATTTTAATACGTTACTCCTTTAAGATTAATTAAAATACTATTATAGTAATAATTGTGTATAATTGTATTAATGTTGGTAGTTAATTTGATAAAATTCAATACATCAAGAAAATATATTATTTAATGTGATAATTTAAAAAGTATTTTTTGTAGTAATTTTAAAAAATATCTTTATAGAACTCTTTAACGAAACTCAAATAAAAAAATAAAAATGGAAAAAAACAATATGGACGGGAGAAACAAAAGCAATTAATTTAAGTAATTTTTTTCCTCAATCCATAAACTTACATTTATATATAATACAAAAAGGTAAATACTAAATTTTAGAAACACCAAATTTACTTTAAAAAAGCTATTAGCTATACTATGAAAATGTGAGTATTGAATATGTTTTGATTGGTTTTCAGAAAGATCGTGAAAGCAAGCTCTACTAATTCTCAATCTTTCGTTGAATTTTAAATTCTCCACCTCAATAATATATATTATCTAATTTTAATATTAAAAAAAAAGAAAGAAAGATGAGCCTATTTTAAAGTAAAAGATTTTTTAAGTGGGAAAAATAAAATGGCTAAAAGATAAAAATATTTGAAATAAAAATTTAATAATCATTCAAAATTTTTATTATTTTATTATTATCAATTAATTTTTTAAATATTTATTTTCATCAATTGAATTCTTATTAGGTGAAAATTGATTAACCATCAATATTTGTTTTCTTTTTATAAATGTCTCAATTGAGATAAAATAAATATTTAAAAATTTAATCGATGTGAAATAAAAAATTTTTAAAACTTTATTAATTGAAATAATATATTAAGAACTTGAACAATTATTGAATTTTAATTAAAAATTTTTTGATGATTTTATCAAATTAAATATATCACATTGATATGAGAAATATTTTTAAAATAAAATTTTAAATATATCCAATTAACGTAAAAAAAAAACCCTAAAAATAGTCGGAAAAGGGAATTTGAGTATGCAAAACCTGACTTTTTGTTTTCTTTTTCTTTTTCTTTTTATTAATAAAAAAGAAAAGAACTTAAGGGTATGATATCTTTGTCAGGTGTATACAAGAAAGATACGTTATTGCGATGGTTATTGTATTAATGAAATGATTATCGCCTCAGATTTTGCGCAATAGAAGCGAAGGCAGTCAGCAATACAAGTGCAAGTGTCCCAGTCACTCGACGTCGACCTCCCATTTTCCCGCAGTAGACCACGCCAAAATATCAAACTAACAACTTCTGTTGAATTTTGCGACTTTTTCCAACTTTTTTTGTTTTTTTAATAAAGGTAGCTTGAGAATGCTGACCTGGAGGCATATCCTGTCCTGTCAATTGTCCTCATATTGGGTCAAAAAATAATCACTCACGATTCCGAATATTACTGCATTATTCATTCCATAAAATAAGGTTTCAATGTGTGTGTGTATTTTTTTTTTTTCAAGTTTTAAAGTAAACGTAAGTGTTTTATTTTAGAGCAAACCTAAGGTTATGATTATCTTTACAAAGTATATACTATTTAAAATTTATATTTTCATTTAACTACAACATCTCTAACGGAATTGATGTTATGAGTCAAGTGACATCAATTCATTTAAAAAATTTTACTTAAATGTCATATGAAAAATAAAAAATATATATTATTAAAGGTATTTTAATCATTTAATTTTATTTAAAAGTATAAATTGATTTTAAATGTTTTAAAACTGATTATTATACTTCTTTTTTTTTCTCACTTCTAAATAACTACATATTTAGATAATTTTTTATTTCTCTCTTTTATATTTTTATCTTAATAATATATTTTTTCCTATATATAAAACTAGTAATAAATATAAGTTTTCAATATTCTCTTATAATTTTTAAAATAGTTAATATCATAAATGATCATTAAATTATAATAGTATTTAAAATTTTAAAATCTCTAACGTGATATTTGAATAATTAATTTATTAACTAATATAATATTTTAAAAATTATTTGTCCATCATATATCACTATTAAGAGCTAAATACATTAGAAGTAAATACTAT
Source organism: Durio zibethinus (assembly GCF_002303985.1). Next base: position 15,498,053 of record NW_019167982.1, on the reverse strand, counting down.
ATTAATTAATAAATTCATAATTTATATATTATATTAAAAATTTTTAAAATTTAGATATCATATTAAAATTTCACTATGGTTCATGAGCTATTTATAACATTAACACTTTTTAAAATTGTGAGATAGTTACATTTCTACACTTCTTCTTTTTTTTTTAGTATTTGAGGCTGTTAGGGATTAATCTTTGATCATTAAAATTTTATCTATATATCACATGATTAGTGATCATTTTTACACTTATTGCTAAAAATGAAAAAGGCTTCTTTGATGGTATTCTCTTTTACCATTGCATTTACATAAAAAAAAATTGATAGTTTTTCTTTTTTAAATGAAATGTCAATTAATTTAGATGTTAGTAAATATGATTGATTTCTTGGAAAAGGAAAAAAGATCCTAAAAAAAAAAAAAACCTTTAAGCGAACTTAAAGTTTTAAAGTTGCATCATAAGTAAATAAAAATAATAAAAGGAAATTTTCATGATGCATTCAATCTAAAATCAACAGATAATATATAAGTTCCAACCTAAATATAAAATCTTAAAAAATTCAATTTGCAACAAATATAAAATAATAATACTTTAACATGTTTCATTACATGTGAGCTAAAACAAAAACTTACTACATAATAAATTTAGAAAAGGTAATAGATAAAAATAACAGATAAAAATAAAATAATGTAATCTGAATTTTGATAACATATTAAGTATTTAATTTAAAATTAATTAATAATAAAAAATTTAACTTAAATATAAAATAATATAAAACTTAATATTTAATAAAAATGAGATAACGTCACTTTACATAATTTCATAATATTATAAAACATTGAATTAACAACAGCAAAGACCATAGCTTTTCAATTGCCCAAAAAAAAGTAACAAGACGAAATGAACCTATTTTAATTTTTTTTCCTGGTCACCAAACCTTTTGGCCAAACCTGGTAACCTCACTAATTGGTTAAAAATAAAATAATTTTGCCAGCCTATTCATATTCTGAGGTGACCCATTTTTGTTTAATAAAAAAGTTTGAACGAGTAGAAATTACCTCGTCAGAGCATGATGGTAATGAGATTTTATATTGAACTTATACATGATTTATCAAAAAATTTATTGAGAAATTTTAATTTAAAATTTAAAAATAAAAGTATAAAAATTTTACTGATTCAATCAATTGATTGGCCATTGACCTACCTTTAACATGCACTATATTAATTTTGAATTAAATTTGTAAGATCCAGGGGAGCTCACCTTAGACTCATATCGTTATGCGCAAAAAAATGTTTAATTAAAAAGATTAGGAAAGGAAAAAGTTTTTAATTCAAGATTCCTCTAACTACTATGATTTAATAGCATAAAATCAAAAAGAATTTTAGTAGTATTTTAAAAAATAAATTAATTATAGTAAATGTACAACGGCAAGTGGTACTAATTTAATAATTGAAGTAGTAATATTAATTAAACTACTTGATAGTTTGATAAATTAATTTGAGCTCTTACAAGATAATGACTGCTAAACCACACTTGCTATTGGCAATGGTCAATGACTCATTAACCATTGCCAAACAAAATTGCAAAATTGAAGGACTAGTTTCAGCCCTTTCAAACAGAGTAAAACCGTTGGAACATTTCTTTCTCTCTTGTCTTAAGCCTATGGATGAAATTTTTGGAAAGGAAATCATAACTTTTTTTTTATTTTCTATTTTGAGAAGGGAGGATTTGAATAATTGCTTATAAAAAAATTGCATAATAATTTTTTACTTACTAAAATTCAAAAACAAAAAAAAAAAAGGTTAAAAATTTAAAATATGCTCCTTCTAATGAGAAATTAATGGTTTGAACTTGATGTCGTGTGATATCAACAATTATCAAACTCAGTAAGCTATAAGCTTTGAATTAAAACTAAATTTATAAAATTTAGTTATTTTGATTCGAAGGTGAAAAAAAGGTATCAGTAGATCCCCCGTTATTTATACACACACATATGTATATATATTATATAATGAGTAAAACTTTTTAGATGTATTTTATTTTTTTAATTATTGATTTTAATAGATTCAATGAATTAAAAGATATTAAACAACTATAAAATAATAAATTGGGCTGGGATTAGGTTGATCTGGAGCTTTAAAATCTTAGCTGAAGCCTGCGTTCAATACATTATTGGGCGCAAACTTTGTCCAATTATGGCCCAATATATTATGCAACTACAAAATTCTAATCCCACCTCAAATGTTGGGCAAGTTTCTTAAATGCATTAAAAAAAAAAAAAAGATGTACTGGTGGAAATAAAAATCATATACGGATTCCTAGAAAAGAATCATATATGGATTTTCGAAGAGTTTTAAGTCCCATGAAGAAAGAGAAATATATTCAAGAAATGATAAAGATGTATAATATGGTAGTGTTTTTTTTTTTTTTAAAGAAAAGTATGGCAGTATTATTTAAAAGTAAATACAAATTATTGTAAAATTATTCATCCTGTTGTGAATGAATTAAATTAAAAAAGGGACATTTAAATCCAATTTTTTGAATAATTCTTACAAAATCAGATCACTTTTTTAAACTTCCAAGTTGGGTTTTTTTTTTTTTTTTTTAATGAATGAATAAATTTAACAATCTAAATTTAAAATTCGTTCAAGCCAATTTGAATAGACTCGAATTGATAAAAAAAATCAAAGATTGAGACTTAAAAAATTTGATCAAAAAAATTTGAACTAAAAAGAGCTTGACATCGACACAATCCCAACCTGTCATGATTCAAATCCACAATAATTCAAACTCGAAATTGATCCAATTTAAAACTTGTAAAACATTGAATTATAATCCACAAAAAACTTGAGATATATGACTATTTTAAAAAATGACAAATATTTTTCTTAACTAAAAATTTTTAAATATTATTGTTTATAATTATTGAGTAATTATATAAATAATTTACCATTAACAAAATTAATATTGAATCATTAAATTCTATTATTAAATAAAATTAATTTTGAAACACACTAAATATGAATATCAATTGATTTTTAATACTATCTTTATTATGTTTACGATAATTATCAATAAAAAATAATATCATTAATTTAAAATTTGATTTCATTATAAAAATAATCATTTACATATATTACTGATTTATTATATTTATTTCACATTTTAAATTTCAATTTTAATATAACAATAATTCAAATATAAGAATTTATATTATAATTTTAACATTTAATTGAATTTGATGGTTTGAGGAAAACATTAATACCATTACTAATAAATTTAACTTTAGATTATATATTTTTTTAGTATTTTAAACATAATAAAATATTAAATTTACTTGAAAATAAAATAATATCTTATAAATTAAATACATTGTTTAAGAATTGAAACATGAAGACAAAAAAAGTTGAATAATAGTTGCTTAAGAGTTGAGAGTTAGGATATGGTATTGGTTTTGGAAATCTTTGTTTGGAGGGGATTGTGAAATTGAGAATTTTTGTTTGAAGAGTATTGTGAAGTTGGGAATGCCTCCACTTTTTTATTTTTTGATAATTCTTTTCACAGTTTTTACTTTCTAATTTAATATCAGATGAAAAGGAATTTAATTTAATATGATATTTAATTGATTTAATAATATATATTATAAGTAAAATTAGGGTGAGGATAGAATTAATTATTATCAATAGTAAATTAAAATATAATTTTGAAGTATATTATACTAGTAATAATTTTAATACAATTAATTTTTATACTTAATTGATATTAAGATTAATTATATTTAAATAATTACATTTGTTGAGTTTAGGATTAATAACATTATATTAATTAATTTAATAATATCTACTATTTAACATTTTAATTTGGATATTTGACCAATTGGTGTATATCTAATATTACATTTATGTTAATGTTAAAATGATCAAATTAGTGTTCTTTTAATAATGTTTGATATTCAACTTTGGGAAATTTGATCAATTGATACATATGAATGTATCCAATGTTATAATGTTAAAGTGAATTGGTGCATATAATTTTATCTAATTCAACATTTTAATGGAACTTTTGATCAATTATTATATATGATTATATTTAAACGTGGTAATATTAGTATAATAATTCATATATAAACTAAAAAAAAATAGATATAAGATTGAAATAATTAATTAACCAATTACTCACATTAAATATTTTTTGTAAATGATAATATATACTCTTTTTAATAATGTCTATTATTCAATATTATAATTGGACAATTGGTAATTGATGAATATTCTAACTCTAATGTTAATTTCAAAATGATCAAATATTAAAATTGGATCAATACTATATCAATTAATTTTTACATACCGTAGTTTTTCAAAATTTTTAAATATTGATGATTAAGATTAAACCAATTAAATAATAATCTTTTAATGTCTACTATTTAACATTCTAATTGAACATTTACTCAAATAATAGATCTAAAGTAATTATGCTGGCATTTCATTTATTTCCAAAAAAAAAAAAAGAATAATAAATGTAAGAAAATTCTTGAAATTTTAAAATATTTGTTAAATAATCATAATATAATGACTAAAAAAATTAATAAAATAAAAAAATAAAAATGTTTTTAACTAAGTGGCTAAGGTTAGGTATCCAATGGTCCAATGAATTATTGAGTTAAGACTTTCGGATACAAAAACTATTTATATAAATATTTAGTGGGCTTTATTTCCTTGAAATGATTTTTTTATGTAACCTAAAGGTTTTAGACTTTTATTTTTATATATTATACTTAGATATTTATTTAGCTATTGAACATATAAGATGGACTAAAAAAAGTAACTGATAATATTTTTGGTACAAAGTAATGGATAATATTAAACTATAAAATTATCATATAATAAATATTTATAAAAACATTTATTAATTTTTAATTTTTGTATTTTTGCCATATTTTCATTTAATTAAAAAGTAAAATTAATTATTATATTCAAAATTATAAAAAATCTAACTTACAAATTTTCAAAATTATTCAAATTCATCTAAACTCGTTCAAATCGAATCGAACCAAATTTGAAATAATTTGAACTCGAAATAATTCATATTTGAGATTATCTAAATTCAAAAAAATTTAAGTTCAAAATTATCAAAACTTAAAATATTTAAATCCAAGATAATCCAAATAAAAATAATAATAATCTAAATAATCGAAATTCGAAGACAATTTGATTTGAACCAACCTGTTTACCACCTATGTGGATGAAGATATCTTAGGGCATGGTAGGTAGGAGTTTCGCGTTGAGATATTTATTTTGTAAGTGAGGATTGGTTTGGGTTTAGGGGTGTAATCGAGCCGAGTCGAGCTGATACAGTGAGAAATTCGAGCTCGAGCTCGAGCTCGAGCTTGACTCACAATTTGGGGCTCGATACTCGGTTCGAACTCGATCGAATTTTATTTTTCAAGCTGAAGTTCGATTCGTGATCGAATTTGAACTACTCGAGCTCGCTCGATTAAGCTCGATTAATATGTAAAAATAAGTTTCATTCATATACTCGACAAGAGTTTGATTATTTATGTTCGAACTCGAAACTCGAACTCAGACTCGAAATATTTTATTAATTAAAATAATAAAAATATATTTAAATATAAAAGCTCGATTAGGCTCATGAGCTACTCGAACCGGATATAAGAATACTCGAATTCAGTTTCATCGATAAGTCGAGCTACTCGAGCTCGAGCTCGACTAGATAATAATTGAATCGAATTCAAATTTTTTTCGAATCGAATCCAAATGACTTACGAATACTAATATATTATTTACACCACTATTTGGGTCTAATTAGTTGTGTGAGAAAAAGTAAATGATTGACACAAAAGAAAGCATGAAATGAATAAATCAGGACTTCTCAAAATTTCATCCATTGTGTGTTGAACCTGTAAAAGTGGAAATAGTTGATAAGTTGGTCCTCCAGAATCATTGAGACTAGGATTTGTTCGAACAGAGATTTTCAAAATAAAAGTGTGAAAATTAATTACAAATTGAAAAAGGACAAGATGATAAAGTAATTTAAATTAAAAGAAGTGAAAATCTATAATAATTGGATTAAAGTTGCTAGACTTATCAATTTCAATTCAAATCCAAAAATTTGATCAACTGACTAAAATTAGAACCCCACCGAATTTAATTTGATCATGAAAAGTCATCAATTCAAGCCCATCCAACCCAAAATAAAAAATAACTCGAATCTATATTAATCTTAATTCAAATCAACTCAAACATGAAATGATCCGAAATTGAAATGGTTTAAATTCGATTTAGCCTAAAATCAAATGGACTAAAATAGTTTGAAATTAAATTAAGTGTAATTTTATTTTAAAATATTAATTTAACAAAAATAATAAATATAACACAAATGAAAAGTTATTAAAATTATTGAAAATGTCAAATTAATATATATTTTTAATATTAAACTAATATAAATTATATATATGTTATGTTACTTAAAATTTTTTATATAATTTATAATATGATTTAAAATGAATTATATATTTTTAATTATTATGAGTATACATATCAATGTATCATTTAGAATAAATTATATAATCTCTTATAATTATAAAGAGGTATTAACTATCATGTGAAATAAATTAAATTATAAAAACAAGTTATTGATTTGTGTATATAAGTTATATTTATGTTATGATTATATTATTAATTTTTTAAATTATATAATGAACTTTAATTATACTAAAATCCAAAATAATAAATTATTAAATAATGAGATATAACTATACTAAAATGATTATTTATGTTTTAGTTATTATATTAATATAAAAAATAATTGCATATTAAATGTGTATTGTAATTAAATATAAAACAATTTTTATATGATTATATTAACTATGTAATTTTGTATTATAATTAAAATTTTAGAATAATTTTTATATATTTATATTAAATTAAAACATATATAAAAACTATTAAATATATCAAATGTGACAAACATGTTTGGCATGTTTTATACTTGTACTTATATGGCACGATTTAATTAAAAATATATTTTGTGTCTTGCACATGTCAAATTTACGTTGATATGGCTAAATGCAAACCACGTTTTTCTAAAACTCATAAGGTCTTTTTTTTTTTGTGTGTAGTTTTGCTATCATGTCATTGAATTGTTTTAAATTTGTTGAATAGAATAAAATCACATATTTTTCATTTATAAAAAGATTAACTCTAATTTAAAGCATATAAACTATAATATTTATATTTATTTTTAAAATATTATTTATTTTTAACTTTTTATCTTTTAACAAAAGTATAATAAAATCTGACTCAAATTCGATTAAATAATCTATTTAAATTTAATCTAATTTGATTCTAAATATTAATAAATTAAACTTGAAATGATCCAAGCACAAATGATTCAATCCCTAAATAATTCGTGTGTCAAACCCGCAATATTCAAACTAAAATGATCCAAACTTAAATTAGTCCAAACAAAAAATGACTCTAACCTAAAATCGAAATGAACCAACTTAAAATGAACCTAATTTTTTAAAGACTCGAATGATCCGAATTAAATTAATCGAACACGAACTAAGCTCGATCCACCCAATTGATGAGTTTAAAAATGACAATTGGACCATGGTTTGGATTTTCAAACTTTGTTTAGTCTTGCAAATTAAATAACTAATATATTATTATTTAGTTATTTTAATAAATAATAAATTATTTTAATTTAAAAAGATAGTTAAATCCCTAAAATAAATAAACATTTAATTAAATTATAGGAACTCCCTTGATTGTCTAAAAAAGACAAAATAAAAATCAACTTTGAGAACGCTCCTTCCAAATAATCTTGAGGTTTTTATATAATATTTTGCTGCAAAAATTTTTTTATAGAAGTTTGGTGATCATGAAATTCGTTGGTGAATGTTTATTAAATTGGTTTCGTCAATACAAAATATAATCAATCACTAAATTTCATTATATTTTGAAAGTTTATCACTTTCAATTTTTTTGTACACTTAATAAGTAAATAATACGATACGAATGAATAAAACTTAAAAAAAAAAAAGAAACACTTTTACACACCTTAAAACCTTTTTCCAAAATTTTGAATCTTTTAAAAACAGTGATTCCAGAATTTCAGATTTCGATTTTAACATTTTTAAGGTGGAGAGCTTTGACAATCTTTTGGCTAGTAGGAAGTTACTGAAAACTAGCTTAGAGAATTCAAAAGCTCTTGCCTTTGCTTTAGATGAAATTAGAATAAGATTAGCGGAGGCAAACAAAAAGTTGGTATTTTTGGAAGCTGCTATTAGGCCTAGCCCTTCCAAAAATTGCACATTTGCCGCTATCAGAGATTATACTAGTCCCTTTCTTGACACTGCTATAGCAGTTCTGAAGATCTTGGATTCCATTAGTGAACTTGAGAAGTCACTATTGTCAAGTCCATATTCTGATCGTTCCTCTTACCTTTCAACCATTAGACAGCTAAAGAAACATTAAAATTTCTTACAGCCCATATATTATGGAATGAGCATTGTTGATAGTAAGAAGGTTCCTACCAAACTTGAATTTGATGCACATTTTCCAGTTCTAGAAAATTTAAGAACAGATTTCAACTAGCTTTTCTTAGGAGAAGCTTGCATTGAAATCAAAACCGTGACAAGGGATCTCATCACGAATGTTGTTAATGGCGCTAGTGAGATTTTCTGGGAAGTTCATTCGTGTATAAGTAAAGGTGAAAAGACAAAGTTCTCCCTCGAAAGATAGAGACATTCCAAAGCTGGTAATCTTCATGATTGATTATTGTAATCAGTTGCTTGACGATAATTACAAACCAATCTTGACCCAAGTTTTGAAAATCTTTGAAGGTTGGAAACATGAAAAGGGACTTATTAATTGTTACATCACAATCTCATATTAGGAGATTCTAAAGATCTGGTATGATATATAAGTAGAGATTTAAACTCAAATTTATAAGGTGTTTTTTGTGAAACAAAATTATGAGATTTTTGCAGGAGAATATCTTACAAGTTGAGTGCGAGTCTCTACAAATAGTATTAGAGTAATTACCAGTCAAACAAGAACTAAGTACTATACTGTGAGAGTCACTTCTAAAATCTTGTGAGAGCCAAGTGTGATACAGTGGTAATCACCTCTAGAATGATCTTATAATTTTGTATGTTTTGAGTTGGGCTTGTCCAATGTTTAGTGTAATTCGGTAGATTTATGTGCTTTATATTGAGTTTGACAAAAATGTTAAGTTTTAATAGGGGAGTTGATGACATAATAATCCCACATCAAGAGATTTTAAGAATCTACTATAATAAATTGTGAGACTTTCGAATTAAAACGAATAATATCTCGCAGGTTAAATATGCGTTTTCATATTAACAATCAAATGTACAACATAGTTAGAGAAATCGCAGTTAACTTGGATGCTTAGTCAAAAGACTATGAGCAAAGGGCATTGTCCTACATTTCATCGTGAAGAATCATTATCATTTTCATTGCCTGAAACGCATGTCTAGGGAATCTATGGGAAATTCTTGGTTAAGAGTTTATGGATAGTACAAGGAATATTATTCAGCTCTCTATAGGAGAGAAAGACTTAAGGGAAACTCCAGGCTTGTCTAAGCCAATATAATCCTGTTTTATCGTCTTCCGCTGTGGGACTAAGACTATTTGTGATTTTCCCAAGAAAAAGCCAAAGGCATTCAATGAAGCCTTTGAAGACATGTACATGAGCCAGCCAAATTGAGTCATTCTCGATGAAAGCTTGAGAAAAAGATGGCTTTCGTGCCTACTTATAGAAGTTACTTGCAGAAATATAGCCTTCTAGTTGAACACAATGATACTGTAGCTATGAATGTAAAATATATAGAACGAAGCTTGGAAAACATGCTTAGCACTCTCTTTCAGCCAAAGCAAATAAATTACCAAAGCACTGTTGGCTCACACTTCACTAGTAAACAAAGAAACACTGTAACCTTATGTTTTTATCAACATAAGATTAAATTGTCCATTTTTATAAGACAAAAAAAGGAAAAAACATGGCCATTTTTTATCCTTATTCTCTTATTGAGTTCATGTTTGTGGAATGCCATAAGGATTATTGCTATCCATCCGAAACATTTGAAAAATCTAGTTGTTAGAGCAAATCACAATTTTATTGAATGGCAAATAATGTCCGTATGCATAAAATCTTATCACAGTTTGCTCCGCAAAAGAGTTAAGGATTTCATCAAACTCATGTTAATTCCAATTTGTTTGTTTAGTTTTCTAAAGTAAGAAATCAATGTTTTCTTGTCTTTTTAACCTTTTTTTTTTCAAGATTTAATTGAGTTAAAATTTTGTTAATACATTCACAACTTATTATCCTATATTTTGAATGACAGAGATAATGATTGAAAAATATTGATTAAGACATTTTTTAAAAATATTTTAAACTTTACAATAATATGACCAAAACAAATTCCTTAGCCAAGATGAGTTTCCAAATAAAACTATTATGATGATAGATCTGAATGTGGAAGGGAAGATTGTAATGTGTGTGGGGTTCAGTATCATACTTTTATTATTTTAAAAGCCCAAAAGGCTTTGTTTTTAGCGACCTAAGAGAGCACCATTTTAAATGGTGTAGGGCAGTAGGGGTTGCTTAAAAGAGTGGAAAAAGTGTGGGTCGAAAACAAGAAGAAAAAAAATGCCGGTTTGATCAAGAGGTTAAACAAAAATTAATTTATGATTTAATTGAGTTAAAATTTTATTAATATGTTTATGATTTAGTATTTTACATTTTAAATAGTAAAAATTATGATTTAAATTATTTAGAAACAAATCTAAAATGCATTTGTTGAATCATTTATTTTGTAAATTTTTTTTAATTCTCTCTAATTGTTTAGTTTTAATTTTAATTAAAAAATTTTTGTATACTCATTATTTGATAATAAAAAATAATAATTTTTTTTTTAATGATTTGTGATTATTTCCTCGATAAATTTTTCAAGTAAATTTTAATATGATTTACTTTTCATGCATTGGGTATTGATTGTTATTTATTTCTTATGAATTTATTACAATATATTACTTTTGTATTATTATTTTTGTGTTATTATATTTATTACTTCAAACAATTTTTATTCTGTCAGATTATTCGTCCAAATATCAACTCCAATAATATTCTGACGTGAAAAAAATTCAATGAACAAAATCATAAATCATGATGCATTTTTATTAGTCAATATTTACTGCTATCATTTTATCTAACACTGTTAGTCAATGGTATGAAGTAGGTATCAAACAGTATATTATTTTTTATATGTATCAAATCGTGAAAAGTAATATAATTAAAGTATCAATTCCAAATAACGTTCACCAAAAATGCATCATTTCGAAGAAAAACGAGACTGAAAAATAATATGCAAAACAAGTATAAGCTTATACATGAGACTAAAGTGAAGATGCAATTATAAGAAATGTCACCTATAAATACTGAAAGTCACTAACATTCTAAAATTACTGTCTGAATCATTAGTTAGAATGGAAGGTTAGCAGAATCCGAGATAGACATATCCTATTCCTATCTCATATCATATCATATTAGCAGAAGCAAAAAAAAAGTTCGATTAAGTAGCAACAAAAATGGACCAGAAACACTAAAAAAAGAATTGTATTGCATCCCAAAATTTTACAAGGTTCTTCAAAGAACTCAAAAGGGCTTTCAGTTAGAACTTAGAAGATACTATTGAAGCTAACAGACAGCGCATACTTCCAGGTTTAATATCAGAGGTCTATGCCAAATGGTTAAACAGAAAAAGAGAGAAGAAACTGTATAAAGTGGGGAGTAAAAGCTATGGGGTCAACAGAGGGAGCATCCTAGTTACAGCCCAACTGATGCTAAGAAGAGCCAACCTTAGAATTTAAGTTTCAATAGTGAACTATTGGCATATTATTCAACTACAACAAACACCTTTCTTCATTTCATCAGCATCTGTAACTTGTTTCACTCAGTCAAGTTAATCATATCATACCCGTAACAGCATATTTCATAATGCTTCCTTGAGATGAAACCTCCTTGCTATATCCCATGCACTGTCATATTCGTTTAGCTCAACCAACATTTCCTTCAACCGACGAGCTAGTCCCCCAGTTTCACTTTCAGTCACGCCTGATGCATGCCTTCTCTCCAATGTTTTTCCTAACAACAACACATAATCCACCAGTGGTTGCAACTTGCTTCTGCACATTTTTAAAAAATAATAATAATAACAATCATGAGACTGAGCCAAGGGAAACCTCAGAGTGAGAAGACGTCATTTTTAATGAATTCCAAATATACCAAACCCGTATCCTTGCAGTTTTGTTGTTTAAAAGGCAAAAAAGAAGGAAAACCACTGTGTTTATATTCTAATTATGCATGTATAACTTCTATGATTGAGTTTGAGTTGTGAGTCTGTGTGAGAATTTCAAGAGGCAAACAGGTTTTTAAAAGAAATAATGAGCAAAACAATGTTCGTAGCACAAGAAAGGGGGAAGGAAACAAAACAGACGAAGCAAACAATAATCCACAGGGGTAGATGGTTGGGGATGACAGGAGCAGGATGTTAGGTATTTAATCAAATTTGGAGACTATATGGCAGTGCAAAGCATAATTGGACCATGCTTGCTTAAAATTTACTCAGTTTCATTGACACACAGATGGATCATGGTGATTACAGCAGGTGAAGAGAGATGATTCAGGGAACTTAATGCAACCTGATTAACCTTTTTCTATACAGTATAACAGACACTATTAGTACCTGGAATCTCGTGAGACATTTCTGCCTGCCCACACCCCTGATAAAGAAGCTAAAATACGTTCTGTTCTTGTGACAGCATCATGAACATCTGAAGTAATGCTTCGAACATGGGGTAAAAGTTTTCCATATAAAAGCTCATCAAGAGCAAGCTTCTCTAAAACTGGCAATGCAAGGATTTCCTTCCACAAGCAGATATTTCTCATCAAACGAACAGACATTCCAAACCGATACGCAGCAACTCGAGCAGCATTTGGCACAGCCTTCATCACAAGTGGGCTCCATGTTGGGACCTATGAAATAAATAACAAGAACAGTATCAGTTAACATATCCACAAGGAAACAGATATGACAGACACACACAGGCAGCACAGATGCATTTTGCAGATGTGCACATGCACAAATGAATAAAGATATATAGATGGATACATATATAGAGGGAGAGAGAGTTAAAACACCCCAATACCATAATATCAGAGACAGCATTGCTTAGACGAGTGTGGATAGTAACTAATAATTCTGCTAATGCCTCACTAGAAGCAGGAACATAATCTATAATCAAACTTGTGGCAGAAACAGCATTCTTCGTCTCTTGCGTGCTAAGCATATCCCAGCAATGGGAAATTTCATGATGCAATACTGGAAGTGCAACCTTTTCCACTAGTGCCGGAACGAGGTTAGCATCAGCATCATTGGAGGCGAAATTTCCATCTTCAGGAAAACCATAATTGAATAGCAAATTATGCCTGCAAAAGGGAAAGAATTTCTTAGTATCATTGATAATTGAAATAGATGTAAATAGAAACCTTTAATATGTGTTTGTTCATTCTACCATACACCTCTTTTTGCCACCAGTCACAGTAGAATAAGATAACCAAGCTCATATCCCAAGATTCAAAACATGCTATTTAAGTGACATTAGCAACAGAACTGAAGTTCCTTTCTTTTTACCTTGAATGGCTCAATAGAACTCAAGTTAACTATCATTACCATTTCATATCAGAAAAATCTTCATCGCCATGGAGTGGGTCCCACTTAAGAAGCTCTAGTCTTACATATGGAGAGAAGATAGCAGGAATACTTAATGACATGTAAGCATCACGGTAGCTTGAAGAATAATCTTTCTTCCATTTTTCAAACTTCTCTTTAACAACAGAAAGCTGGGAATATTCCTCAGACGCATCACTGAAAATTTCATCTGCTGTCTGAAGCAGCATGTTGCGGTTTGACTGATATGCTGTATTCTCACTATCACTCTCATCAGTGCTTGATTCTCCTTCTATTTTCTGATAGGAACTGTCAATTTCCATGGATGATAATCTCTTAGAATCCCATCGAGCTTTCCTGCATTGACGAGCCTCGGCCCTCCGTTCCATATCCAAACGTTTCTGCCGGTTCACATCTCTACCAAATTCATCTAACTTCACCGGTAAATTCACTTTTCCTCTAATGGCAGCAGATGCAGCCTGGGCTGCATTTGTAGCGACTTCAATAATTGCAGCACTGCTTCCACGTTCACTGAAAACCAACATTGCTGCTTTCACAGCTGCTTCAACCTCCACCATTTCATCATCATTATTTGCAGATCTTCTTTCTAAGACAGCTGATGCACGTTCTTCATTAAGTTTCTGCATGTGCTCTTCAAGTTCCTCTATAAGGGGAGCTTTATGCTGAGTAGAAAACCATAGAAAAAAGTAAGTATAGTTACGCAAATAGAAAAGTAGCCTCAAGAAAGCTGAACATCTAACAGCAAGTCATTTAGAAAATTTAACATTCCTAAGACCATGTTGTGGGAAAAAACTTATTTATAGCTGATTGTAACCTTGTCATCTGTATATTTATATTTGTATCTCTAGAATTAAGTAATTGTATCCCTAGATTCCCTAGAATTAAGTATTGGTATCCCTAAAATTAAGGACAGAAAATTAGGATAGACAATCCCTCAATTATAGGATCAATTTTAGGAAGATTTAGTTTCCTAGTTTACTCACTAGTTAGTTGTATATAAACCTAAAGTGGTTGTATAATTCTTAAGAGCAGATTTTCAATATACATTCAGTTTAACTCTTAATTTTCCATACAGTTTTATTTTTAGTTTTTTCCACATGGTATTAGAGCTTTAAGCTCATCTTGGGAAGCAAATTTTCAGCCTTAATTGCTCACTTCTATTTTAGGCCTTCATAGCCATTTTATTTTTCCCTTCTTTAGCCTTCATTGCTAAGAGTCATTTCTGGTTATATCTTAAGACTTGTTTCAATTCAAAGAAAGATAACAATGTCAAAAATAACAAAATCTACTATCACTACCACCCAATTTGAAGAAGTGTCAACTAGTAAAACCACTGGAGTACTACAGATGTCTCAGGAACAAGGCGATTTGAAAAAAGAAGAGATTGAGAAGCTCAGAAGCCTATTGAAAACCCTTGAAAAGCCTACTAGGGTATGTTTCTTGGGTAAGGTCTCAAGTTCAAGTAAAGTCTCTAATTCTGATGGATTAAATGTCTCAGTTAAGCCTATTATGAGTTTCTGAGTCATTGACTCAAGAGCCATAGACCATATGACACATTCCTCACAAAAGTTTAATACACATACCCTGTGTCCTAGTAATAAGAAAATTGTTTTGTTGTTACAGATGATTCACTTACTACAGTGACAGGATTAAAAGATATTCAAATTAATCCTTTCTTGGTTCTTAAAAACGTTCTTCATGTTCCTTGATTGTCTACTAATCTAATATCTATTCAAAAACTTACTAGAGACATGAATTACAAAATGACTTCTTATCCCTCTTATTGTGAATTTCAGGACCAAAGTTGAGGAAAAAGGACTTGACTTGCTAAGAAAAAAATGGACTATACCATCTTGAGACATCAAACAATACAAGTAATATCAAGAATAATTTACCTTTCTCATTTCTTTCTAAAAAATCTCCAAATAAAGACAAAATCTTGCTTTATAATTTTCATCTTGGACATTTTTCTTTTGGAACTTCGAAAAACATGTTTCCTTTTTTGTTCAAAGGATTAAATGTTGAAAATTTTCAGTGTGATGTTTGTGAACTTGCAAAGCATAAACGTGTATCTTTTCCAATGGTAACAAAAGAAGTTCTACCCCTTTTTACTTGATTCATAGTGACATATGATGTCCCTCTACAATTCTTAGTATTTCTGGTGTAAGGTGATTTGTTTCTCTCATAGAGGATTGTACCAAGGTCTCTTGGATATTTTTACTTAAATCCAAATCAGATGTAAATAGTGTGTTTTTAGGCTTCCAAAACATAATCCAAAATCAATTTGGAGTGAAAATCAAGAGATTTAGGTTTGATAATGGAAGAAACTATTTCAACCAGAGTCTATCTACCTATTTTCAAAAAGAGGGGATTATCCACAAGTCATCTTGTGTTAATACTCTACAGCAAAATAAAGTTGCAGAAAGGAAAAACAACCATTTACTAACCACAACCCGAGCTTTACTTTTTCAAGCAAACGTACCCAAATCCTACTGGGGGGAAGTTGTTCTCATTGCCAAGTTACCTTTAAGGGTTTTGGGATTTAAAACTCCTATCAAACTACTCTCACAATTCTATCCCAACTTTAATACCACAAACAACCTCACACCTAGGATATTTGATTGTACATCATTTGTTTATGTTCACAGTCATAATAGGGGAAAGTGGATCCTAGAGCAATTAAGTGTATTTTTGTAGGGTATTCATCAACTCAGAAAAGGTATAAGTGTTATCATCCTCCTACCAAAAATTCTCTGTGTCTACAGATGTCACTTTTGAAAAAAGTAAACCATTTTTCACTCAACCTTATCTTCAGGAAGAGACTTCATTCATGGAATATAAGGATAAAAACTTCCTTTTGCTTGACTTGTCCTCTTCTTTAACATTTTCACCCATTAATTCTTCTGAGTCTAAACCTATTTCTTTTGAGTCTAAGTCAAACACTGAATTTGAGTCTGAACTTATTCCAAACACAAAAGATGTGACAAAGGATAATATTGTTCTTGATTTTATGAAAGAATTACAGGTGTGCTCAATAAGAAAAGTTCCAACTCCTGAACCGACGCAAGTCCAAAACCCTAATCCTAACTCTAGAAATTAGGTAACTATAGTCTTTGACTCTATTTTCAAAATGAGTATGAATTTCCTAATCTATAACTAGTGATTATGATTTCCCTATTGCCATTAGGAAAGGAATAGGAGAATGTACTAAAAATCCACTATACACAATCTTTAATTTTTGTGTCATTTGAAAAATTCTCACCATCCTACAAAATTTTCCTTGTGAGCCTAAACACTATTTCTATTCCAACTTAAATCATCCAAGACATTATCCAATGAGAAATTAAGGCAAGCCATGAAAATAAAAATGTAGGCCTTAGAGAAAAATAAGACGTGGGAACTAGTAGAGTTGCTTAAAGGAAAAAATCTAGTTAGGTATAAATTGGTTTTCACTGTAAAATACAAGGATGATGGTACAATTAAAACATATAAAGCCAAGTTGGTGGCTAAGGACTACACTCAAACTTATGAGTGGATTATCAGGAAACTTTTGCTCCAATTGCCAAGATGAATACAATTAAGATTTTGTTATCCTTGGTTACAAAATACAATTGGCAGCTTCAACAATTTGATATAAAGAATACCTTTCTACATGGAGATTTGGAAAAAGAAAATATATATATATATATATAAAGGTTCCACCGGGATTTGGAAGTCATCTAGAAGCAAACAAAGTATGCAAGCTAAAAAATGCATTATATGGCCTTAAACAATCTCTTAGGGTTTGGTTCGGAGATTTGCCAAAGGGATGCTAGCAATGAGATATAAGCAGAGTCAGGGAGATTACACACTGTTTATCAAGCACTAAGATTCAGGGAGAGTCACAATTCTATTAATATATGTTGATGATATAATTGTAACCAGAGATGATGAAAAAGACAGAGAATCTCTAAAACAATGTTTCGCTAAAGAATTTGAGATAAAAAAGCTAGGGAGTTTGAAATACTTCCTAAGAATTGAAGTAGCTCACTCACAGTATAGTATTTTCATCTCACAATAGAAATATGTGATGGATCTTTTGAAGGAAACTGGGAAGCTCGCATGTAAACCTGCAAATACCCTTATAAATCCTAATCATAAACTTGAAGAAGCTCATGAAGATGCTACTGTAGATAGACAGATGTACTAGAGATTAGTTGGAAGACTCATTTATCTCACATACTAGACCTAATATAACATTTGCTGTGAGTATGATAAGTCAATTTATGCATAGTTCTAAAAAAGTGCACCTACAGGGTACCTACCATCTATTACACTTGGAAGGCCAATCCTGAGAGAGGCACCTTGTTCAAAAGAAATTCAGAGCTGGTTCTAGAGGCATATACAGATGTGAATTATCTAGGTTCGCTAACTAATAGAAGATCAATGCAGGCTACTGCACTTTCCTAAGTGGTACTCTTGTGACTTGGAGGGGTAAAAAACAAAATGTAGGGACAAGATCAAGTATTGAAGCAAAGTTTAGAGTAATGGCTCAAGAAATTTGTGAATTACTATGATTAAAGATTATCCTAGAAGACTTGAAGATTAAGTGGGATGGATCACTGAGACTCTACTGTGATAACAAATCTGCAATAAGCTTTGCCCACAATCCCATGCAACATGACAGAACAAAACACATTGAAGTAGATAGGCACTTCATAAAGGAGAAACTAGATAGTGTGTTGATTTGTACATCGTATATATCAACCAAGGGTCAACTTGCAAATTTGTTGACTAAAGGTCTTAGCAATGCAACATTTAAAGAAATTATTTCCAAGCTGTAATGGAAAATACCTATTCACCAGCTTGAGATAGAGTGTGAGAAAATACTTATTTATAACTGGTTGTAATCTTGTAATCTGTATATTTATATTTGTATCTCTAGAATTAAGTATTTGTATCCTTAAAATTAAAGACAAAAAATTAGAATAGACAATCCCTCAATTATAGAATCAATTTTAGGAAGCTTTAGTTTCCTAATTTACCTACTAGTTAGTTGTATATAAACCAAAGATACTTGTGTAATTTTTAAGAGCAGTTTTTCAATATACATTTAGTTTTACTCTTAGTTTTCACACAATTTTATTTTTTAGTTTTTTCCACACATGTTAACATACAAATATCAAGCAGCATGTAGGGTGCCAACCAAGGATTTAAATTGCGGTCACGAACATTTTTTATTGTGTAGAGTTTATTGCAATTGCGAACATAATAGATATTTTTGCAATCGTTGCAGTCCTCATGATAGTAAATTTTTTTCAAATTTGCACAACTTGTTATAAAACATAGTAATTATAATTATAATCATAAAAATTCTTTTTTCATGATTTTTAAAGTAGTTAATGACACCTTATATTATTTTATTTATATAAAAAAATTATTTACAAGTTTTTGATATTATAGTAAAATATTCACATTTAGAAAACTAGCAACTTAGAAATATCAAAACAATAAAATCATTAATAAAATCCAAATAAAAATAAAAATCAGAATTAATATATTAATCATTTAATATTTTATTTGTTGTCTAAATTATAATATAATATCCCTTTCAAATTTACATTAAATTTATTTATCTCAAATTTCTCAATCTAAATCAAAATTAATTCCCAAAACATTTCAATTCTAATAAATTATTTCTCCTCTAAAATTGTTCCCCTAAATTAAAAAAAAAAAAGAAAAAAAAAACTAATCTTTGATTGGTCAAGCATTGACTGAACCTAATGCCCACTAAACTCCCCATTGTACTCAAATATTTCTCTCAATTAAAAGAGCAAATGAACCTTATTCCCCTACATCCTCCAAAAGTCTCGTTTGACTCAAATTTCTTTATGTTTTTCTCTCAACCTCTGTTTCCTATAATTCCCGCAAACCATCCACCAGCCATGGTAGCCAACTGGCCTCCAAGCTTCCAACCCCCTCCAACTTTCCATCCAATCCATGCCATGGCTCATCTGATTTTTTCTTCCATCCAACCACCACAGCCCCAAACGCCAAACTCAGGCCCATGGAGTGCTAACGGATGGGCTTTTAAAAGTTTAGTTTGAAGCAAAATCTCTCCAAGATCTAAATTCTAAGTCTTATACTACAAAAATTTGCAGAAACTTAAACAAGCAAGAACAGGTACTTTTAAGTTTTTTATTATTACTTGATTTCAAGAATTTATTTCTTGATCTTTGATTGAGGCTGGTTTTTTTACTGA
Organism: Durio zibethinus; assembly: GCF_002303985.1. The sequence goes on along the minus strand of NW_019167982.1, from coordinate 15,478,027 downwards.
GTTGTTGTAAATCTAGGATTTCTTTTCTGTGTTTGGAGTTTTGCTTTGTTAATCTTTAATGCTTGATAATGGAAAAAAGTTTTTTTCTTATATTAAATTCTGAAAAAAAAAAGAGGAATAGCGCTGATTATGTCCCGCTATTGCTATTATTCACTGATATAGCCTTTTTTTGCAGCCGCAATGAATTGCTAGACACGTGAATTTTCTTCACATCCAATATTGGTTGAATAGAGGTGGCGAAAGGTCTCAATTCTGGGAAATAGCTGTTGCGATTCCGCTATTGCTCCGCCATTTGAATATAAGGTGCCAACCAAAGTGCTCAATGGGTCCACAAAATCTTCTGCTTTTTCCAAATACATCAATGTTGAACATGTGAATTGATGGAAATTGAAATTAAAAAAAAAAAAATTTTGAAAACCAATTAATGACACAAGAATGGAAAAAGTTGATCGACGTATTAAATTATTTACTTTTAATACTTTGTTATACTTTTATGTTCTTTCTTGTAATTTCAAGTTTTTAGCTTATTTTAGGTTATATTTGATATTTTGCATTTATGTTAAGTACTTTTTGCTAATTAAGTTTTCACAGCTGTCGATAACCGAGAAATTGAGATTTGTGACTTTGAGTATTTACATTAAAGTTTTGTGATTTTGACAAAAGAAAGTTCAGATTATTTATTCGATGTTTATTTGAGATCACTGGTGCTATATGGACAAATCTTGTGTACCGGTGTGTATGTGTGTTGTGTGTGTGTCTATAAGTACAAATGGGTTAAAACATTAAAATGTAAAAGGACATTAAATTTTATTATATCTTTAAATCATTCTTTCTCAATTTTACATATAATAGAAAAAGGTTATACATAGAATTAATATCTAGTTAGCAATTGAGATTGATATGAATTCAATAAAAATGCATTTACAATTCATTATATATACTTATAATTTCAGTTTATGTATTTTCTAATTTTGTTATTATTAAAATTTTTTTGTTAATAGGAGTTATTATTAAATATTAAATCACTTATAATTTTCAAAAATAAAAAATAAAACTTGTTTAAAATTCAAAATACACACACTCACAGTAACACACACACACACACAGAATATAACTATAAGATCCAGAACAGATATCTAAAGTAAGGAGGATATTGGCACACAGAAAAAATAGGTCATAGAATTAGATAAAGGCGTACCTGCAAAAATTCACATATAACAGAAACAAAATCACGAAGCTTTTGCATAAAGATGAACTTCTCACCGGCAGCAGATAAAGATTTTTCAAGTGCTGTGATATTAAAAAGCGAGGCTGACAAATTTTCATCAGCCTTAGTCAATGATGAAGTGGTTCTGGCATGAGATTCCTGGTAAGGGAAAAAAAGTGATTAGGTAAAGTAATTCATACATTTTTAACCAATTTACAAGGAACACTGTTTGTTGACATAAATGGTGTTCGGCCTAGGTCATGAAAGAGCTTTTCCAAGCAAGGTGTTTGGCTCTCAGAATTTTAAAAATTTTAGCTTATGCATGAAGGACAATTGAGCTTTTAGACAAATCCATTAATCGAAGCTTCTCCAAAAAAATGCTAATGTATACTAACAAATATTTAATGATTATACTATTCACATTCATCTTTTTATTTAGTCCAATATTTCTACTGATTTTACTTTTTATTTCTAATTAACAAAATATCTCTTTATTTTATTTATTTCTTTCGTATAAAAACTTGTGATTTAGTTTAATAAAGTCGAGTTGATGTAGGATAAGTAATTCACACTAATTCATTCATCAAAAAGCCTCCTAAAACTATTACAACTTAGGTATTTATAACTGAACCTAAACCTTAATATAAACTTAAAGTACCAATTATAACCCTAAAGCCCTAATTTTTAGAAAAGAAGTAAAATACCAATAAATATAAAATAACCTAAATGATCTAAAATAGCCTAAATAAATAAAGATTATGATCAAACTCATAAAATATAAAATAAGTCCTAAATAACACAATCAATTGTCTAGCATATATCCTTTCTCCATCTTGAGTATTTTATTTCTTCATCTATTAAAAATAGGCAAAAATACTACTATCAAATAGTTTTCAATATTCTACTGCACTTAAAGGTTAAGTTTGCTAAACCCATTTTAACTTCTCTCCAAAAAAATTTTAGAATAGCTTTAAATTAAAACCATCAGCTGGATCAAGGAGCAAGAAAAAGCTTCTCACACTATTCATTTGAAAAGGATTGAAAAAAGAGCTCCAGTATTTTTTTTTAAAGGGTCTGTAAGGAACATTTAGAAAAGAAGAGATGAGGACTGAAGGGAAACATATATGGTTAAAACTTCCAAGGGCATCTTCGAAATAGCTTCAAAATTTGGTTTTTCTTTTAATTAAAAAAAAAAAAAAAAACTAATTTTGTAGCAAGAAAGAGCAAGAATAAATCTGTTTATAAGTGGGTTCTAAAACAACATTCAATTTCCTTGATTCATTCATTACACAAATCTGTCATGCATTCTAACCAACTATACAAGCAAAAGCTTGGACTTCTCACAAATGATCAACAGACATAGGAATTTTGACTACTAAAACTCAACTAATGACCTTGAGAAAACCTGAAACTTAAATTGAGCTAAAATATATCCCTAGAGAGTAACAACCAAAATTTAGGCCAGTTGACAAGAATAAGATTAGGAAAAAGTACCTCAAAAAGTAAGTTATAACTAAATAAACTAAAAAAGTTTTGGATGATGACACAAACAACCAACAAAACAACTGACCATTTGACTAAAAAGGCATCCTTGTAATGATAAAATTCATGGTTTTAGATATAATCCTGCATATTGGACTTTCCTCTTACACTATGTAGCATGATGGTCATTTCATACTCATTATGCATGCTGCAGATTTAAAGTTAAAACTTGAAACTTCATGAGTATAATGAGCTCGTTACGTAATTATGCGGTTGTAGAAAACCCATCAAGAACTTGATGCAAAAGTTGGAGCTAGGAGCCCTTCCGTTCTAATCTTGATTGTCATTCAAATCTCATTTTGGGATCAAAAAGCTATTTATGAGTTTTACACATCTCATTATCATCCAAATCCCATATTGTTTCATGGAAAATAATATATACCAGTCCTTAGATGCTATCAGTCATAAGCAGTGCAAGGCTCTATGTAAACACCATAATAACAACACTCGGGAAGAAATTGCTTTGGAACTCAAATATACTACACCATCAAATCTTGCAATCTCATTCAAACTCTCAAGCTAGCAAAAGTAAAATATGTCAAACACACATTTACTTAATGTGAAATCACAAAGAAACATGGCAGCAGCAATTCCTCAGACAATCTCCACACTAAATCAATTACCAAAAGTCATTCAAATCCTCAAAACTCTAATGACTGGCGTTTCACAAATAAGAACAGACATCTAGCAAAACTTTTGATTCAAACCTATTAAGGAAACCTACATCATGGCACAGCTTTTCCATTGGCTTGCCCCTCCGCCTCAACTTCTAAATGATTAAAGATTGGAAAACAAAACTAAAACCATAGAAGTTATAGTTTCTAGAAGCCTTCCAGCTTTAGAAAACTTCCAAAATATCAAGACAATTAATCTGTTTTACCAAGACAATAACATAACACACTTATGTAAAATGAAATGCCTGGAAAATTGACTCCTCATTTCTGTAACTATACTTACCATGTTCTTCCAACTTCCAGTTAGCTTAGCCCTCGGATTTAGATTAAGGTATTATTACTTCTCATAGAAACTGTTCGCAACAACAAAATGAAAATAAACCAACTCATATCCTACTCCTAGGTAATAAAAAGAATATCCAATATAAAAACCATAAAGTACCACCAACTAAATCAATTTGATTTCTATTTCATACTCTCTAAAGATACAAGTAGAGAACATAGGGTTACCTTAAGCCTCCTAACATTCTCTTGTAAAGCTTTCTTAGCAATCTCAGCTTGTTGAGATATTGACGTAACATCTAAACCTTGAGAAGCCCCAGTTGCTCCAAGAATGCTTGAAGGAGGAGCTGGTGACACGCTAGGCATCATCAATCCGTATGAAGCCATTGTGGAATATCCAAACCCTTTCTGGTGTTGCTGCTGCATATCATGAACCATAGCAACGCCGGCTCTATTATTACTGCTACTACTACTAACAACCCGATTAGAACCATCATCCAACCTCTTTCCTAATCCTTTCCGAAATTGCTCTTCTTCCCACATCTTCTCCTCCTCATCATCATTATCCTCATCAAGAATCCCAGCTTTTCTTGAAACTACACCCATTGCTCTCTCTTCAACAACCTCAAACACACCCTTTTTCCCACTTTCACCAAACAATCCCCCTCGAAACTCTGGTTCCTCCTCATCACTTAACTCTTCTTCCACACCTCCAACATGATTGCTCCCAGTATCCAATGATATATAATCAGGAGCAGGCCTTGCAAAAGACTTCCGAACGCGGTCCTTCTTCGCTTTGATAGCATCAATAGTTGCCTGGTCCATAAAAGCCGAAGAACCCAGATCCACCCCTTTACCAATCGCCATCGTTGCCAACCTAGACTCTGCGTCGTCTTTATCAAGTTTCTCTAGAGAGTCATTATCTGGCTCGGAGTTTAAATTTTGGGATTGGGGTTTGAGAAGGCCTTTAAGGACAATTTTAGGCTCAGATGAAAGAGAGGAAGCGCGTGACGACGGGGCGGCCAGGGTGCGCGTGTTCTTTTGGAGCTCAAGTAATGTTTCTTTGGTGTAAGTCCCAGCTTGGGGTTGGACATTGGAAGGTAAAGGAGAAGGTTTTTTCCGGTCTTTCGTGGAGGTAATCTTGTGAGAAGATGAGGGTTTGGAAAGACGAGAGGAAGAAAACGGTTTTTCTCTTTCCTTATCTCTGTTTCTATTCGAGGAGGCTTTGGTTGTTTGTTCATCATTTTCGTCGTCGGCGAAACTTAGGAGTTTCGGGGGTTTCTTTGCGGCGGGTTTTGAAGAAGAGGGGTTTTTTGTAACGGTGGCGGCGGTCGGGGTATTGTTATCATCGTTTCCATTGCCATCGTCGTCGACCTCATCCGCACGGCGGCGGAAGTTTCTGGCTCTGGTGGCGCTGCTCATGGTCAGATGTGGACGGGAAACTGAAATGGAAATCGCTCGAAACCGGTAAAGATAGAATAAGAGGGTTTTTTTCTCTCAAAGGTACTGCATAAAAAACCACGAATAGGAGACCATGCGGAGGAAAGAGAGGGAGCGGTAGCGGAGCTCGATCAGAATCAACAACTTATGGTTAACAAAACAAGGGGAAAATTACAGCAACTCATTCCTGAAATTTGAACCCTCGTCTAATTTTCTTAAATGTACACTTTTTTTTTCATATTTATTTATCATATTTCTTAAAAAAATTATCTAATAAAAAATAATAAAATAAATGGGAATGAAATGCAAATATTTTAAGAGTTTATATTTGACGAAATGTTAGTGTATAAATTTTATATATTATTAATAAATCAAATGATTACAAATTATTAATTAATAAATATAAATTTTTAAAATAATTATATAAAATTATAATTTTAAAAAATTTACTCATTAATGAGATAACATCATTTAATTCACTTCACTAATGAAGTGATATTATTTGATGCACTATCAAAATATAAATTTATTAACAATATATAAAATTTATATACTGACAATATATCAAATATAAACTTATATTTTAATTAATTTTTTTCTTGTAAAATTAATCCAATAAAAAATCAAAGGATGAGAAAAGGGATAAGGGATAAAAAAATACAAAAAAACAAAAGGAAAAGACTTCATAAAGTTATCAAATTTCCTACATTAAGGTAAAAATATTTTATTAATATAATACATATATATGTATAAACTAAATAAAAAATAAAATATATATCGAAATGAATTAGGACAAATCACTGTAAATGTAGTGTCAACTTGATTTTTTTAAAAAAAAAATTAATTTGTTTCAACTCATTCTTAATTTAAAAAATCATCATTCACCTAATTGAAATAGATCGAAATTTGTCAGATGTGGATCGTTTTGGCATTTTTATAATTAGCACATTTGCTACTAAGTTTATCTAATTAAAAATATAAAAAAATAAATAGATAAAAACCCAAATGAGATGATATGTGGACACATTCATTGGTTTTTTTTTCGTAAAATAACTTTAATTAAAAAAATAAAAAAGAAAAAGAAAACTCGTTGGGTATTACATAGACATCCCAATTAAGTTAGGACTTATCATATGCAAATTATTTTATCATTTCTATCCATAAGCTCCTTTAGTCATTAAATTATCTAATTTTAAAAGCTAAATGGAAAGAAAAAAAAAAAGCAAATATAGGTGCCATGCGAGCACATATATTTTTTTAACAAAATTTATCTAAATTTAAAAAGATTTTAAAACAAAAATATAAAAAAAATTGAAACATAAGATTATATGTCTAGATATTGAATAAAAATCATACAAAAATTAAAATAAGTCAAATTTATATAATAAATGTATAGATGGATTACATCTTAATTACATGTTAATATACTATTTTTATTAAATTATGAATTAAATAATAACTTTATTAAGATAATACATATATAAATATATAATTAAAAATATAATTTAATTTATATAATCAAGACAAGATGAAACACCATAAACCTGCATTAATTTGATTTTAATTTTTTTTTAAGAAAAATTTGATTTGATCCCAAACAAAAAAACACACCTATCTGATTCGAATGAATGAAACCCATCAGATAGAGATTGTTTTATTATCCATACTTTCATCGATATTTTTCTTTAAAAATTTATTAATTGATTGCTTTTTTTGTAAATTATCACTATTTTTTTTAAATACCTAAAAAGGTAAAAAAAAAAAAAAGTGTAATGTGTATACATACAATTACTTTTTTTTTTTAATTATCTAACTAAAAATTAAAGAAAGAAAAAAAGTTAAAAAAGATGAAAAAGCAAAAAAAAAAAAAGTCAAATTGCTACGTGACATTAATAATGATAAGTTTTCCTTACAAAATTTATATTGTAGATTAATATTTTTATTTTACTTTTATTTCTCTTTTATATTTAATAATTTTTTTGTCATATTTTTTATAGGTCAATTTGATATTATCGATTAAAAATATCATTATCTAAATTCTTTTTTTATACTCTAAAACTAAAAAAAATTAGAAAAAATACAAAAAAAATCTAGATGCCATGTTTACTTTTTTGTTAATATATTTTTTATAAAATTATTTAATTATAAAAAAGTACAAATAATGAAAAAATATTTTTAATTAATAATATAAAATTGCCCCTACAAATAAAAATAAAAAATATTTAAAATATTTATTAAATAGAAAAAAGAGGAAAAGAATAAAAAGATAAAATTTAAAAATAAGAAACTTGAGTTGGCATATAATATCAGAAATGATAAGTTTTTTTTTTCTTTTGAAAAATCTATGTCATGAATTTAGAAAAACTAAAAAAAAAAAAAACGAAAGAAATAAATCAAATTTGAATGCAACTCAATATCTCCATTAATATCTATTTAAAAGAAATTATCAAATTAATAAAAGAAAGAGTAACAAAAAAAATATTTTAATAATAATATTGAATGGACCCAACATTAAAATATTTAAAATATTTAAAAATTATTTACTAAATAAAAAATAAGAAATATAAATAGAAAAAAATAGAAAAAATTAGTTGTCTTAACATGTGAGATATCCTTGGGGTATAAAATCAGTCTCTTTAAAAATGAAGTCTAAAACATTTATTTATTAAATATATAAAAAAAAGGAGCAAAATTTAAAAATTGAAAAACAAACAAACACGTGAAAAACACTTGATGTCAAATAGGTTTAATACAAAAATAAAATAAAATATTCAAAAAAATTTATCAAAAAAAAAGAAAAAATTGATATAAAGTGGTTTTATAAAATAAAATTTCTTATTAAATATTAAAAGACACGTCGCACCCAAGCTAAAAATTAGAAAAAAAGAAAAGAAGGTTGGTCCAATGAATAAAAAGAGAACTTACAAAAAAATATTTAAAAAATAGGCTTGCTAAAAATTAAAAAAAGTATGAACTATTTTTTTAAAAAATAAAAATAAACACATGTTAATAAACCAAAACAAAATGAAGGGTTGACACATGGCAACAATGTTGCCCATATAATTGCAAGATTTATATTATGAATTTGCTTTAAAAATTCATTTGTTGAGTGGTCTAATTTTATTATTAAATATTTTTATTAGTAGTGTAAATATCATCATACTTCTAATTTTTGTGTAAATTTACTTTTATCAGTTTTTTGATAAATACTATTATGATATTTTTAATTTTAAAACAAAACATAATATTGATAAATATTTGTTAAAATTTGTTTAAAAAATAAATTTGAAAATCACACGATTGATGAAAAAAATAGCTCTTAAAGGTTAAATGTAAAATTATATAATTTGAGCTATATATCAATTGACAATTGCCACTTAATTAATTTATATAAACATTTATCTTTTCCAAATAATTTGGTTTGAAGATTTGAGTACAAGATTAGAAGGAATCAAATTCAAAACTTTGTCTAAGATAAACCTAGGCTCTATTTATCTATATATTCTATTTGTATTATATTATATCATCACCTTAAACTTAATGCAAATATAAATTTTATGAATAGTTTGAATGTTTCATGTTGTTATGCATGCATGCCTCTAAAAAGATAGGTTAAAGGATCAAAAAAATTATCGAACAAAAATTCAATAACCATTTAAGTCTTTATCATTTTATTACAATCAATTATGCATTTAAACATATATTTTCACCAATTTAATGCTTATTATATAAAAATTGGTTAACCTTCAACTCTTATTTTCATCTAATCAAGTGTTCAATTGATGTGAAAATAAATGTTTAAGGGTTCAAATGAGTTGAAAATAGAAAATCCAAAGTTTGATTGATTATAATGAAATATTAGGGGCTTAAATGATTATTGGATTTTTATTTAAAAGCGTTGTTACTTTTTTGCCAAAAAATACAACTGAGCTAACAATCTTAGTGGTCCATTGAACATTAAAAAAAATTCATAATTCAAAGATACAGTTTACAACATTCATAGGAAGAGCAAATAACTAAAACATAAAAAAATAAAGCATGGAAATAAATCTAATATATATAAGTTTAAAATACTAAAAAAACTTTTGAACTATTCCATGTTTTTTAAAAAAGCCTCTAACTTTTATTGTATTTAAATAAGTTTTTATCCTTTGGTTTGTATCTATATAAGCCTTGATTTCAAAATTTATATTAAAAGATTATTTAGGTACAATTAAATGTTAAAAACTGATTTGGATACAAATTAAATGTTAAGAGCCTATTTAGGTATAAATTGAAGGTTAATGACTTATTTGCATTTAATAAAAGTATAGGGGTTTATCTAAATAATGTGATAAGTTTAGGGTTTTTTGTTATTTTAATCTATATACAATCCTCTATCACAAGATCAATCCTTATGTGGTTTTTTACCTACAGATCAACTCACACTTTCAAAGGATCGATATTTTGTAAAATAGAATGCTCCCATCAATTTTGAAACATGAAATGACCAATTTTTTCATCAAAAAGATTAATCCCTTGGTTTTTAACATTTAAAATTTTAAATTTGAAGCAAAATATCAATCTCTTGAAACAAATGATCAATCAACTTGCATAGATCAATTTTAAATTAGCTTGAAATTAAAGGTTGCAATAGCTATTTCTCACTCTTAATCATTCACAATGGTTAGAAATCATATCCCACTATAAAAAGAAGCTTTCAACACCTTTTAAGAGTAAGATACACCATTCCAAAGATTTGAAAGTTGATATTTTTCATTTTAAGAATGTTCTAGGTGTTCTTAAGCTTCTAGACTTATTCTTTGTATTCATTTGTGATCTTTTCATTGAATTATATCTTCAATATTGTACCATGTTAACTTAAACATAGCCTTGCAATCTAATAAGGGTGATTTAAATTGAAATTAAAGTATAATAAACTTGAAATTAAATAGAGGATAAAGGATAAAAAATGCAAACACGACCATTTATAGAGGTCTTTCCTTAAAGAGTTACATCATTTCCCTTAATCTTCCTTGCCAACGAACCTAATCCACTGATTTTTTAGAGTAAAATAAATTACTGGTTACTTTACTATGGTCATGATTTTAAAATAGTCACCTAATTATTTCGATTTAATCACTAAAGTTTGAGTAAGTGTTTTTGTCACTAAACCATTAATCTTTAATTGCATGGTAATATGGCAATACCATGTCAATTGTTAAGTGCTAGGTGCAAAAGTTAAGTTTTTTTTTTATTGTGAGATTTAATTTTTAACTTATTATCATTATTTTTATTTATTTATATTTTTAATTAAAATTAAGAAAATTATGTAGTTTGATAGATGTATGAATCAATTAATAATAAAGAATATAACAATAATTATTTGAAATTTTACTAATAAATAAGTTTAAATAAACTTGAGAAAACATTTTTACAAGCATTTGGGATCCAAAATTATTTAACAAGACAGATTCATTTTAAATAATCATAAAGATAAAGATAAAAAAAATAATGCACTAAATTTATCATTTAAAACTAAAAAAATTATTAGTTAAAAATATAGTACATGTGGTCTCTAAGTTTTAAGTCACATATTTTTTTAGTTTCTGTACTTTTAAAAGTCACTTGTTAGTTTTTATACTTCCAATGTTATTATGAACTTGTCCTTTTTTTACATATTTATGTTAAGTATGATGTTAAGCAATAGTTGGCAAGACAAACGATAGACATCAACAAGTTAACATGTATATTATTTATTTTTTTAATTTTAATTTTAAAAATATATATTATATTTAAAGATAAAAAATTTATTAAAAATTCTAAAATTTATTATTTTAAATTATATAGTACTTGATAAAATATTTTAAAATTTTAAAACTACTTTCCAAAATTTTTATTGGTATTTTTCTCTTTTTTTTCTCTTTTTTCTTTTTCCTTCCTTTTTTGTTTTTTATTAGCTGGCTAGAGTATATGGTGACGACAAAAGATCAGATTTGGCTTAATGAACGCCGTAACTATTGCTAAATTAAATCAACCTTTATTGCCTTTTATATGTATTAGAATGATTTAAAAAAAAAAGAAATTATGGTTAAGTATAAACATTTAATCAAAGAAAAATCACATTAAGCTATAGATTAGCTTAAGGTTTCAAGGTTAAAAGGTTTAATTCTAGACACAAAAGAATTAAAGGAAGAAGATTGCATATATAGCAGTTAACTACCATACAATTAAAAATTGATTACCTTCGACTTTCAATAGAAACAGGCTAGTAAATTGCTAATTTTATGAAAATTAATTACTATTGATTAAGAGTCTTCTAGAAAATGAAATTTGCCAAGGTAGTATTCTGAAAAGTAATTAATTTCCTTGGAGGCGGAACCCTTCTTTAATTAGAGGGAAGTCGACTGCTTAGTGAAAAAATCAATTGTCTTAGTGTTAAAAGCATTTTGACTAGGTGGGGTGTTGATTGCTTTATGAAAAAGTCAATTGCTTTGTTTCATGCAATGTTTTGGAAGTTGGAAATAAACAAGGGCAGTCAACTACCTTTATGGTGGAATTGACTACTTTAGTTGAAAAGTTGCAATTCTAAAAACACGTAAAATGGTTTCTCTTAGAATGAAAAGTCTAATCATTTGAATGAACCAATTAGTCTTTAATTATTCATAAATGTGACTTTTTTATTAAAAGAAATGATATTGATTAAAATAACACAATCAAAGAATCACAATCATAGGATTTAATTTCTATAAACAAAGAAGTTGTAAGTTCATTTATGATATCCTAAAAATTTAGAAACATTTTTTCCTTTATTCCATTCTTTCTTAAGTAGAATGTTAGATTTTTTGGCACTATTTGCTATAGAAAATCTTGTTAAAGGCAAAGTATTTTTGTCTCTAATTAAGAGGTTTTTAATGGTTTGAATTCATTAGCTAAAGTGATTAAAACAAGGCTTCATTGTATCTTAAAGGCACTTTGAATAACTTTTTTTGCAAATCATAATTGGTAAGGGCAAAATAAGCCTTAAGGATAATAACATTAGCAAAATGCCTTGAAGCCATTTTCGTTCATAATTGAAGATTCCACTTTATGTAACATAAGGTGCAATAGAGAAGGCTACAAGAAGTTCATAAGTTAATTTACAACAGCACATATTATATTGTTTTTTATAACATTGTATTTCTTACAATCTTAAAGCTTAATTTTCTTGCAAATGGACAAGTTCAATTCCATAAAATAGATGATAACCAATTTCTAAATGTTAAAACATTTTGATTGAGGCAACTTCTTAAAATGGAAACAAAAGATGCACATCTTCCTCACCACGTTGAAGATAACATATGTTCTTACAACTTTTAGACCAAAAGGGAAAAAGAATGAAACTCCCAATGATATTCGTGAAAAGGCAAAAGTGGGAGAATAATGACTACACATAAATGGGCTGTATTATGAGTGAAATGTTTGATTCTTTACTTGATACATATATTCATGTACATTAGTAAAATAAGTAATGGATAAATGGATGCAAAATACATGAAAGAAAATGCTACAAGCAAAAAGTTCCTAGTTTAAAATGGAACACATAAAAGATGATCGATTTTTAAATCGGTCATGGATCAATTTGTTAAAATTGATATCATATTGAATAAGTTCAAATAATACAAGATGGAAATAGATGAGTTTTTCATTGTATCTTTTGTAATTGACAAACTTCCATCCACATGGAAGATGTAGACACTTAATTTTGTTTGGGTAGGTTCTGCTAGTTATAAAGCCTTTAAAGTTCAACCTAGTTTGTATCTAAAATTTCTTTAACATTGTTGAATTTTTAAAACTAAATTTTAAATCAAATTGACCCGAATATCCCATGGTCAAACTTAGTTAAACTTAATCAAACATGGTCAAATGAAGTCAAACCTAAACAAAATCGATCAAATTTTATCGAAATCAAGTCAACCCTTGGAATTCACAATTGAGTGGGACTGATAAAGCTTGGGATTTACAAAATTGTGATTTTGAAACACTAAGAGCTATGATTGCACCTTAGAAAGGATAACTTACCAAAATACCTTTAAGGGTATATTCCAATTTGACTTTATCAAGGTTGGTTTTTCGTGAAAACTTCATGTCATGTTTTGATATTATTTCATGAATTTTAGTGTATTAAAAACCTTAATCACACCTAAGAAGGGTTAAAATTATCAAAATACCCTTTAGGGATATTTTTGTAATTTAGCATTTTCAAAGTCATTTTTTCACAAAAAGCTCTAGATCATATTTTGATATTATTTCATGAATTTTAGTGCATTAAAAGCCCTAATTATACCCCAAAAGGATTAAAATTACTAAAATGGCCTTTAGGGGTATTTTCATAATTTGATTTTTTTAAGGTCAATTTTTCATAAAAAGCTCTAGATTATGGTTAAATATTATTTTATGATTTTTGTGCATTAAAATCACATAAATAAAGATGGGATCATAGGCCTTTAAGAAAATCATGCAAATGGGGTAAAATAGTATTTTCCCTTTAAAATAGTTGCACTAAATGTCTAATTTTATGTTATCTCCATTTTGAGCCATTGATCTTTCAAAGGTTTAAATCTTAGGGTCAAAGGTGGTTGTTTGATCATTAAGCTTGAAGAGAAAGGGAAGGACTATGCTAGGCATTAGATGAAGAATTGACCAAAAGGTTGAGAAACTTTTGCATAGCCTTTAAATTCATCATAAAAGGATGGAAATGAAAAAAAAAAAAAGGAAAAAAGGCAATAAGAAGAAAGTGGCATGGAAAGCAGCAAAATGGGAGGAAAAAATGTTTAATTTTTTTTTTATTTTTTAAGAGAAAACAACTCTTCCTATAATTTTTTTCTTCAATATTTTCATCTTTGATTCAATAAATTCAACCAACCAAATCAATGGTATAGTTTGAAGTAAGAAGAATAAAAAATCAACCATAAATCCACCATGAAGTTTCATCCCATGCTTTTCCATAGCTTGGCCGAACCTTCCCTTGGTTGTTTCTTATGTTTTGATTACTTGGATTAATGGATTATATTCTAATTGTGGTTGTATTAATGGTTATTTTCATGTTAGTCTACTACTGTAATGAGCTATGTTAGTTGTTTGGCACATGTGAATGTTTCTAGCATTTTCCTTCTTGATAGTTTTTTTCATGATTAATGAAAATATTTTGATAATAAAAGGCCTTTACAAGGTAGTTTTCTAAGTGTTTGATGCATATCTTAGCTAAAAGAAATAAGGGAATAATTATGGATAAACTATTGGAAGCTCTCGGCCTAACATTCCTATTGCTTAGCTGAGACTTCTAACTTGTTTCTTGGCCAAGAAGTTGACATTTCATGCTTGTTGCTTTTATTTTAGTTATTTTCATGTTCTCTATGTGTTTGATAAAACTTTCAAAGGGTAAAAATGTTGAATAAGTAGATTTTTTAGTAGGATTTAACCTTATTTTCATGCATTTGTGTTGAATGAACATAGTGGATACATAGTCACATGGTTTAGGCAATAAAAGGAATGCTCAAATGGCCATTAAGGTATCTATTTAGCCTCGTCCATAGCTTGGCCAAACCTTATTCATTCCCATATCCCTTGGAATTTGATTTTCTTTTAGTAATGTTTTTGCATGCATTGTTAGTTTATGAAGTGTTTATGAATTTGCCTTAAGTTTTAGTTTTTTTATGTAGTCCCATTTCATGGATTAAATGTTATATTTTGCTTTAATACCATGTTTATTTATTTTGTCACATGAATTATTCATGCAAAACCTTAAAGCCCCAAACTTAAACGTCAAACCTTAAACTTAAACACCAAACCAAACCCATAAATCCTAAACTTAAACCATAAACCCCAACAAATCCCCAACCCTTAAACCCCAAACCAAACCCATAAACCATAACTTAAACACCAAACCCCAAAACAACCACAAAACCTCAAGCCCTAAACCTTTAGACCCTAAATAAAAACCAACCCCAACCCCAACCCTAAAATCAAACTTGAACCTACCCCAAATTGAGCTTAGACCATAAACTCGAACCTACCTCAAACCAAGCCTAAACCTTAAATGAATCTAAATCGAGCACAAACCTTAAACTAACCCTAAACCCTAAACTAAGCCCGAAACTAACACCAAAACTTAAACCAACCCCAAACATTAAACTAAACCCTAGACCAACCGTTTAAACCCTAAACCAATCCTTTAACCAAACCAAAACCCCAACCAACCCTAACCAAAACCCTAAACCCAAACTGGACCCAAACCTTAAATCAAATCCTCCAATTCAACCTTTAGACCTTAAATTGAACTCAAACTCCTAACCAAACCCCAAATCCTAAGCCAAACTTAAACCTTAAATCAAGCATCATATCTTTAAATTGAAACCCCAAACCATTCCTTAAACCAAGCTTTAACTTTAAGAGTAAACCTTATACCCATTTTCATGCATTCACATTTCATTTCAATAAATTGACACATGCATTAACATTCTTGAATTGTCATTAGATTCAAGCATTTATTTTTGCCATTTTCTCTTTGATTGTCATGCATATATTATATATCATGTTGTCCATGCATATCACTTACATTTTTCAAATAAAATATTTTAAGAAAATGTTATTTAAAAAAATAAAATAAGGTAATATTTCAAGTGAAAATAACTTCGAGATTTGGCCTAAATATAAAGGGATTCTTAATGATTATCATTTATGTGAAATATTATCTTAGTTTTCTGAGGCATCTTGAAAACTCTTAAAGTTAGGGACATTTTTTGAAATTTTGCATAAATATAAGGGTATGAAAAAAGGTGTTTCGATACTTAGAATTTTTTATCTTGATCCAAAATAATTAGTTATTTTTTCAAGAATTAAAAAAATGAAATGATTTGTTTGTAAAACATAAAATTCAAAGCGATTTGTTGTCAAGAAATAATTTTGGAAGAAATAAATAAAATTTAAGAAATTAATTCATAAACATTAATGTTAGGATCATTTTTACAAAAACTCAAAGAGAATATACAATCAATTGGTACTGTTTTTAATGGGCAGTGTGGGATGCTAATCTTTCCCTATCGTAACTAAACTCCTAAACTCAACTCCATTTTCATAGACTAAAACTTTTTTTAATAACTTTTAAACTCATTTTATTATTTTATGAAAATGATAAACTTTTTAAGTGATTAATCATAGCTTAAAAAGATTGATGGTGGCTTTTATATTTTTCATATTTTTTAAAATTTATTTTATTTTTCCATATCCAGCGGTTGGGTTTTTGAACTTGTAAACTGTAATAATTTGTTAATTTCACTGGGGAGATTTTTTTTAGAGCTAAGCCAAAAATTGATTGCATGTTATTCTAAGTTTTGGTTTAATTGTCCTAGTTAATGTCTAATTTTAATTCCTTAATTTCATTTTTCTTGTTTTCTTAAAGAGGTGATAATTTGAAAAAGAATCAAAAAATTGAAAAAAATTGTTATGATTTTTTTGTTTTCCAAAAACATGAATTTAGAAAAAAAAAAAACAAAAAAGTGATTTACATTTCATGCACATATTTAATCATGCCATTTATTTTAAGTTGCTATTATTTATCTTATTTTTAATAAATCATGAGGCATTTAAGATAAGGGTATTTTGGTAAAATATGAAAGGTTTGTATGTTCTTTTGCACGCATTTACATATGTAATGCATACATAAGTTCAATACCCGAGCTCTAACTCTTTTTAAAAGGAAGTAAAATAGACACGCTCTTGTAAGATGAATATCTCCACAATGGCTAGTTAAACACTCTCACTCAAATTAAACATTTTTTATTTGTAGCCGATAATGGGTAAGGATCAAGGTGCTTCACTAGTCTACAATGGACGATGATGTGAGAAGTAATTTGAGAATATTTAGATGCATAAATTTTCAACCCAATATATAGTGAACCCTACGAAGCCAAAAAGTCATGCCACACCCTTTTTATAAAATTACCCTAATTAAGTCATATGAAAGAACACTCCTTACCTTTTTCATTTGATTTTTTATTAAACTCGTTAATTTGTTGATTTGTTTTTGTTAATAATGATGATGAAAAAGGAACCAAAAAAGGAAAATTACTAGGAATAACAATCCTACTTGTTTAAAAAAAATCAATAATCAAAAAGAGAAAAAAATAAAAAAAAGAAAGCGATGAAGTTGCTAGGAAACATCAATTTAATTTTGCATTACATTTAAATTTTAAAGTTTTCCTTTTACTAATATTTTTATGTTTTGTATATATTTTTTTGTTTGTTGTATGCATCATTTTTGACATAAAACATTAGAGACATTCATTTTTGATAGCTTATTAGGAGAGATTTTCATGGAATTTGAAAAGTCACTAGTAGGTCAATCTGTTAGCAAGTAATTTTGGGAAGTCAAGAAATAGTTTGAAAATAGGCAATAGATTGAAGGGAATTGTTTGGCAGATAGGTATGTTTCAAGTCTCTTAAAGAGAGTTCATTTGGATTTGAGGTGAAATGATGTAATGGATCTAGAAGGTATTTAGAATCAATGGGAGCCAAAGAAGAAAGTAACTTTTACGGCCAAGTATAGAGATATTGCTTTATTGGTTTTAGTAAAGCTTACTGATAAGTTGTTAAAGGTAATAATGAGGTTTTGAAATCTAGCATATTCGTGCTTTACATTCAATAAGGAAGACTTAACACCCATTGTAAAAGAGTATTTTGTCTTGTTGTGCCTAGAGCTACCCAAGCCCGATAGGATATATTGGAAACCTCAAAAGTTGTTAAGTTACAAAAAGAAATTGGCAAAGATAACTGGGGTAAATGTTCAGTTGATTAATAAGAAAAAAAAGGCTAGTGAAGGTATACTATGGACGTTCTTGCAAGATGTTATGCTTTAGAACCCTAAGAAATACCAGATTATATATATCTTTGCCTTGGTGGTTTATGGTTTAATAATCTTCTCAAAGGTTTTAGGATACATAAAAGCCTTAATGATTGACTTTTTCACATAGTTGGAACAAAAGATCAATCTTTCATCTACCGTTTTGGTAGAAATTATTAGATTATTGAATCATTGCCAAATGAAAGGTGATGGAATAATGATGGGATGCATTCAACTATTGTACATTGGGTTCAAAACCATTTTTAAGGTATCAACATAGCTCTTTTGATGTTGTACATAAAGTCTTTGGCACCTGTTGTCGAGTTTAATGCAAAAGTTTAGCCTAAAAATCTCTCCAAGGAATAATGAATAGTTCTTCTGAAGCCTAGAAAGGTATAGAGTAACTTGGAAGGCTTCTTAGATACCTCGCGTCTTGATTATGTAAAGTTGTGAAACCAATCTTGGGTTCTATTGCTTGGAATTTTAGGTGCTACTAGTTACACCTTATTAATAGTCAGGAGACAGTATGGATCTCAACAGTTTATCTCAATGACTCAAGGATTAGATTATATGGAGTTTGACTATGGTAAGGAAAACTACATGGCCAGAGTATATAGTATCATAAGGGTTTGGGGATAAACATTTAAATTAGAATTAGAAAGGTACATTAATGATGTCACTTTAAGATATCTGATATAAAAGGCCAAGCATGTCAATGACATTGTTCTTTTATTTGATCATGAGTCAGTCCAACTAGTCAATTAATGAGACAAAGCACCACTGTTAGAAGCAGAAGTTGCTAGGATATAATTTGAGGCAAAAAAATAAAAGATGAAGAAAGAAATCTAAAATTACAAGAAGAGTTAAGGCAATTGAGATATAGGGAGAGTGCATAAAAAACAAGCTCAAAAAGGTTGTAAAAGAAAGAGATGTGGCTCAAGGAATTACATTTGAAAAATAAATGGTTTAGGGCTTAATTGAAAGAAGAAAAAAGAAAAAGAGTAGGCATCAGAAAGAGATAGAGTGACATGAAATGAAAATACCACTTTAGAAATGTAAGGCTCAGGAAAATGAAAAAAGCATTGCTTAGCTGGTGCAAGAAAGGAAAGATTTAGAAAAAAGTGCTTGTTACAAATAGAAAAAGATTGACTAAGAACAAAAAAGTCAATAAAAAGCTAAAGGAAAAGTTGAAAAAAGAAAAAAAGATGTGTTTGGCCATTTAGGAGGAAAATGACTCACTCAGCATAGATATCAAAGGTTTGTGACAATAATTACAACAAAATAAGGATTACATTGCCCTAATGCATAGAGAGTGGCAAAAAAGAGAAGCAAAGTGAAAGAACTTATGCCACCAAGAAGTAGAAGCTTGAAAACATTAGAAAGCCAAAAACCAAAAAAATAGATGCACATCAACCATTTGAACACCCAAATTCATAAGGTAGTCAAGTAGGCTAGGGTGATGATAGTAAAGGTAAAAACCCTTAGGTAAAGGTTTTGTCCACCAGTAGGAATGGTCAGTTTTTCCTCGATTTCTTAAATGAAGTGAAAGAGTAGTGTGAGCAAGTGTGAAATTTTTATGGACTTTGTTCTAAGGTGGTCGATGATATGTACCCTAAAAATTTTGGAATTAATGAAAATCTCTATGATTTAAGTTGTCCAAAAATGAATGTCTCCATTTATGCTTTTTAAATAATTCATTAAATGAGCTTGTGAAAAAATGAATGATGGTTATAAATACACTTTCATCAAACTTTTGAGGCAAAAGAGTACCTTTAATAAACACTGCCTAAAAATAGAAAAAGGTTTAAAAGATTTCCTTTTTATAAAAAAGAGTAATTAAATCTTGGCATACATAACATGGATTATTTGCTTGAATAAAATTTTTTTCATGCCAACTTAAGATAAGAAATGATGATTGTAAATATACTTATATAAACTTTTGAAGTAAAAAGATATCCTTAAAGGTCCTGTCTAAATATTGGAAGACTTTCAAGGAATAATCTTTTAAAGTTGCAATAATAAATTTCATACCCCGTGTTTTTAACTTATGATAACTAATAAAGACTTAGGGATAACGCATACTAGAAAGCAAGAGTACTTATTTCTTGTACGTATAATACATGAGCTTGTACTAGAATCATAAAAAATGATAATGCAAATAGAATTGAAAGGATTGAGAATGTTCAAGAGGAAATAAGGGAAACAATTATAGAAATGCAATCAAATATTGATAGATAATTGATGGAATTAAAGCATATACTAATGAGACTTTAAAAAGGGAAGGGAATTGTTGAGACATCGATAGTAAGGGAAGAAGTCACTGTTAAAGAGTCGATGTATCTACCTAGATTCACACGTCCATATACTTAAAATCTTTATAATGCATAAGCACCTCCAACAAGTCATTAGCCTTACAATTTTACTGTTATTTTCTACTAAGCCATCTCCAATTTAGATAAATGACAATCTAGGGTCTACTCATTTTGATCTTATTATGGTACCAAATATTTATAATACCCAAAGAGTAAGAGAATTTAAAAGGGATGTCAAAGTTAACGAAAAACACAAAAATGAGAAACAAGAATGATCTATTGGAAGAAAAGCTTAAGGCGATTAAGAGGCATGATGTGTATGAAAACATTAATGCTAATGAGTTGAGTTTAAAGCTTAGCCTCATCATACCAACAAAATTTAAAGTTTCAAATTTTGAAATGTATGATAGGACCAAGTGCCTTTTGGCTAATATTATTATATATTGTTGAAAGATGATGGGACATGCTCACTCCTAGTAATGTGGTATGTTTAGCTAGACCCAAGCAAAATTCACTCTTATAAAGATTTAGCCAAGGTTTTTATTACACAATATAAACATGTGGTAGACATGGCGCCAAACATGTTATCTTTGTAGAATATGGAGAAAAGGTCTACCAAAACTTTTTAAGAATATACCTATTAATAGAGAGACATAGCAGCTCAAGTCTAATAATCACTAATGAAAAAAAATACTATTGTAATCTGGTTGACCCTAAAAAGCAAAAAAAGCCTTATGTAATCTATGTAATAATGTGTAATCTATGATTTTTAAGAATAATGTAAATCTCTTGATTTTAAAAGATAACCATAAGTGGAGCTAAGGGCCTTAACTATAAAAAGAGGGTCGTTCTACCATCATTTGTACATCATCACATCATTAAACACTATTTTTCAGTAATACATTGTATATTCTAGCATTCTTTATGTTCTTTCTAACTTACGTATTCTGCCTTTTCAATTGTTTGTTTGCCTGCACGCTTAGTTTTTAGGCTAACTTAAACCTAAAGAACACATCCTTAGTCTAAGGCCGCATAAATCCTGAGTCAAAGGTCAAAACCCATGACAGTTGTTATCAAAGCAAGTTTTATGTATGTTATGTTCAGTGGTGTTCAGATCGTACTTAAGGTACTTGCGAAAATGGCATCCCAAAGTGATATTGCTAACCAACAACCAGAGGCCCAGAGTAAGGTTACGAAAGGGGCAAAAAAGCCAGTTAAAGGGACATCTGGTCTACCCTAGAAGAGTGTGTGGCCAAGGTGGAAGGGCCATAGACGATGTGAAGGAGAAGCTTGACAGGGTTGATACTCACTTTAAGGCGTTAGATTTCATAGAGGAAAAGCTCAAAGAAGAGTTACAAGTTGCTTTGAATAAAGGCATTGATGTGATCACCCAACGAAATGCAACCTTAAAGACCTAAATCAAGACCATATGTAAGGAGATGAAAGAGCTCAAAGGGGAGCTCGTTGTTTGTAAGACTACTATTAGGAATGACATGTTCATTGAAATATCTAAGACTCTTGTGAAGATTCTTAAGCCCAAGGAGTTCTAAGGAAGTAAACAATTATCTATAGGGGATAGAGCAGTACTTTTGGGCCACAGGCGTATGAGACAATGCTACTAAGGTAAACATCACTTCTATGTATCTTACTGATGTTGTCTTATTATGGTAAAGGTTTAGATGTGATGATGTAAGGTGCATAAGTGCCTTGATTAGAACTTGAAAAAAGTTTTAAAAAGAGTTCAAATAGCAGTTTTACTTGAAATACACCAATGATAAACTGCAGGTGAAGTTATATTAACTTACTTAAGAGAGACATAAGGGAGTACATCCAGAAGTTCTTTGAATTGATGTTTTAGATTTCAGATCTAAGTGAGATCGATGGTCTATTTGCCTTCATAGATGGGTTTAAGTTGTGAGTGAAACACAAGCTACAAAAGAAAAGAATTCGTGAGTTGGCTAAAGTCATGACCACAACCGAGTCCTTAGTGGAGTTCGAGCCACAGAATAAGTCAAAGTCTTCCAAGCCTAAGGAAAATGGCATAGATAAAAGGGACAGGGATAAATAATTTAAGAAAAAAGATTGTAAGTGGCAGTTCAATGATGGAGACCAATATCGTTTGAACAAGGGTATCCAAGGTAAATTACTAGACAAGAAATAGAAAGTTAAGGGTGACTGAGAGCTGATCTTATGCTACCTATGTGAGAAAGGCCACATAGCACAAAACTACCCACAAAGAGGCTAACTGGCTGCTGTAGATAAAGAGTTAGATGATGAGCCAAAAAAATAATAAAGCTTGGGTTATTAGTGCTCAATGTTGTCTAGAGTAAGGGAAACCACAAGCCAAAGGGCTTGATGTTTGCTGATCTAATGGTTGCAGGTAAAAAAATGAGCACTAGTAGAACAGGTGCCTTATATTTGTTTATTTTAGGTGATAGAGCCCAGAAGCTTAGATTGAAGGTACATAAAGAGACTGATACCATCAAAATGGTGAACTCCAAAGAGGTTTCAACCATTGGAGTAGTGCAAAGAATAGAGTTACAGTTTGGATATTAGAAGAGCAAGAAACCATCAAAGTAATACCTTTGGATGATGATGAGTTTGCGATTGGTTTAGATTTTTTTGTTTAAAATAAAGCCTTTTTTATACCTTTTACCAATTATATATGCATTCTGAATGCACGATGCCAGTGCCTTATACCATTGAGGTGCAGTCTGGGATCAGGTTCAAGGTGTTATCGATTATTCAATTTGGCAAAGAGTGAGCAAGGATGAAGACACCTTCTTGGTTGTCTTAAAGTATGAAAAATCGAAGGAGAGAGAGATCGATACCCCCTTAGAGGTACTAAAGGTGCTGAAGACCTTTAGCAATATAATACTCATAAAGTTGCCTAGTAAGCTGCCACTTAAAGAAAGGTGGACCACAAGATCGAGCTAGTGTCTAAGGCTAAGCCACAGTTAAGGCCCCTTACCAAAAGTCACCCTCAAAGTTAAAAGAGTTAGGGAAGCAGCTAAATGAGCTCATTGATGCTGGTTACGTCAAATCATATAAGGTGCATACAAACATATTAGACTTTACGATAGGAAGAGTGCTGATGTAAAAAAATCATCTAATTATATTTGAGAGCCAAAAGCTCGATGAGATTGAGTGTAGGTACACGATCTAGGAGAAAAAAATGACAGTAATGGTGCACTACTTGTATACTTAGTAGCATTACCTATTGGGGTTGAGGTTCATGGTCAAAACGAATAATGTAGTAACCAGTTACTTTTAGATGCAAAAGAAACTATCTCTCAAGTAAGTCCGTTGGTAAGATTTTCTTATAGAATTTGAGTTTAGGTTTGAATATAAGCCAAGGCAGGCAAACACAGTGGCTGACACCCTAAGCAAAAAGGTAAACCTAGCTGTCATTAGCCAACCAGAAAGTTCTTTGGTGCTGCACATCAATGAGGGGCTCATGCATGATCCTATAGCCAAAGCTTTCATCGAGTATGCCTAATAAAGTAAAACTAGGTGGTTTTGATTGTGGGATGATTTGTTGTACACCAAGGGCATTAGGCTATTTATGCCACAATATGAAAAGCTCTGTAAGAAAGTTTTACAAAAGTGTTATGATTTACGGTGGGTTGGTTACCCAAGGGTAAGCCACATCTTAGCCTTTCTAGAAGACTAATACTATGGCTACACATAAAAGATGATATGGAGGCCTATGTGAAGACTTGTCTTGTGTGTCAACAGGATAATGTGGAATTCAAGAAACTAGGTGATCTTTTGAAGCCATTACCGATACTAAAGTGACCATAAAAAAGCATCACTCTAGATTTCATAGTCAGTCTACTGAAAGTAGAAGAGTTTGAGAGTATCATAGTAGTGACGGATAGATTTTTCAAGTATAAGGTGCAGAATTTGGTGAAGGCTGTGTTGCTAAACTTTGATATTGGAGTGAAGTCAAATGTTGATGGAAACTTATTACCTAATCATATTAAAAGGGTAACTAATGTTGTAGAAATGAGGAAAGATGTTAAGATTAAGATTAAGATTAACCGAGTTTTTAAAGTTGTTAATACCACATATATGGGTGAAAGCTTAATTATACATGTTCCTTATTTGTCAAGAACCACACTGATGGTAATTAGGTAAATGATTGAAAAAGGGTGGCAGCCCAAATTTAGTCTTAGAATGGCATTGTAAGGAATGAAAAAAACATAAAAAATTATGAAAAATAAGGAAAGATTTTGTTTAGGTTATCAACCAACTGTCGCAAATAAGAAAAAAATCATGATAGAAAAAAAAAAAGAATAGTTGCCTCAAGGGGCTGGAATCAAATAGGAATAATATGGTGTTTTCTTACCTTTATGATACCTTTCCATTTAGTGAATATGTCTATTAGGAAATGTTAGAAGCAAACACACTGACAAAGGAGTTAGAGGTGGCCTTCTTAGGAATAAAGTTGGAATTAGTGGAGAAAAAAAAACAATGAAGATGGAAAATGAGATATTTATGTTTCCTTTTAATTGGAGGATATAGTTTGTATATTTCTATTAATCCTTGAACCTTAATTGGATTAATAATAAAAACCTAAATATCTCTAGCCAAAGGTATGCAAAGAGTTTTTATTGGCTTATCTTTCATTATCATCAATAAAATGTCAAATGCAATGTATTTTTTATGACATATTTTGTCTCTTTTCATTTTTTTTATTTTCTTTAACATATATTTTATTCATGCTAATATATCTATCTTCATATCTCTTATTCTTGTAAAAATGTCCATTTATATCTTTGTGATCTTAATAATTTTCAAGTATGCAAATATTGAACATCATGGATGATCATGATGATTATTTAGGATTCAACTTAGAGAATTTTGTTCAAGTTAATGAGTTTAATGATGTGAATTTAAAAAACTACACTTCACCGTACTGATTTAATAAGACTTGTTGTAAAACAAGAAGAGAAATTAATAAATTCTCATCAAGAGGCCATTGACGTAATTAATCTATGAAATGATGAGAGTGAGAAAAAAGTAAAGATGGATACTTTTCTTCCATACAGAGAACAATAGAGGTTAGAAAAGCTATTTTGAGAATATGTGGATGTATTTGCATGGACATATCAAGACATGCCAGGGCTCAATATAGACACTATGGAACATTAGCTACCATTAATCCTAGATTTTAAACGAGTATAGCAAAAGTTAAGGATGTACAAATTAGATATGCTTTTGAAGATGAAGGAGGAGGTCAAAAAGTAGTTTAACACTAGCTTTTTAACTGTAGCTAAATATCCTAAGTGGGTTGCCAATAGAGTGCCAACTCTTAAAAAAGATGAAAATATAATGATGTGAGTAGGCTACATAGATTTAAATAAGGTTGGCCTAAAAAATAATTTTTTACTGAATGCAAATATTGAGATTCAACCTATTAAGGTACAATTCTTCAAGTCTCCAAAACATTATGCAAGTGTGAAGGATAAAGTTAATGGCTGACCATGACATTATTACATCGTGTAGTATATCAAACATCAGAAATATGCAAAGCATGTGTCAGAGAATGATAAAAGGATTTTAACAAGCCTGGTAATGAGATTTGTTCTCGATGGGTAGTTCTATATAAAAAGAGTCAAGACCAAATATTGTTAAGATATATAAATGCTATAAAAACAAGGAAAATACTTGAGAAAGTACATGAGAGAGTATGTGAGACACATGCAAATGGCCACATAATTGTTAGACAAGTGATAAGGACAGGATATTACTAGTTAATGTTAGAAAGTGATTGTATCAACCATGCAAGAAGATGTCATAAGTATCAGATTTATGCAGATAAAATCCATACTCTTTTTGGGCTATTACATGTTCTTATCACTTTCATGACCTTTTTTTATGAGGCAAATGAATGTGATTGGACCTATCACCTTGAACACTTCAAATGTACATTGATTTATTTTCGTAATGATTAATTATTTTACAAAATAGGTAAAAGTATCTACTTATGTTAGCATGATGCAGTTGGTTGCATACAAATTTATAAAGAAAAAAAATATGTTGGATGGGTTATATGAGAGAATCATCTCTGATAATGCTAATAACATGAACAATATGATAATGAAAGAAGTGTGCATGCAATTTAAGATAAGCCATTACAACTCGATACGTTACCATCCAAAGATGAATGTAGTAATAGAGGTTGCAAATAAGAACACCAAAATGATAGTGGAAAAAATGATCGATACTTACAAAGATTGGCATGGCAAGTTGTTTTTGCTTTGGTCACATATAGAACATTAGTTCGTACTTCCATAAAGGCTATTCCTTTTTTGTTAGTGTATGGAATGGATGCAATTTTGCCAATTAAGGTGAAATTTTTTTATTCAAGAGCCCTGAAGGAAGTATAACTAGAAGAAGCAGATTAGGTTTATAATCGATTAAACAGTTGAATATTATTAAAGAAGAGACTTATGCCACTCTATCATGGCCAAATGTATTAGAAAAGGATGATACGGGTACATGATAAAAAGATACAACCTAGGCAATTTTATGAAAGAGAATTAGTTTTAAATGAGGAAGAGGTTGTTCATTGTGAGAATAAAGGTTACTCCCTATTGACATTGGGTCAGTTGATTAGCAACAATGGGATAGGTATTTTTAGCTTGATCATTTGCTTTAGCATAATTTCATTCATTGAGGGTTTTGATTCCTTTCACTTTATGAATCAAAGCAGGAACCATCCGACTTCTTTTTCACAATGGGACCATTTAAAAAATGCCAATGGATACAGAGAATAAGAAAAAAAAGACATAAGACAGAAAGGAAAATAGAAGAGCAAACAATTCGAAAACGAGGGAATATTGCTTATATAACATGATAAAAGAAGAAAATGGACACCAAATTAGGAAGGCTCATATGTGTTAAAAAAAGCATTCATTAAGGAGCCTTAATTATGGCCAAAATGGGCAGAGATGAGTTACCAAGTTCTGTAAATTCATATGTTAAAAAATATTTTGTATAAAAAAAGATAAAAAGATTGATTCCTTTGGTTCTTTACATGTTAAGCATATTGTAGAAACATTGAACTTCTTTTTATGGATATTTAACATAGTTGGTATAATTTTATGATAAAATTGCCACACCAACACTTTGACTTTGGTATGAACTTCTACCGCCTATAATTTTTTTCATGCTAATCAACTGCTATCATTCATTTGCTTTATAGCATTAACTTCAAGTTGTTTTCCATTAGAAAGAAGTTTATTCTCACTCTGTACAATGTAAACTCCTTTATTTTCATAATGCCAAACTAATACATCAAGATTTCCTAACCTACTAATCCGTATTACACACATAATTTCAACTCTAGCTTGTAAAAAGTTCTTATGGATCAACCTTATTCCTTTACATTAACTAGTTATCAATTAGCTCAACAACTAAGTTATTCTCGTCCAGCTTTGCTCTTAGAATTTGTACCTTAAATATGTTTGTTGTAGGTAACCATTTATCTTTCTATATTCAAATGCTTTATCCATTTCCCACCCTCTTTCTTATTATTTTTTCTAGCACATCGCAGGTTCTCCATATGCTCCTCCACGTGTAAGAAAGATTAGGTCTGATCCTTGCCTCTATGAAAGAAACTTGTAAAAAAATCTAACTTTAAGAACATGATATACCAATGTATTAGCTTTTTATAAAAGTCTCTAGCCTTATTTTTTTAGTAGAGCTTTATTGAAAGACTCCATATCTCACAAACCCAACCCGCCTTTGGGTTTTGGAAAGCACATTTTCGTCTTGTTAACTAGTGAATGTCTTTTGTTCCCAGACCTTGACTCCACTAACATTTACCTACAATACGATTTATCTTTTTACACAGAATTCATTGTAGCATGAAACAGTTCATAGCGTAGGATGGGATGGCTTGAAGTACTGACTTGATAAAAATTTTCTTGCCTCTCTGTGAAAGACATTAGTTATTCCATTTACACATTTTGGATTTAATCCCTATATTTTTATTTCTCTAAATGCTTTTGACCAATTTTGGCCCACCATGGAAGGTAATCTAACATACTTCTTTAGATTTGTTATAACTTCGATGCCAAACATGTCTTTCAATCACTCTTTTGTTCTACACTAGTGTTATTACTAAGAACAAAGCTGATTTGTCAAAATTTGTATTCTAACCAAAGCCTTTCTCATATCTCTATAGCATGTTCTTCATCCATTCACCATCGCTTGCATTCACTTTGGCAAAAAGTAAGCTATCATTTGTGAGAAGTAGGTCAGTAACTCTAGGTCTATTACGACTAGCTTTAACTCAATGGAATAAGCCCTCTCTTTGAGCTTTAGCAAGTAAAGTTGACAATCCTTCACTACAAATCAAAAATAAATATAGGGATAATGGATTGCCCTATTTGAGATCTCTTTCTAGGCAAAATTTGTTAGTAGATGTAATAAATCGCATAATAAGAGATATCCATATGAAATTAAAACCTAATCTATCCACCATAACTTTCAAGAAATGTCATTCCATCTTGTCATAAGCTTTACTCATATCAAGCTTTAAAGCAAGAAAACCAGTTGGGCCTACTCTTTTTGTTTTTCAAATTATAAATGAGTTTATATGCCACTAGCATATTATTAGTGATAAGTCATTCAAGAATAAAGGCACTTTGAGTCTCACTAATTCAAGTAGGAAGGACAAGTTTAAGCCTATTAGCTAACACTTTAGAAATAATTTTATATAACATAATACAAAGGTTGATAAGTTTAAACTGGGTAATGCTTCTAGGGTCTCCAGCTTTAGGGATGAAAGCAATGTTGGTTTAGTTTACATCACTTTAATTTCTCTCCTCATCAAGAAAAGATAAAAAAAATTGCACGACATCATTACCAACTATATGCCAATATTTTTGAAAAAATAAAATAGGCATACCATTAGGCCCTAAGGTTTTTGTTAGGTGCGTTTGTTTGATGGCTGATAATACCTTATCAGTAGTGAATTCCACTAAGAGGAAATCATTCATCTCTTTTAACACTTGGTTTTCAACAGCCTCAAGAATGTCATCAAGTCTCAAATTCTTCTAGCACATATTATATTATAGCATACACCCATACCTAATAAGGTATGCTACATGGACACTATGTAGATAATTTATATTTTTAACAGATAAAATAATATATAAAATTATGCAATTAAAAAATCCAAAGGAAATACCCAAACTTTAAAATTAAAATTTGAAAATACTTGAATTTATCCTATCATAAATTATTCAAATTTCAAGATAAAATTGAATGAAAAAGAAAAAAAATCAAATTATTGGTTAGTTACATGAAAAACATGATGCTATGGTGCTAGTCCTTTAAAATTAAAATTAAGTTGTAATAACAATTTGAAACATAAATAATTGCAAACTAAATTGATAGATATATCTCTTTCTAAATTTAAAACATTCAAATATAATTTTTATTTTTACAAATTTTCATATAATCCTCTAGTATTTAGTCTTTTTTAAATTAAAAAAAATACTTACAACCTATTACATCCTTTTTACATTCTTTTTAAATTAAAAGGATACTTATTAATTTGAAATACTAATTTTTAGATTAAGTTATCTAGAATATATATGTAGTTTTAAAGTACCATATGCGAACTAGTCCCAAGAAAAAGAAAAAAAAAAAGCAAAAATATAGTAGAAACAAGAAATTTTTTTTTGTTTAATAATTTTGCCTTGTAGAATGTACTTAAGGGTGGAGTAAGATGTTGAAAGCTGCCTGTAAGCATCTCAAGAGAAAGAAGAAAAAATCAATGATCCACGTGGAGCTTTCAAACAATTTGAAAGACTAAAATAGTTAAAACTACCAAAATATTGTTCATTGTTTTAGTTAGATAAATATATCATGTATTATGGTATGTATTCTTATTTTTTCAATTCTAAACAAATTAAAGCACCATTTTGAAGACAATAACTCAAGTATGTCATTGGTTGTAATTTGTAATTTCACTATTTTGTTTATGTCAGCTATATTTTTCAATTGGTTTTAGTTCTCTGGACAATTCCATTACCTTTGATGACATTCTTCAATCTAAAGCTTGCATATCTATCATTGGTGAACTAAATGAATTAAACAAAATATAAGGAAAGAACATCTAATAAACATTTTTGTGAAAAGTTTAAGAAAAATGTTATACTATCGAATATGGCAATGTTTCCAAGGTTTAAAGTCTCAAACTTCATTGTAAACATCAAATTTTATCCGAAACATTTTAGCATGGTTGAACAAAGCCTGTTTGAATACGGTAAAAAAGCCCGTTAAAGACCCATAAAATGCACCATTATTTAGGCCTAATAAACAAAGAAAAAAGAAGACCCGTATGATTGCTGCCAAATTCTTTTACATGAAATTTATATGGATGATTTTTTTTTCGCAAATGTATAAAACAAGTCAACCCTAAAGTGAATCTTGATCAAAATTGTATAAAACTTGATCAAAATGAATAGAACTGGGTTAATATTCAAAGTTCAAAGTTTAATTGAGATCAATGTGGTTCAAAATCAAAATTGGCGATTTTTAAAATACTAAAAATTTTTATTGCACTAAAGTAAGTACAAAATTATCAAAATACCCCTTATAAAGGATATTTTCATAATTTGACTTTTTCAAGCTCAGATTTTCATGAAACTTTTTATATCTTAATTTTATAATATTTCATGATTTTTTGTATATTTGAAATCACAGTCATACCCGAAAAGTGTAAAATTATTAAAATATCGCTATAAGGATATTTTCAAATTTTGATCTTTTCGAGCTCAAATTTTTATAAAACTTTTCAGATCTTAATTTCATAATATTTTATGATTTTTGATGCATTTGAAATCATAATGGTAACTGTGAAAGTGTTAAATTATTAAAATACCCCTATAAGGATTTGTTCATAATTTACCCTTCCCGAGATTGGATTTTCATGAAAACTTTTCAAATCTCAATTTCATAATATTTCATAATTTTTGGTGTTCTAAAATCCCAAAAACGAGCATGAGAATTTTGATTTCCAAGAAAATGGCTTAAATATCAAAAACTTTGCATTAGGGATAATAGTCTTTTCATGTGTTTAGAGGGCATAAAAATCTACCATTTGCAATAAATAATATGGACCATTGGACCTTTTATTAATCTTGATCCAATGGCCAAATATGGTTTCTTAAGAAAAATAAAAAGACAAGCTTTGACCCTTAGATGAAATCTATTCCAAAGGTCTATGTTTATCAAAAGATCTTTTTTTCTTTGCTAACTATTAAAGGGGAGCTAGGTGGTTCAGTAAAAAAAAAAAAAAGGGGACAGTTAGAAAACTTGAAGAAACAGAGAGAGCTAACGTAAAAAGAATGAGTTGAGAAAAAAAAAAGAAAGAAAGCTGAATAAAGTAAATGAAAGGAAAAAGAAAAAAGAAGAGAAGGGTTGGCTGCCTAGGAAGCTCGATCAAAGAAAGGGGCTAGAAGGAAAAGAGAAAAGCCAAACACATGAAGAAGAAAGAGGGAGGAAGCTACTGAAAAGGGAAGAAGAGAATCAAGGCAAGGTAGAAAAGTTTCAAGTTGACTTTCTTTATTCTTCCATACGACATGATTTCAATTGCTCATTTGTTGTTTTTAGCTATTGCCATGTTCTCACTTATATAATCTAGTTGTTGACTGAATTTGGTTCCTTTTTTTACATGCCATATGCATTTTCAACTTAGCTTCATGGAAGTTATGGTCAATGCATTTCCAAGTTGATTTGTTTGATGCTAAGTTGGACATGGTCATATTTATTGAATATATTAGTCTTTGGCGTGAAGAATATTCATGAAAGCTGGAATTTTTGTTTTTATTTTGTTTGTTAATGATATTATTTCACCTAGCTTAAAATCATCTCTTATTCTTCTTTTTGGATTGTTTACAACTTTACAAAGTTTTGTAAAAATGTTGAAATTTTACAATAAGGTTTATTTTCATATGTTTTATATCATCATTCATATTTCTCTAATGTTGTTTCAAATGTGAATATAATTTAAATCCCATACATTTTCCTTTCATTGTTAGTTTGGTTAAATTTCCATGTTCACTTTAATCTTTATACAACTTAGTTTTTACACCTTAATTTATTTTAAATGTAAAATTGTTCTTCATTTATAATAATAAATTGAATGAAATTTCTTGAAGATGATATTTTAGAGAAATCCAAGTAGTGATTCTCTAAAATGTCTAGGTAAGGATATTTTTCTAAAAATACTACCAAAGTAATGAAGTACTTAGAAAAATATTCAATAAAAAAGTTTCATTTGTCAATATTTCTTAAAATTTTGATAAATGTTAATAATAATGTGTAATGACTCCTTTAGTAATAAAATTGGTATATCAAAGTTTAAAAAATTAGATCAAAAAATTATAATTAATTAGGTAAGAAAGGATAAAGTGAATAAAAATTTTTGAAGATAGGATTCTAAGGAAGTCCGAGTAAAGATTCCTTAAGAAATCCCTAGGTAAAAAATTTTTTCTAAAATACTGCCAAAGTATAAAGGTATCTAGGAAAATTTTCAATAAATTTTTTATTTACTTTGTTTATTTCAAAAGTGTTAGTGATAATTGGAAGATAATTAAAAAATATTAAAACATAATAAGTGTTATTTTTTGTATGCACATTCTACTTTATTGTTTGCATTACATAATTTAAAATGCAAATGAAATTTCTAATGATGAGATCTTAGGAAGTTCGAGTAGTAATTCTCAAGAATTTCCTATATGAGAAAAAGTCTTTAAAAATTGTCAAAGTATTGAAACATTTAGAAGCTTCTTTTCAATACAAAAGGTTTTCATTTTATCATTATTCTCAATTTGAGTAATTTTTTATGAAAATATACACTTTTGGAAATAGATTTGTTTATAGATAATGATATTATTACATGATTTTGAAAGTAAAAGAAATTTTGATGATGGGACTCTGAAAAGTCCAAATAGAGATTCTCAAGGATTTCTTAGGTGAGAAAAGCCTTCTAGAAATTGCCAAAGTATTAGAATATTTAGAAGTTTCTTTTATTTCTTTAACTTGAACAATTTTTCTTAATAAATAGGGAAATATTTTTAAGAAATAAATGTATTTGTGGATAACTATATTATTACATGATTTTTATTGTTTTTAAAAAACAATTGAAAAATCTCCGATGGTGAGATTTTAAAGAAATCCAAATAATAATTCTTTAGAAATCTTTAGGTAAGAAAATCTATCTAAAATACCACCAACTTATTAAAGTATATAGGTTAATATTCTATAAAGATTTCTCTTTTTTTTAGAAATAAATCTCAAAAATACTATTTTCTATGCTATTTAAAGATATTATATTTTATGTTTTTTTAAAATAAATACTGAAAATATATATGAACCATCGAGGATAGGATTTTTTAGAATTATGAGTAGTGATTCTTAAAATTTCTTAAGTGAGATTATTCTTTTTAATATTGCCAGAGTATTAGAATATTTTTAGGAATTTTTCAATAGAAAGTTTTTATTTATTTTCAAGCTTACTAAAAATAAAATTATGTTTTTAAAGAAATTAAGAAAATTAATTTTTAAATACCAAAATTAAAATCATTTTTGTCAATATTAAAAGAGAACACATAATTAATTGATAACGTTTTTAATTGGGTGTCGTGTGAGTGTTAATCCTCCCTCACGCATAACTGACTCAAATTATTTTTGTAGACTTAAAAATTATTTTTTTAATAAATTTTAATTAATTTATTAAGAAGGTAAGTTTTAATTGGTGGCCAATCACACCTAGCCAAAAAAAATTAGTAACGACTCCATTTCTTTTGCTTTTTCAAATTCGTCTAGCGATTCCTAAAACCATTACAACATACATCTTCTCAACTCACAAAAGATAAAAATAAATTAAAAAAAAAGGCTTGATCTCATTCCAATGTCATCTGGTACATCAAGCTTTTAGGATAGACAAAACATACTTAAAAGATAATTTTTAATTAAGAACACTTATAGAGCATTTGGTTTGTGGAATCTTAGATTTTGGAAAAAAAATGTGATAGCCAAGAAAATTTGATATCTAAGGTTTTTAATGATTTTTAGAGTATCCCGTAATCAGATTCACTTATGTAGTTGGGAGAAATCTTAGTTTATTAATTCATGTATAATTACCATAATCTCCTTCACAAGCTGTAGGTAACCTTTCATTTTGTTTTAATAAAAAATATCCAAAAGACAAAGGATGCCTTTAATAGCAAAAAAAAAAGAAAGATTTATTTTTTTTAATTAAATATACCCAATTATGGCGTTTAACTAAGCATCAAGCCATAATTATTGTATTAAAATATGAAAAAAAAATTAATTATGGCATGTGGAAGAGCTTAACACCTTATTTGCTTTTGTAAATATGTTGGAAAAAGTATTAAATAAGGCGTTTGTTCAAAGAAAAGGCTTTGTTTGAATTTATAAAGATTCTGGAAGATAATTTATCAAATAAGGTGTTTGTAAAATAGAAATACCTTATTTGAATGGACTTAAAGGTTATGTAAAAAGTATGAAATAGGGCATTTGTTCAAAGAAATACCTTATTTGCTTTCGTAAAGATTCTGGAAGATTGTTTATCAAATAAGCTTTTGTAAAAAGGAACGCCTTATTTGAATGGGCTTAAAGACTCTGAAAAAAATATCAAATAAGGCATTTGTTGAAAGGAAATGCCTTAATTGATTATTTTTTCTCAATTATGGCATTTATTGGTACAAACACCATTATTGATACCAAATAAAAAATTTTAAATTACTCAATTATGTCGTTTATTTTACACAAACGCCGTAATTGAGTAAATTTAAAAACATAAACTCATTCACTTTCCATTCGTGAACCTTTAAAAATCGAATGGCTAAAACACATCAATGATAAAGAGAACCATTCGTGTATATTTGAAAATCGTAAACCCATTCCATTTTCATTTTTTTTTCTTCATCCCTCTCATTACGGCCAATTGTGATTCCATCAACACTGTCACACATTGTCTAACTTTAGTAAGTTCAAATTTGGGCCTTTTTATTTTTCTCTTTTTTTTTTTTAGATGAGCATGCCATTTTTTGTTCTTCTTTACTATATATAGTTATATGTTTATATATATGCCTTTACCATCACCACTATTGCATGCCTTTCTTACATTGCATGTATGGTTTTTTTTTTTTAGTTATATGGTTGGATATTTTTGGTTTGCTAATTGGTTGGATTTTTATGGTATGTATGGTTTTGTTGATATATGCATGGTTCTATTGGTTGGATTTTTTTTGGTATGCATGGTTTCATTGATATATGATTTTATAACTTTTATTGATGTATTTCATTGATATATGCATGTTTTGCTAATTGGTTTTGTTCTATGTGTTGCATATTAGTGTGTTACATATGTATTTACTGTATTGGATATTGGTTGTACTTACTATGTGGATATGTAGAGAGCAAGTTTGTTGTATTGCATTTTGGTTGTAATTCTAATCAAATCGCAGGTTGTATCGCTTTAGAAGAACATTTGTTTCCCTCTATTGAACATGAAAAAGATACACCGACCTTGAAAAAGAGAAAATCAATAGAACATGGTAAATCACTTAGAGCAAGTAAGAAAAAAATTCATGTGGAGTTTAATCAAGAAATGCAGCCTATGTTAAATAGAGGTGTGAAGTTGGCCAGCCACAGTGGAGCTATCATCTGGCAAAGTATATCCATTACTTACCCTAGTTGGAGGATAGTTCCAGATGATAAGAAAGACATTATATGGGATTTAGTTGTGCTAAGTTTAATGAATGAAAACCAAAGTAATTCATTACTTTGTTGAGTTACACTTAATTTAATCTTCTTTATAGGAACTGTTCAACATCCCATCAGAGTATAAGAAAAGTGTATTGCAATCTGTTAGGAAAGCATTCAGAGACTTTAAGAGCAGATTGACAACCAAATATATTTTATTGTTCACCGATAATTCTAAATTATTGTTTGATCCTGCAACAACATATGCATATGTTATCAATTATGAAAAGTAGTTATAGCTTGTTTGAGACTGTCTATTAGATGAATTCTTAATATACATACCCAGCTCATTAAGTTTTTATATTGTTTAATATAATTATATGTTTATATGTAATTGATGTTTCATTTTTATTTCAGAAAATCAAAGAACAACCAAAGAACATATGGGCCCAACAAGTATATTACCATTGGACATAAAAAAAGGGTTAGGCAAATGTCAAGCTTGATTTTGTAAGTAATCAAATGCTTTTATTATACTCATACATGAATATTTATGAACTTCATTAAATGAACATGTGAAACTTATATTGATTAATGGTTTTAGGAAACATCTAGCTTAGGAACCAAAATTTCTAGATGGGATGTTTGGAAAAAAGGACAAAATGTATAAAAGTGGATCATATAGGAATGAAGCAACTGAAGAAATGACTAAAATGATTGTAAGTTGTTTCATTTTTATATCACATATGCTTAATATGCTTTTATGCATGACTAAAAATTGTATTTAGTTAGTTACTGACCATAATAATGTGTTTCAAGATAAATTTGCTACGAGTTATGAATCCGATAACCGACAAATTGGTTATGGTAAAATTCCTTTATCTTTAGCTTTAAGATCAAAAGATAGACATGGTCAAGTTTGGTGGTTTTGTCTCATCATCACAGTTCTTCAAGAATAAACCAAAACCCTGCACAATAAAAAATGTTGAATATGAAGCAATAATTGAGCAGCAACAATAAAGACTTAATAAGTAAGAGCAATGCCTTAATGAGTAATAGAAACGACTCACAGCTTTAGAGGTAATGTTGGCAGCTATAAAACTTAACATGCCTTAAGGTCAGTTTGTTATCGACATCCAATAGAAAATATCAAGTCTTATAGCAAACCGAATCTTCGGTAATCATCATTATTTTTTTGGTTTTTTTATTTAATATTTTATTTTTTATTTATTTTTTAAATTATTTTTAGGATTTATATTTTATACTATTTTGTAATAGAATATTCAGACTCAGATAATGACACCTACACAATCTACCATAAATACGTGTGATATCAGGAGGAGACTGCATTATCATTGAGGTCAAGTATAGATTATTTGATTATCCATCGAGGTCGTACATAAAGTGATAAGAGATTGAGGTATTTTATACTATGGATGAGATATCAACTTTTGATATTGTTATGTAAATGAGGTTAGCTTATCATTTAATTAAAATATATTTTCTCAATTTTTTTTCTATATTATATAGTATAACTAAATGATACTATTAATTGTCATCATGCGACTTCCTATATAGAGGGATCAAGGAGAGACAATTGATTGATAGATACAAATTCATTGACCCTAATTTGATTAGTAATTTATCTAGCACTATCATTGCTCGTGCTCATCATGTGGGTCAATTATTGCAAAAATTGTCTGAATATTATCTAGCACTTTATAATTCTAAGTAAGTTATATTCGTAGTAATAATTGGATCATTTATTATATATAATACATTATGTATAAATGTATGCCAAATTTATTTTTTGCATGTAATACATTTTAAAATAATATTATGCATATTATTTTGTAAAGGTCATTGGTAACTTGCTGTAATTGAAATTAATATGTGGACTCTTTACTTATAGAACTCTGAACAATTAAGGCTGATACCTCTACCCAATCTTGCTAATTTAATAAAGAGGTATTACATTTTACGTATAAGTGATAATTTAATTAAAATGTGTTTTTGTTTAATCACTAGTATTTATGTTTATTATGATTTTTGTGTTTAATTTAAAGGAATGGCTGCAGTTCAAAAAATAGAAAGTTCAAATATATGACATTATCGATAAGTGTAACATATATTCTTTTATGCTACGTTTGTTTAGAAAAATGTTTAACAATCCACTCACATTTACTTTCAAGTTCCTCGTCAACCTAGAGTTACCAAATATGGATATTATGGCTTTCATTTTATAAGAGAGATTATTATATATGATCTTACGAGTACATCATTTAAAGTTAGTATAAATACCATATAATAAGCAGTATCTTTCAATTAAACTTATATAATATTGTACAAGTTGATTAACATGGACTGTTTATTTTTTTGTTAATAGTGGACATCAAAGGAAAACTTCACATAAGAAGAAATTGATGAAGTCTATAAAGAATAGTTTGATTATGCATCCACCTTTGCTACATAAGGATTGGGGATAACTAAATTGGTTGTAAATATATACAAATGTTCCAATTTTTTTTGGTTAGGCACTATGATTGTATAGTTGTTAATTTTTATAAGTTTATATTTGCTTAAATTAATACAAATCCCAAATTGTTTCATTTAAACACTATGACAACCAATTTCTTATATCATTTACATTCTACAAGTCAAATGTGATTACTTTGGGCCAAATGGTTTATCCTAATATTGAATTGAAATTCAAATAATTTCATGACACATAGACTCCAAAAAACTTTTATATTAATACAAATATGAAATTAGTTAAACCAAATTTTTATATCATTCACATTAGTACGATTTTTGTTTTAAAAATATAAATAAGAAATTAGTCCTATATACAATATTAAATATTATTAATAATCTACAAAATAAATATGCAATATATTCAAAAATCAAATAAATAAGTTTAAAAGCATAATAAATAATATCATAATTTTTTGATAATATTTTTAAATACTTAATTTATCATATGATATTTCAGTATGATATTTCAGTAAGTATTTTTTTTCATATAAATATTTAAGTAAAAACAAACAGATGAAAAAAAATTAATCAAGGCTTTATAATTATTAAACTTTATAAAAGGAAAATAATTGTTTTCTTGAAAAAAATTGAAATACTTATTAACTTAGGTTTGAAAAAATATAATATAAAAATAAAAAATAAAAAACTCAACTTTTAAGGGTTATTTTATCAATTAATTTTATTTTTATTAGGTTAAAAATAGTTAAATAACAAAAAACAAGTTAAAAATTATAAAATATATTTTATATTTACATACTGACCGAAACATGCTATTCCACCAAAATTAACTGAAACAGGTCAAAACTAATGGAAACAATCAATATTACCATATAACAAATCTAATACGAAAAATCATGCTTAAGTGTGTTGTACTTTGATATAACTAGAGTATACTAGCCAGTATGATCAGTACCGAAATGAAATTAACAACTATGATTTTTATACAAAATGTAATGCATTCTACATACGTTCAGGAAGAAGAAAGTCAAATGATAGGCAATAAGCATTACATTCATTTAATTATTTTTTAATGTAGTCTTTTCTATATATAGATGGCAGAGTAAAGAAAAACTCAACTTTGTGATTTTCTTTCAACATATACTCACCAGAAATGATCATTTCATCAGGTGAGAAAGCTTTGAGTTGCATTATTTCATTGAAAAGTGGCATTCTTCTATCATTACTCTCGACTTCTTTTTTGAAGAAAGCTAAAATCCATTCCATCACATTTATAGCCTTATCATATGAAGCTTTAAGTTTGCTTATGTAATCAACCAATTCAGTAATTGGTCTATTTTTGCTCTTATAATGCTTTTTACCTAATAACATCCTAGTGTTGCACAGAATAGCTAAAGCAATTTCTTCTTCTTTGTCTCCACTTTTCGTATTTGCTTTAGTATGGATATTGAACTCTAGAAATAAGTAAGCATCCTTAGTTGCATTCATTGATTCAATCGCATCGACTACTATTTTGGCTCTTTGATTGGTTGCTATATCGAATAAAAAAATTACTTTAAAATTATCAAGGAAAAGGAAAAGTTTGTTCTTTAACCTTTTAAATTGTAAATGAGTTTACACAAAAGTTAAAGTAAATATGAACAAAAAAAGAATAAAAAAAACATAAATAAGGTAAGCCATAGTATAATTTTAAAAAATTTACCCAAATCCACTTATTAAAATCTTCTTTTTCAACTATGATACATTTTTTTTTATCATTCCACTCAAATCCACTAGTATTTTTCATATCACAAATTGCATGATATTGTCTTTTGAGTAGCTTAATCCTAGACTCAATGTGGGGGGGTAGTTTTAAGTTGGAAAGTAAGAATGAGTTGTTCTAGCATTCGTTCAAGATAACTTAGATATCCAACGTGGATTGTCTCATTATTCGCTCTCCATCTAGGATCATTTACCAAAAATGTAGGCATTTAACCATATAAGAATTCTCCTCCCTTATCCGAGAATGGTTACTTACCCTTAAACTTTCGGTTTTCTTATGGGTAAGTCTCATACAGATTGTAAAGAATTGGCATATGATGAAAACTTGTTGAATTCCTAATCACATGGTTAGCCATCATGCAACAATATCAATTTAATAAATAAAAAACCCAACAAGAAAATTAATTAAACAAATACACATAAAAAGAAAACAAAGATTTTTGTTCTAAAAATTGTAATATACATTAGACACTTGAGAATAAAAGAAATATAAGAAAAACATATATTCAACCGCGATATAAACCAAATCTACACTCAACCATATGGTATATAAATCAATTAAATTGAGCAAATGTTATAACATACAAAAAATTTCTATAATGTCTTTATCCTCGGAATTACAACCAATTGGTGAATATCTCTTTAGTCAGATTGTCTCTAAATTAAGTCTAAAAATCAGATGGCTCAACATATGTAATCAAAATTATAGAGAAGGTGATGTCATCAAATTTTGATATCAAACCTAATAAAATTATAGAGAAGGTAAGAAGCAAAAATGATTATACACTGTGTCTTTATTGAATAAAATGACTTCTCCCTTAAAATTGCCCATCTAGCTTTCAATATACCATAACATCTCTTAATACAATTTCTTGCTTGAGAGTATTTCATATTGAA
This sequence comes from Durio zibethinus, assembly GCF_002303985.1. The sequence continues at coordinate 15,436,801 of NW_019167982.1, read as the reverse complement.
ATATTCTTGTAGGACATCGGTTGGAGTCCTGCCCTTTAAATCACTAAGATGGTATCTTTAATCTTTATAAGGTGCCAAGAAACATTTTCCATTTATGCATCCAACATCGCACAAATAGTAGTTACCTACTATAGTGGAATAACATTAACACACAGAAAAAAAGGTATTTCGTTAAACCCTAAACCGTAAACATAATAAAAAAAAACACCTTGTGGGATACTCAACCCATTCCTGCTTGTAATGGCATCCCTTAGCATTTTGTCATCTACTGTGAAACCTTCTCATCCCAATATAACATATTTGAATTACATATTTGTGGTGAAAATAACAAGGACATTGGTAGCAATTTCATTTTTCCTAATCCTTTATCTAGGCTTGTCAACTGTGTCAACTTTGAACTTGATATATTTTCATCTAAAGCACCCAAACAACTCTTGAACCATTTTCATCTATTATTTGTTGAATTATCCAATATTAGCTGTTTAAACAATAATGTATGCAGTTTTAAAACAAAATTCAACACAGAATGGAATTGTCAACTAATTGTCTCTCCAGATCTAGTTACTTGATGCTTCATAATCCTATTTTTTGTATGATGGGCAATGATGTGGAGGAAGTTAATAGCCAATTCTTCTATTTACATTTGTCTAGATGCTTGTATTCTCCATTCTATTTAAAGTAAATGACATAATTTTGCAAAAGCTCTTCTATCCATTCTAATATTATCTACATACTATCTATCGCTCTTAAAAATCATTACATTTAAGTTTAACTTTTTAATATGTAGCCTATCATAAGATGTTCCACCATAAGATAGTCTATGTCATTTCTAAGGTTCATATCAAATAAAGATATAACAACAAAACATAACACATGCAACGAAGTCTCTATCTAATTCAAATGCATTATAAACAATGTAACCAAATGCATCTTCGTTCTTAGTAATAAACGAGCCATAACTGTTTAGAAGATAAAATCTCATTAAGTTGAAACATAATGGAAAAACAAATCTTTGCATATGGTAGATGGAATCTATCAAATATAAAAAAAAAATAAATCATTAACAAAATATTTGTGGATGAAGTAGCTAAAACCAAAATGAATAACACATTTGATATATCAAAATAGTTTTCATCTAAATCTAAACGAATCTAAAAAGAGGAAAAAGAAAAGATTAGAACGCAACATATAATGCAGAACAGATAATTAGGTATCAAATAGTATACACACAATTTTTTTGAAAAAGAAATGCAGATAAACTTAATAAGATGAAGATTAAATGATGGATGTTGAAATTGAAGTTAGTTCAAATAAAAAAGTATTTGCTTTGAGCTCAAATATGTTGAAATAAAAATAAAAATGTATTAGTTATTAAAACATAATGAAAACATCAATTAAGGAATTTCATATATAGAAATGCCTTATTTCATGTATTAAATATAGATTCTTCTGAATTTTATTAGATATTACAATGTTCATATTGTCAGAACATGGTCTTTGAGAAGGAAAATAAAATTTTAATATGCGGCAATTACGGTGTTTGAAGAAAAAAATGCCTTAATTGAGAAGGAAAGTTAAATTTTAATATGATTCATTTACTGCGTGTCAACATTTGACCATTTTAATTTATTATCAATTAAAGTATTTTTCCATTTAGATGCCATAATAGCCATTTGAGTCTTTATCAAACTGTTATTGATAATCAATCATTTTATAACACGGCCTTCAAGACCCTAAACAAAATTTTAATAAGTGGCTATAGAAATGCCCTAATAGCCATTTTAATCTTTATTAAATGCAAGATCATCTATCAAATAAGTCATATGCACCATCTAATCATCGTAAGTGATAAGCAATTAAGGCATTTTCACATCTAAATGCCTTAATAACCACTTACATCATAAATGTGTGGCACACTAAATAAGGCATATGTACCACAAAAACCCCATAATAGGAACTGAATAGGATGTTTTGGAAAACTAAAAAATTGTACCAATTACAACATCTTATTTAAAAGAAATGCTGCAATTGAATTTTTTTTAAAAAAAAAGCTATGACTAAGTTCCAAACTTGCTTTTTAAAAGAGTAATGAATATGTGTACGGTTTTTATTAAGGTTAAATTTGGAAATAAAACAATTTTTCCCTCTTCAAAATCCTAAAATATCATAGAAAGGGGTAGATTTCTAAATCCAAAGCTTTGGATACCACTAGGGATCTAATATTTTCTCCTGTAATTAGATTACCCTAAATCAAACGTAAGAAATAAATACCTATTATTAAGATTTTGGGAAAAAATTTACGGATTTATCTGAATCAAATGCATTTTTAAAGGTATGTAAATATTTATTTTATGATATAAATCATCATTCAACAATTTTTTATTTTGTGTGTTTATTTAGAAAAATAATATATTATGTACGTTTAATTTTTTTCATTTTGATACACATTTTTTTTAAAATTTTTCTCTCAGTAAAATCATAATAGTGATAGTATTCTAAACTATCCTTTACAATCATTAATTAAAAGGAAAAAAAAACTATTATGGCTGATTATTTTTAGAATAAAATACATCCATTTTATACCTTAAGTCAAGGAAAGTATTTGGAGATTTTTCATCATTTTGTGGATTAAATATTACTTTATTTTCAAGTTCAAAATCGACCATCACACAAATTCAAAAGATGCTTAATAAAGAAAAAAAACTTCATATCCATTTGGAGAAATTTAAAACGTAATTACTAGTTTAATAGTTTTTTTTTAGTAAATATCTTTATTCATTCATTAACAGGTAAATATACCTGTAGGACATTCCATAAACATAAATTTTTCATAAGCCTTACAAATAGTCAAAATATTCTCTATAAGCTCAAAATCAAGATATTATAATTGAAATTCCTAAAAAACAATACATTAACTTGAGTAAGTATTTACTTACATTATTTAAACGCATTAGCTAAGTACATATAATTTATCTTGACTTGATATAAATTTATAGGTGTACAAATATTATTGCAAATAAAATGGTGCAAATTGAACAAATTTGATTTTGTTTCAAAAGAGATTTTTGTTTATTTATTTTTTTCTTAATAATATTGTGTATTATATATTGTCAAATTTCTTTTAAAAAGTTAACTTTTATGAGATATCAATTGGATATATAAACTTTATACATGTTATAAATATTGAAAACTTTAGTATAACTTTGTAAATAATGCTACTATGTATGTAACATACATATTTAAATAAATAAAACTAATTCGTGTATTACACAAGTTGCAAGTTAGTTAATAGTACAATCCAAATCTATTTAGATTTGTCCAAATAATTTTTTTTTTAAAATTAGAAACATTGTATATAATTTTTATTAATTTAATCTTTAATCTTTTTTTTCACTAAGTTTTAAAATGTGGATAACTTAAAAAACTTTTTAATGTTTACAATATAATATTATGTATTTATCTTTGGGAAAATGATCAAATTTATCAGTACATTAGATTGGAGGCTCCACATTTATCATTTTACATTTTTAATAAAATTTTACAATCCTACTACATTTTTTATGCAATTTTAGTCATCCATTGATGAAAATAAAATATTCCATCTAAATTAAATAATATTCCATAAAAATTTTGATTTTTTTAATTTTATTGTATGAAAAATAAAGAAGACTTGATTTTAAATTCCCAAAAAGCATAATACCAACAATTAAATAAAAATAAATTAATTAAATTCTTTTTAAAAATAAGAATAATGCCACTATTTTTTAGTTTATGTTTTATAATATATTTTTAGTTTGTTTTGAAAAGGAAATTTCCAAGTAAAATTTTAAATGAGTTTTGATTTTTTTTTTATTGGCTTCTTTAGCCAAATTTGCTGTGGATTTTAAAACACAAAATTCGCGGCAAAACATTTTTTTCTTAAAAGTAATTGAAATATTGTTTAAATTAATTTGTTTTAGTTACATTAATTATTCCTTTAATTTACACTTCTCTAACGATGCAATTAGATTCTTTTCGACAGCCAAAAAAAAATGTATTTGATAAATGTAGTTTTCTGGTTGTCAAATCAATTTGATTATTTTCTGAATACCAAAAAAACAACTTGATTTTTCTGAAAATTGCAGCATTTGAGAATTTTTTTAAGGCTTAAGATATAAAAATTTTTGAATTATAATTAAAAATTATTCAAGCTCTTAATTTTTTATTCTAATTAATTAATTCTTCCAACATTTTTTGTAATTAATTAAATTTTTACTTGAATAAAAAAATTAATATCTTTAATTTTTTAATTAAGATAAATTTTAGATGACATCAATAAATAAATAAAAATTTGTCACATCGTATAACTAATATATGTAAAAATTAAATAAAATTATTTTTTTTAATTTTTTTCTTCTATTTATTCTCTTCCTCTCTAAAATTATTCAAAAATTAATTAATTAAATTTTGTCATATAATTAGATTTCATTTATTTAAAGGTTTAATTGAATCAGAATAAAAAATTAAAAATTTAATTAAATGTAATAAAATAATAAAAATTTAAATAATTATTAAATTACAATTCACGGATTTTTTTAATCCTTTAACTATTTGTTAATATGCACCTCAAATTCTGCATAAAAAACAAATATAAAATATACACTAAAATTGGCCGTATTGTTGATATTTAAAAAATAATTATTTTTATTTTTACTAAATTACCTTTATTTGAAATTTAATATAAAGTATTTTTACTTTTTATATAATAAAAATTAAAAATCATTTGAAATTTTTAATAGAATATTTTTTAGTTTAGATGAAATATTTTATTTTTATTCATAATTTATTAAAATTGTATAAAAAATACAATAAGATGATAAAATTGTAGAAAAAAATAAAATGCCCCTATAGTAATAAATTAAACGTTTTCCCTCTATCTTTTTATATAATATGTAAACAAAAAGATAATATATTATATATAGTTTGGATCGAATGGAATTGGATTTAATTTTGAATGTTGGAATTAAAATATGATATGATATGTTATCTTAAATGAAGTTTATTGGTTTTTTGTTTCGACCTATTTAATAAATTTAATATTTTTTTCAAAACCTTTTGCAATAAATTTTTGACTTCGACGGTCATGTCTATATATATACACTATTAATTTCATATTTATTATTATTACTATTTTGTTTAGACAATTTTAGTGACAAAAAAATTGGTATTACTATATTTTTTATAATGATTTTGTTGACAAAAAAATTATTTTTTAAGATGTAAAACAAGAGAAAACAAAGAAAACTCTTTGTCAACAATATTAGAAGGATAAAATTATATAAAATTTTTTAGATAAAATTTGTAAATTTTTTTTAAATGATTTAATAAAATTTTTAATAAAAAATTTAAATTGATAAATTAATAAAATTAAATATGAAAATTAATAATATATAAAAAAATATTTAAAATATTATTTATAAGCTAAATTTAATCTATCTTTAATTAATGATAAAAATTTTATTAATATTTTTATTAAAAATATTTATCTAGAAAAAATATCGAATTTATTAAATCTTTTTAAAATTTTATACTCTATGCATCGAAAACTTTAAATTTATCATTTTAATTTTTATTTAATAATTTCCAATAAAAAATTTCAGAAAATTTTTCTTTCGCATCAAAAGTCTTTCCGGTATTATAGAGCGCAAGTGCATAAAAAACAGAGAGGCGTGTTGGAGTTCTCCACTGGAAAACCAAGGTAAGAGGGAGTGAGCAAAGGATTGAGCGTTGACTCTTGATTGTATCGACGAAATGGTACAATCTTCTCTATTTTCCTTTGCTTCCTTCCATTAGTCTGATTTCACATGTTTTAATGAAGAATGATTACGAATTAATGGTGTTCATACAGGCACTTGAGGAGAAGAAACTGAAGCTGTATTCCTACTGGAGGAGCTCCTGCTCTTACCGTATCCGAATTGCCCTTAACCTCAAAGGTACCTTCCTTTTTCTCCTTTTTAATCTATTATTCAATTACTTTTGGCTTCTGGGTTCTTCTTCTTCTTCTTCTTTTTGGCAGGTCTGGAGTACCAGTACATACCTGTTAACTTGCTCAAGGGGGAGCAATTCAGTCCTGGTCAGACTCTTATTTTCTTGTTCATACAAGCTCTGTTTTTACTGTTTTGTTTCTGTTCATTAATTTCTGTAACTAAAATGCTTAAATTTGAAAATGGGTAGAATTCCAAAAGCTGAATCCTATTGGCTATGTACCGGTGCTGGTGGATGGTGACATTATAATTTCAGACTCTTTTGCAATTTTTATGGTCATTTTTCTTTTCCCTTATGTTCTTTTTTTTACTCTAATACGTTTATTACTTAGCTTGGATTATTATTATAGTTTTTAATAAATGTGGAACTAAACCAACAGTATCTGGAGGAGAAATACCCTCAACCTCCACTATTGCCATCTGATCTTCAAAAGAAGGCACTCAATATCCAGGTCTCTACTTTCCTTTTTTCTTCATTTCTAGTTACTCCATTCTTCACACTTTTTTTTGTTTATTTTTATAGACAGAGTTGGTTATGTTCTGTGTATTTTTGCTAGCCAAAGCATGGCCATGAAACTTGTTTTAAACCGCAGGGCTTTGTATGATTAATTAACTAGTTAATCTATCTTAGAACGGTAGATTCTAGGCTCTGGCTCCAACTTTTAGCTCCAATGATAAACCATCGAGCAAGTAGTTGCTCTGACTATGAATAACTTGCTAATTCAAATTGTACATTTGTTTTCTCACCAAAGCTTTGCATTATCTACTCTGCCGTGCCTCAACTATGTTTTACTAAACTATGCTACATTAATGACTTATCACATCATTTTGTAGGCTGCAAATATTGTTTGCTCGAGCATACAGCCTCTTCAGAATCTAGCTGTACTGGTTCGTCCCTAAGTGAAGTCGCCTCTTTATGTATTCATTTCATTTTGAAAACAGGCAGATGCTTTTGTTGCCATTACTGAAATATACAGGAATTGCATTTAATTTGCCACTTTTTCCTTTACAGAAGTACATTGGGGAAAAAGTAAGTCCAGATGATACAATTCCGTGGGCAAAATTTCATATTGAGAAGGGCTTTGAAGGTAAGCTATATCTAAGGTGTTATCAAATAACTATCCTCCTTACGTGAAGGGCCATGAGGGTTACTAAAGAAATTTTAAAAAAAGGGAAAAAAGAACCATGATAGGGAAATCAAAAAAGAAAAAAGAGTGGTTATAAATGGTGAAATTCACATTATAAATTTCAAGTTACCAGTGACTGTAAAAGCTAGCTGCTCATAAACACAATTACACCATGTAAAAGCTAGAATTGCTTTGTAGACAAGCAGCGTTGCAAACAACATTCATGCAATGGTTTCAGTTGAAACTAGCTGTCTTAGCAATATGCCCATATCAGTTAGATAATATGAATATGCAGGTACATCTAATGAAAAGATAATCTGCCAAAATGTTACCATATTGTATATCTAGAAATAGTTGTGCATGTAGTCTCCAAGAACAAAAGATATGGGACAGACCAGATGGCATCAAATAATGGTTTTAATTATCTGTTTTGGTTTTCGAAACTGTCAAAATTTGGTAGTTCATAAGATGAATAGCATCCCCTATTTATACCATCCAATGCCTTGATAAATGTCGGTAGCATTGGGAAATGCTTCTCACATGTGAATAAAAATTCTTTTTTGACTTTGAAAGTTTTGAAATCTTGTCTAAGCAAAATTTTTTAGCTATGGAAAAGATTTCTTGTTTGAGTAAGATTCTTAACTGGTAGAAGGACCATAGGTCATACCTAATATATGTAATCTATTTGCACAAAATGAGCTATTTTTTGATGTCTCGGGTGAAAATGGAGGGCATAAAGTTCAGAAACATTTATAAGGTTCAGTATTAGTGACTTAGAATTTTATGGTAGTTCTCACATTTTACCAACAGAAACTTGAAAATGAAATGGAAATTCAAATTCTGAACTGTTGGAAGATTGGATCTGAAGTTTAATTTATGACTGTTGTTGCTTCCTCTAATGGATTTAGCATTAGATTTGATTAATGCTTCTGTGTTTCAGCACTCGAGAAGCTGTTAAAAGACCATGCTGGAAGATATGCAACTGGAGATGAAGTTTTCATGGTTTGTTTCTTTCTCTCCTGTTTTTATCAATGCAACTTCATGCCCAATGTTCACTAAAACATGCAGACACTTTGTGCCTGTGAGATTTTGGAAGGATTTTATATTTTTTGCATAATGCCAAGAGGGGTTTTAATATCACCTTGTATGAATGTGGTTTGATCGATTTGTAGATTGAGACAACCAAGGGTTGGGGAAAGGGGAAAGGGGAAAGGGGGGGGGGGGGGGGTGGGTTGTGACTCTTTGGTTAGGAAGCCTGCAATCTGAGTTCTGGTGAAAACTGTTACCATCTCCTGCAGCAATATTTCTTGTGGAAAGTACAAAGCAGTTGCACTTTAGGCAGCAACTAGATGCAGTTCTGCCCCTGAACCATGGCTTTGGATTTTGAAGTGCAATGAGTTAGCCATAGCTCTAATTTCTGTTTGATGTTAGCTAATATCACCTTGAGTTACTTATTCTGTCATTTTAAAGTTCAGTCCTAATGTACCATAGTGTAAGATATTCCTGAAACTATTCGCCTGGATTAGAAATCTTCTGAATGTATACACAAATATCACCTGTTGGCTATTCTTTGCAGGCGGATCTGTTTTTAGCTCCACAGATTGATGCTGGAATTAAAAGATTCAATGTTGACATGGTAGTGTTCTTTTTCCATGGACTTCCAGTTTCCGCATCTACTTGATGGCTATTTGCATTAACTCGTTTAAAGTTTCCATTCTTCTACACACACACACATATACACATATGCTTTGCTTTTCCAAGTGTTTAGAATTGCTCCTATGTATAAGAGATTTCTGCAGAGAGTGGAGTTAGAGGGAGAAATATTGCTTCATATATGACCATTTTAAATCTTAGGCGTTTACTGCTAGCATTCCATTTTTTATATAGTTTTATCACGGTTCCAAGTCCTCAAGAAAGAGATATCTCTTTTATGCCTTACCTCCAATGTTTTCTTTCAGGCATCTGGTAACATTGCGTTTTCTTCTCTTATTTTTTTGTAGGCTAAATTCCCGATTTTATCTCGGTTGAATAAGGCATATAGTGAGTTAGAGCAATTCCAAAATGCTATGCCTTCGAATCAGCCAGATGCTCCTTCAGCATAGAGCATTTGTTAAACTGGTCGATTGATGAGGTACATATATATTGCTCAATGGTCCTTCTGTTCGGTGGCTGAAAATCTTGAATGTTCAGCGTTCCAATTGTTTTTTACTTTATAAATGCCAGTTTCTGCTCATGTTTACTCCATCCCTTCCCCTTCCTAGGAAGTGGAAATTGGGGGAAACAATGTGGTGGATAAAGTCAAATGACCATTTCTTCATCCATTAAATGGAATCTCAATTGTTTGGCATTTGATGATTGAGAGTATGATCTGTTTATTTTCCTCTCTGAAATCTGATGAAGATGATAAAACATTTTTTATTCAGAGGAGATGCTTTATTAATCGACGAGAAATGGTTACAAAAGATCTCCATGTAGATGAAATTGATCAATTAATAACTTATGTTAAAGCTTACTATTTTCTATTTTCTGCCTAACTCAGGTTTAATACCAAACTCATCTACAAAAATCAAAATTGCTGCATGAAGTGTCACCAATGAAGCTTAAAGGTAGCACCTTTGGGGCATAATTTGTACTGGTAAGTTACAACAGGGGCTTTCTTATTGCTTGTTCCATGATATGACCAACGATAATAAGGATTATAGGGTCCAGAAGTTAATGTAAGATGCTTATATGTAATATATACATGTTCATCTGAAGTTTCATTGAAGTTCAATTTGGTGGTTTTGTTCTCCCATGTGCATGATATTTCCGTCTGCAGAAGTATGTTTAACCTTTGTTTATTTCATTTGATTCTCTTGCTTTTCATGAAACCATGGAGAACTTTATGTGCGTGTGTAATTGTGTTGGTGGACTACAATTCTCGGAAAAAGAAATACAAACCAAGCAATCCATCAATTTTTGCTTTAAAAAAAAAAAAAAAACCAGGTTTGTGGTTTGAGACCTGTGAGTACTTTTGATGGGAAAAGAAGGATTCTGACTTTAACTGTTTGAGCATGTGAGATATTTTTCTTTTTCTTTTAATCAGTTCCATGGACTTCCCATAGGAGCTGCTAGGCCTAGCATTTCTGATTCCTGCAATAACAATATGTTTCCATCTGCAAAAATCGAGTGATATATTTCTTCAACATCTTTGAGCATATGAGAATAGGATAATTGTCTTTTCTTTTTTCTTTTTTTTTTTTTTCATTTGAACATTAAATTTGATTTAAAATGAAAATAAAAATGAAAAACAAAGAATTCTTAATAAATATAGTTTTTGATCCTAAGTTATAAACGTGACGAAGTCTTAGAGTGAATTGTTAAGGAAAGCAATTACCTTTGAGAGAACAACCTATAAATTTTGACCCACTTGGGTGGTTAAATAAGGGCCTACAAGAGATTCCAACATATTCTTATTCGGTATTTACAAAAGAACCTATGAGATAATTGAAACATATTTATTCTATTTAGATGGCTTATTAGAATCCTAACCATTTCCATTTGAGAATTGACCAAGTCAATGACTACTACATTAACAAGGATTAAAGTCATATTAGGATCATTCACTTTATAAAATATTTTAATACGGCACATTTATTTTTAAAATGTTTAATGTGATACATATACTATTATTTTGTTTGATAATCCAATACTCCAGGTTAACATCATTAATTAAAAATTATGATATGGCTTTTACTAATCAAATGTTGTCACATGGCAAATAATGCCGCATCTTTATTTCACATCAAGTGTTATAATTTTAAAAAATATAAAAAATAAATTTTTTTTTTGAAAAATAAAATCATATATTTTATAAAGTAATTTTTATCACAAAATTCTAAAAATAACAATGATTTTTTAAAAAATATATTTTTATTCTCCTTTTCTTCTTCCATTGCTTTTTTATTTCAAAAATTAAAAAACCAAAATTTTTAAAAATATACTTTATTATTTAAAATAAAAACCATTCTATGCAAAGTTTGATGCTTTTAAGATCTTAGTTTTTTTTTTCCTTGGTTTTAAATTTTTATACTTTTTACTTGACATGTTTTGCTATATCTTTATTTGAATTTCTCTGAAAGGTTTTACTTTGATATTTTAAGTTTTCTCTGCTTTTGGCTGTATGGAAATGATTTTATTGTTCTTTAGAAGTATTATTTTGGATCCATTTTGGTTAGTGAAATTGAGAAAAGATTATTTTCACTACTTAAATGTAATAGAAGTTTTCATAACTTTATTCAAAGATGCATAATGTATTTTTCAACTAAATTTATAATTAAAATTGAATGATTTTAAATTATGAAAATAAATAAAAAATAATTAAGAAGATAAAAAATAATTTGGATAAATTTTAATCATAAATTTAGTTGAAAGAGCATTATTCACCCTTAGATAAAGTAATTGAAACTTTTACTACTTTTTAAATAGGGGCCTTCTAAATACACCACAAAATTTTCTTTATATACTTCCAAAATTTTCTTCTAAAAATACCTATATAGGAAATATTAATTTTAACCTTTAGTAAATGACAAAAATACCATCAATAACTTATATTCTCACAACCACCTTTGTATGTCTCAAAAACAAATTTTCGAGAGTTATACTATATTCTTGGTAATCTATTTTCGAAAAAAAAAAATGATTCTCAAAAATAAATTTTTCGAAAAATACCCTCAATAGCCTATAATCTCAAAACCACCTTTGTATATCTTGAAAATAAATTTTTGAGAGTTATATTGTGTTTTTTATAATCCATTTCCAATAAAGAAATATGATTCTATGAAATGGATTTTCAAAAAATGCAATATAATTCTCAAAAATGAATTTCTGATAATTATATTGTGTTCTCGAAAATTGACTTTTCAAGAATCATCTTGTATTCTCGTAAATTTGTTTTTGAAATATATAAATTTTTGTTTAAATATATATTTAATTATAAATTCTTGATAACATTTAACTTTAATTTAAATAAAATAAATACATTTAATCTTAAAATAAATATACTAAAATAAATAGAGACCTCTAATTTTTGAGCTACTAATAATGTCATCAACAAACTAACAAATCCAATAGTAAGGATTGATAGCTAAAAGATTAGAAGTCCTTACTATTGGATTTTTCAATCTGCTAATAATAGGGTCAATGTTTTATAGAGTATTCAAGCTCGGACTAGCATGCATGCACACACATGAATCATCAATGTGCCTATTTTTATTTGATCATATGTGCAAATTGAAAAGATATGTTAGTTCTCAAGGATGTATGGGCATAAAGGTGTTTTTGTCTTGAGATCAGAAAATCAAGGATACCATTTTGCCTATACAAAACCAAAAAACCAGAAATGGGTCTTCTCGTTTTTCTGGAGTCTCAAGAGAAAAAACAAATTTATGCTATGCATGTTAAAAATATCGATTTTAGTTTCATTCGCACACATGATCAAGTAAACAAGTTCATAAACACATTATTAAAATTTTTAGTAATTAAAAGTGAAATTAAATTTTTAAAAAATAAATATCCGAAAAGATTGAAAGATTCTCAGATATTCATTTTCGAGAATATTCAAGGCTTTTTGAAAAGTGATATCCGAGAAGCTTTCAGTCTTCTCGAAAATGAATATTTGAGATTTTTTATGCTATTTGAAAATGAATATAAAAGAATCCTTAAAACTTTTCATATATCTATTTCCAAGAAGTCTTAAAGCTTTTTGAATATCATGTGCAAAAAGCTAAACGTCAAAAAGTGAAGAGAGAATTAAAGAAAAAATGTAGGAACGAAAAATAAAAACTAAGGAGTGGAGTGTATTTAGTAGAAATAAAAAATTGAGTTTTAAATTTATGAGGTATTTAGAAGTGGGATATATAGAGTAATAAATATGATGTAAATAAAATTCCCCTTTAAATAATGGAGAAGATGCTTTCTCACTTAAATGCGTCTAAATTAATATGAGAAATTATCAAATATATTAATAATAGAGATTTTAAATTTCATACACCGGGTTAATAGGATGACTTATATACTTTGAGATATTATTAAAAAATTATTTAAAATTAATTAAAAGAAGAAACTAATTATGTGAGGTTTTTAATTTCACTTGTGAAATTAAAAAACTTCACTCACCGTGTATCAAATAATTTTTTTATTTATATTATTTATTTGTTTAATTGAGAAAAGTTAAATTTTGAATTTTGAATAGAATTTGATTTGGTTTTAAATTGTTCAGGCAATCAACTATTACGTCTTAGTACTTACTAAAATTTTCATGCTATCATGGCTAATATTTTCTTTGTGTAAACTTTTTCTTGATTTTCAATTTTTTTTTTTTTATCATTTTAGTCTCTATGGAATAGGAAAATAGATGATACTTAACTGAAAGTGTCCACAAAATCAAGTTTATTAATGGGTCTGTTTCAACTCGATTCTTGATTCAAACCCTAAACATAATGTTTTAAGTTCTTGACCAAAAATTGTTTTATATAAATACATATATATTCATTCAAAATATAAATATATATATATATATTTGAATATAATATTTTGTAAAAGATAATTAATTAAAATAGTTAAATAATAAGTTCTATTGAAAACTTTTTTTTCATCAAGAACTCAAAATGTAAAAATATTAATGATATTGGTTAAGTACTATTTGTCCTTTGGTACATATTACTTAATATGATATTTCTTCAGTCGATCTAAAAATGTTTCATCATAATTGAAGTAGATTGAGAATTTTCGAAGTTAACCTCTTACACTATCCCGCCGTTTTCAGTGCTCTGTTCGATCTAAATAAAAACAAGTCATTTGCCAAACTTTTTGTGCATATAAATTTTTCAAATCTGTCCAAAAACTGGATTTCATAAAAGCTTGGCACCAGACATGAGGTACAAACCAGTCTTCACTGTACTTAACTGTGATAAAAGATAATTTTAATTACAACGAGTTTGTAGGCAAAGGGTGGAAGAAGCATGCCCAAGTTAAGCTGCAATCAGAACCCGCAACCACAGTTTTTCAAGAACGCTGCGGTTGCCGTGGTGCAAGACTTGCGAGTAATCTACCCAGTTGGACATGTAAAGCATTAGCGCCATATGCTCAAGTTTGGCCAAAAGTTTAAACACCAATTGCTTAACTGCTCAGTCTTTCCTCGAACGGATTGTTGACGTCGCACTGAAATAACAATTTTAAGCATTCAAGTGAGAATCTTTTACCAACCTGAAAGGCCATGAACATGTATTTAAACATCGCACGTGTGAAAGGCCAACAACATGTACTTAAATATTGTGTGTGTATCCAAACTTAGCTCAAGCACTGTCAGAAGAAAAGCAATGTTTTGATTGATCAAATTATCAATTAATTTCCTTGTTGCATTAACATCAATACTGGATGATCCCAGATGCTACCTACATATGATGACATCTTTAGCCTGCAGAAGAAACCGCATCATCTGAATCCACCTTTAGCTGAAAACAGAGTGAATTTGTGCCAAATGGTCAGCAGTGAGAACAAAAATGATCCAAAAGAGCCACCAGCATTCGATAGAACATACCTGCTTGAGATGATTTAGCAAAGCTCCATGCAGTAGCCTTTTCAGCTTATCGCACTGATCAACCATGTGACCTGAATTGATCAATCCCTCTAGTTGGCACCAAAGCCGCTCTAATGTGTTATACGGGAACCATACTACGGATGGTCGCTTGCGAGTAATTATGTCTACTGGTCTCTGCAAAAGGTTTAACAGTAACACCCCTCAGCAAAGCCAGAAGAGAACAACTACCACATGATTGCAGACAAAATAACAGATTCACATTTAGAGAACAAATACAAAAAGCAATTGTGTATAATTTTCTTTAAGAGCATTTTTATCTGTTTGTATTTGGAGAACAGGTAGAAAAACACAGATGTTTGAGCATAGCTACTAAAACATCCCATTAATTTGACATTTCCTTTGGATCCCCTGATGTTTTTGGTAAATCTCCGTAGTGACGGAAGAGGACTGGGATAAATAGAATCCACCAACATGGCAACACTCAGGTTCAAAAAGCCCTTGAGTGTATCATTTTCTTTAAGAGATCCTTCCTTCGTTGAGGGAAATTATAACCATATCTCTTAATTTCGACATTAGATGACTATGCAAACTGATATTTAGTTGCAAATGTCTAGCAGAACACAGAATTGGTATAAAATTAATACAATTTTATAAAATACATTCTTTAAAAAAAATTACAGAAAAACACCATGTGATTTGAGGCAGATAGAAGTGTCCTATAAGGTTTAAATTTTGATATTTAATTACCTTATGCAATATTTCTGTTAGCACTTATCTTATTTAACATTGATACCATTAATTTTTTTCTTTTGTTTACCAGTAGCCTTTTCCCTTTTTCTTCCATCTTTCAAGTCCTTTGCCTTTTCTTGAGACCATTTTCTGATCAATCTTCCTAACCTCTTTGCTAGTTATTTACAACAAAGCAAAAAGTCTAACCCCATCTTCCAGAATCAGGAAACTACTCCTTCTGGGATTTCTCTCAAAAAGCCAAAAGAACAAAAAACCAATTATAGGAGATGCCAAAATTTACCCTCAAACTGATATGGCTGCTGACCTGACGACATGGCAGTTGATTGACTTTGGCTACACTTATCTCTGTTCCGCTCTCTCTTTGTCCACCTCCTCTTTCCTTCAATTTCCCCAATTCAATCACTCCAAATCTCACCCATTTACCCAACTTAATCATTGAGTATTTCCTCCAACCACCACAAATCTATAAATCATGGAAAGGACACTAATCACATTCACATAATTCAAGTTACACTTCTCCATTTGCTTGGCACAAAACATCTCCCTTCCCTCAACAATTGTGTTGTAACTATAAAAAGAATCAAATCCTATAAAATCTATTTCTTTGAGGCATTTTATCAAATAGTTCCTAGTAATCTAGTTCCTAGTAATCCTTAAATCCCCAACTTTTACATGCACCTCATAAAATTTCATTGAGGGAAAACACTTAGTTACAACTAGTTGTAATATGTATCCCTAGAATTAAGTATGTTGTAATCTGTATCCCTAGAATTAAGGACAAAAAACTAAGATAGACGATCCCTCAATTAGGAATCAGTTTTAGGAAGATTTATTTCCTAGTTTACCCTCTAGTTAGTTATATATAAACTTAAGATGCTTGTACAATTCAACAAACAAGTTTTTCTACGTACTCTCAGTTTTTTCCACATGGTATTAGAGCTTTAGGCTCTTCTTGGAAAGAAAAAAAAAATTTTTTCAACCCATTGCTAAATTCTATTTTAGGCCTTCATAGCCAAATTTTGTTAAATCTTTCATAATCTTATTTTTCCTTCTTAAGGCCTTCATTGCCTAGAATCATCTCTAGTTAAATCTTTAATATCAAAATTTGTTTAGTTCTGAGAGACAACCATGTTAGAGATAGCAGAATTTGCCGCTACTACCTATTTTGAGGAAGTGACAACTGGTCAAACTACAAGAAAACTACAAAATATTCAAGCTGCATATAGATTGAATGGAAAGAACTACTTGAATTGGTCTCAGTTGGATCAAACCATTCTACAAGGGAAAGGAAAATTGAGCCATCTTCTTGGTACTGGTCCAGAGAAAGTTGATCCAAAATTTGAGGCTTGGGATGAAGAAGATTCCATGGTTATGTCATGGCTGTGGAATTCTATGGCACCAGATGTCAGTGACACTTGCATGTTTTTGTCCACAACTAAAGGCATTTGGGAGTCAGTACAGCAAACCTACTATGAAGTTATGGATGTTGCTCAAGTCTATGAGATAAAGATTAAGACGGCAGCTCTCAAACAGGGGAATAAGTCAGTCACAGAGTATGTTATTCTTCGGAAAAATCTTTAGCAAGAAATGGAACACAACCAGTGCATAGAGATGAAGTGTAGTGAAGATGCAGCAACTTTGAAGAAGTTTATTGAAAAAGATCAAGTTTATGATTTTCTCGCTGGACTTAATGTTGAGTTTGTTCAAGTCAGAGTCCAAAATTTGGGAAAAGAGGATCTGCCTTCTTTAAATGAGGTGATCGCCATGTTTAAGCATAAAAGAGAGCAAAAGAGAAGTGATGCTTACCAGCCTACATGTAGAAGGACCTGCTATGTTGTCTAATGGTAGGAATAACCAAAGCTTGGAACAATTACCAGTCAGTGAGAAAGGGAAAGGTGATTTGGCTAAAACCTCAAGTTGTGACAATCTTTGGTGCACCTACTGCAACAAGCTGAGGCACACTAGAAATCATTGTTGGAAAC
Organism: Durio zibethinus; assembly: GCF_002303985.1. The sequence goes on along the minus strand of NW_019167982.1, from coordinate 15,419,340 downwards.
TAAATGGAAAACCTTCAACTTCAAGCAAAGAATGGGGTTATAAAGGAGGACAGCCAAGAAATCAAGGGCAAGCTCAAAAGACTACGATGGAGTCAAATCAGGATAAGTCTCGAGGATAGAGAAGAGATTGAGAAACTAAGAAACCTATTGGGAAGCCTTGAAAAGCCCACTAATGTATGTTCCTTGGCACACTCAGGTAAGGTCTCTAGTGTAGCTAAAGTCTCTAGTTCTCATGGATTAAATGTCGTGGATGAGTCTATAACAAGTTTTTGAGTCATTGACTCTAGAGCCAAAGACCACATGAGACATTCTACACATAAGTTTAGTACATATACCCTCTGTCTGGGTAATAAGAAGACTATTGCTGTAGATGGTTCACTTACTACAATGGTAGGACTAGGAGATGTACAAATTAATCCCTCATTTGTTCTTAAAAATGTTCCTTATGTTCTTCAATTGTCAACTAATCTGATATCTATACAAAAGCTTACTATAGACATGATTTGCAATGTGATTTTTTATCCCTCTTATTGTGAATTTCAAAACCAGGGTTTAGAAAAAAAGATTAAACTTGCTAAGGAAAAGGTTGGACTATACTATCTTGAGACATCAAACAACACAAGTAATATCAAGAATAGTCTCCCTTGATCATTTCCTTCTGAAAAATCTCCCAATAAAGACGAAATCTGGCTTTATTATTTGTCTTGCACAATCTTCTTCTTTGGAACTTTGAAAAACACATGTCCTTTGTTCAAAGGATTAAATGACAAAAATTTACATTGTGATGTTTGTAAACTTGAAAAGCATAGTTGTCTTTTCCAACTAGCACTAAAAGAAATTCTACTCCTTTTTACTTGATTGATGATGACATTTGGGGTCCCTCTACAATTCCTAATATTTCTGATGAAAGGTGGTTTGTTTCATTCATAAATGATTGAACTAGGGTCTTTTATTTTTTTACTTAAATCCAAATCAAATGTGAATAATGTGTTTTTAAGCTTCCAAAACATGATCCAAAATTAATTTGGAGTGAAAATAAAAAAATTTAGGTATGATAATGCAAGAGACTATTTCAACCAGAGTTTATCTTCCTATTTCCAAAAATATGAGATTATCCATAAGTTATCTAGTGTTAATACTCCACAACAAAATAAAGTGGCAAAGAGGAAAAACAATCATTTACTAGGCACAACCCGAGCCTTACTTTTTCAAGTCAACATACCCAAATCCTACTAGAGGAAAATTGTTCTCATTGCCACACATTATAAATAGATTACCTTCAAGGGTTTTGAGATTTAAAACTCCTATGGAACTACTCTCACAATTCTATCCCAACTTGAATTAATTGTACATAATTTATTCATGTGCACAATTATAATAAGGGGAAGTTGGATCCAAAAGCAATTAAGTGTACTTTTGTGGGGTATTCATCAACTCAAAAAGGGTATGAACGCTATCATCATCCTACCAAAAAAGTTTGCGTCTGCAAATGTCATTTTTTAAGAAAGTAAATCATTTTTACTTAACCTTATCTTCAGAGGTAGACTTCATTCATGGAAGATAAGGACAAAGACTTTTTTTTGCTTGACTTATGCTCCTTAACGTTTTCACCCATTAATTCTTCTGAGTCTAAACCTATTTCTTTTGAGTCCAAGTTAAACACTAAATCTGAGTCTAAATCCATTCCAAACACATACTGTGACTAAGGATAATACTATTCTTGATTCTATAAAGGAATTACAAGTGTACTCAAGAAGGAAAGTTCTAGCTTCCAAACCAGTGCAAGTCCAAGAACCTGATCCTAACTCTAGAAATGAGGTAATTGCAATCTCTAACTCTATTTCTCAAAATGAGCATGAATCTCCTAAAACTAAAACTAGTTATTATAATCTACCTATTACCATTAGAAAAGGAACCAAAGAATGTACTAAGCATGCACTCTACCCAATCTCTAATTTTGTGTCATTTGAAAAATTCTCACCATCCCACAAAAATTTCTTTGTGAGCCTAAACAGTATTTTTATTCCAACTACATTATCCGACACATTATCAAATGAAAAATGGAGGCAGGTCATGAAAATAGATATGGAGGCCTTAGAGAAAAATAAGACATAGGAACTAGTAAAGCTGCCTAAAGGAAAAAATCCAGTTGGGTGTAAATGAGTTTTCATTGTAAAATACAAGACGAATGGTACTATTGAAAGGTACAAGGCCAAGTTGGTGGCTAAGGGCTACACTTAAACTTATGGAGTGGATTATCAGGAAACTTTTTCTCCGGTTGCCAAGATGAATAAAATTAGGATTTTTTTATCCTAGGTTGCAAATTACAATTGGCAACTTCAACAATTTGATGTAAAGAATGCTTTTCTACATGGTGATTTGGAAGAAGAAATATATATATAGGTTCCACTGGGATTTAGAGATCATCTAGAAGCAAACAAAGTATGCAAGCTAAGAAAGGCTTTATACGGCCTTAAACAATCTCCTAGGGCTTGGTTCGGGAGATTTGCCAAAGTGATGCTAGCAATGGGATATAAGCAAAGTCAAGGAGATCACATAGTGTTTATCAAGCACTCAGATTCAAGGAGAGTCACAGTTTTGTTAGTGTATATTAATAATATAATTGTAATTGGAGATGATGAAAAAGAGATATTATCTAAAACAGTGTTTGGCCAAAGAATTTGAGATAAAAGCGCTTAGGAGATTGAAGTACTTCCTAGGAATTGAAATAGCTCACTCACGATATGATATTTTTATCTCACAATAGAAATATGTGATGGATCTTTTGAAGGAAACTAGAAAACTCGCATGTAAACCTGCAAATACTCTTATAGATCCTAATGATAAAATTGGAGAAGCTAATCAAGATGTTGCCATAGATAGAGAGATGTATCAAAGATTAGTTGGAAAACTCATTTTTCTCTCACATACTAGACCTAATATAGTATATGCTATGTGTGATAAGTCAATTTATGCATAGTCCTAAAGAAGTGCACCTATAGGCTACTTACCGTGTACTATACTATTTGAAGGCCAATCTTGGGAGAGGTATTTTGCTCAAAAGAAATTCAAGGCTGGTGCTAAAGGCATATACAAATGCTGATTATGCAAGTTCGGTAATTGATAAAAGATCCACCTCAAGCTACTGCAATTTCCTAAGTGGTAATCTTGTGACTTGGAGGAGTAAAAAAAAAATGTGGTGGCAAGATCAAGTGTTGAAGCAAAGTTTAAAGCAATGGTTAAAGGAATTTGTGAACTATTACGGTTAAAGATCATCTTAGAAGATCGGAAGATCAAGTGGGATGGACCAATGAAACTCGATTGGGATAACAAGTCTGCAATAAGCATTGCACACAATCTTGCGCAACATGACAAAACAAAACACATTGAAGTAAACCGACACTTCATAAAGGAGAAACTAGACAGTGGGTTCATTTGCACACCATATGTATCAACCAATATATGTGTTCACTAAAGATCTCAGCAATGCAACATTTCAAGATTTTATTTTCAAGCTAAGAATGGAAAATACCTATTCACCAGCTTGAAGGGAGAATGTGAGAAAACACTTAGTTACAACTGGTTGTAATTTGTTTCCCTAGAATTAAGTATGTTGTAATCTGTATCCCCAGAATTAAGGACAAAAAATTAGGATAGACAATCCCTAAATTATAAGGATCAGTTTTAGGAAAATTTATTTCCTAGTTTACCCTCGAGTTAGAGGTATATAAACCTAAGGTGCTTGTATAATTCAATAGACAAGTTTTTCTATATAATCTCAGTGTTTTCCACACATTTTCTTATCCCCATCTTATTTGTTGTTACTTCCCAAAGAAAAAAAAAATAAGCTTTTTCAATTCCTCTCTCATGTGACCACACCTTCATTACACTTTAATTTGCAGATGGCAACCAAACTTCTCCATTTCGGAGATAGGTATAGATGTAAAAACGGGCATTTGCTGAATCTTGGATCTTTAGTGATGGATGATTTATAGAGAAGAGAGATAAGTGATTTCTGAATGGGTGAAGGAAAAAGAACAAAAGAAAAATGTTTTAGCAAACAGAATTTGAATAAAAACAAGAAAGATAACAGTTTTGGGGGAAAAATAATAAATCAAGTCTCAAGGTAATTAAGTGTCAAATTTTAAACTATTTCAGTCCACCTCAAACTACAGGGTATTTTTTTGTAATTAACCCAAAAAAATTAAAAAACATAGATATAATTTGTTTAATGTATATTCATAAAACAGAATCAGGCCTGATGGACATCAAAACTGACAATGAAGAATTCAGGTTGAATACAGAATGTAGATAATAATAGAAACCAATGCAGGATCAAATACAAAAGAAAGCATACAAGGACTACTTACACCAGCTACTATCAATTGTGGAAAAACAAAGAATCAAGAATTTGGATATGCATATTGCATGTGAAATCAATATGTTTGCAGGGGAGGGAAGAAATGTCTCAAAGTGGAACTAAAGGTTCTTCACAAATGCCCCAACATTCCACTTTCATGACTTCCAAATAGGGAACTATTTTATATATACATATCCATACATAAATATATACATACAGCACGCATGTACAAAATTTAAGGTTTTGCCTCGTTGCAGAGTCCACTCTCAATAACCTACCCAACACACTTACAAATAGGATAGAATATGCATTTCAGAGAAGGTTAAGAATGAACAGTGCAGCTTTACATGAAACCTGCCTATGTGCAACTCTGCACTACATGATCGATTAGGATTTTCTAAGAGTTGCATAAGGTTGAAAAAGTAGGCTACTTATCCTGCTGGTAGAGAAGAATTGGGAGGTCTGTATGCTTGTGTGCATGAGAGAGACAGATATTCAAGAAATATGCTTCAATAATCATCATAATTGACTGTTACATAATTCAAAATCTACTAAAAAGGATGAGATAGGTACATATAGAGTAATACGTACTCTGAGGGACATTTATTTTTTTTTCGAAATTATACTCTAAGAGACTTGTAAACAAAGGATTAGAAGTACTAATAAAAAGTAACTAATAATAATATATATTATCCTGAACTCCAAGAAAATAAGTCTGGTTGTCCTAGAAACTCTTCGCATAATCCAAACTTGACCAACTTACAAGAATACCCTAGGTTGCAAAAATTGCAAAAATTTAAGATCCTATCCCTAGAAAGAACATAAACAAAATTTTTAAAACTAAAATTGCATGATTCAAAATAAATAAAAGTTTTGCCATGGTTGCAGCTAAATGCAAATATCTTCCACTTCAATTTTTTTTCCTAGAGAACGGAAAGAAGCCACAAAGAAAATGGCTGACTAGTAGGGCTGTCAATTGACTACACCCCAACAAGGAACCAGCCTCCCCTCCTCAATTGGGTCAGGATTTTTATTGGAAAAAAAGAGGGGGGGGGGGGCAAGGAATCAGGACTGCCATCCCTGCTGAGTGCCGAGTACTCACCAAGGCACGAAGGGAAGGAATTTTCTCCCCTAAGTAGAGGTTCAGGGTGGGACAGAGGAGAGATTGGCAAAGAGTGTTCTTTGCCTCATATTTGGCCTTCTGCCATTCCTACTCGGTAGGACTAAACACTTGATAAAACATCAGTCCTAACAAGTAGCTTTCTTCCTTTAATTTATTTCCCATCAAATAAAGAAAGACACCAACAAGTTCACCCTTCCTAATCCCTCTTGACCAGACAGTCATGATCTAGTCTTGAAAAATGTTCTGAAGATACATCTTGCAACTTCAGTGACTTTTCACTAAAATGAGGGATGTCAGCAATTTAAGTGAAACATGGATTGAAATAATCATGTATGTTCTCTGACATTAGGAGAGTCCCATTATATACTCATTAAGAAAACCAGATGACTAGCAGTAAGCAAGTTAAGATACCATTGAAAAATTGCAACTTACTGTTGATGCAAACGCTTCTAAATACTCAAGAAACAAATTTGTAGCTTCTGTATATCGACCATGGTCAACATATAGTCGAAACAAGGATGCTGGACTTGGCTCTGTGCCAGTCATTCCCCAAGACCTTTCCCTCTGACTTTCCTGCTCAAACCCGAGAGAATAAGATCATGAAAAGTTTAACAATAAGCAATATTAATCCAGACATGATAAGGTTAATAACAGTTTGTAAACAGATCAGTCACATTCACTTAAAGATAGTTTTCTTTGAGCCAACTGGTACCAGTGGCTGCTGATGTGAGCAAGAACTTTTTTACAGCATGATAAAGTTGATCAACAGACGTGATCTGTCAACCTCACTTGGTTTATTCTTTTGTTTTTCCCTTACCAGATCCAATTACACAATATCAAGGAACAAAAATAGAGAATGACTATTCCAAGAATACTCTGCTGCTCAAATATGGCCTTCACAAGAATGAATTTACTAGCTTGATGAATTTTCATGTAAAGCAATTATATATCAACTTACAGCCCTTTTCTTTTTCTTCCCCTTTACTACTTGCGTATTATTGTGTGTGGGAAAACACTTATTTACAGCTGGTTGTAATCTTGTAATCTGTATATTTATATTTGTATCTCTAGAATTAAGTATTTGTATCCCTAAAATTAGGATAGACAATCCCTCAATTATAGGATTAGTTTTCTAGAAAGATTTAGTTTCCTAGTTTAACCCCTAGTTAGTTGTATATAAACCTAAGATTCTTGTATAATTCTCAATAAGCAGTTTTCCAACATACATTCAGTTTTCATACTGATTTATTTCTTAGTTTTTTCACATGGTATCAGAGCTTTAGGCTTTTTTTGGGAAGCAAAATTTTCAGCCTTCATTGCTGACTTTTTTAGGCCTTCATTGCCGAACCCTTTCAAAGAAAGATATCACTACCACCCAATTTGAGGAAATGTTAACTGGAAAAATCACTGGAGTACTACAGATGTCTCAGAAACAAAGAGAGTTCGATAGGGAAGAGATTGAAAAGCTAAGAAACTTATTGAAAATCCTTGAAAAGCCTACTGTGGTATGTTCTTTGGGTAAGGTTTCTAGTTCAGGTAAAGCTTTCGGTTCTCATGGATTAAATGTCTCGGCTAAGCCTATTACAAGTTCTTGGGTCATTGACTCAGAAGCCACAGACCACATGACACATTCCTCACAAATGTTTAATACATATAACCTGTGTCCTAGTAATAAGAAAATTGTTGTTGCAAATGGTTCACTTACCACAGTGGCAGGATTAGGAAATGTTCAAGTTAATCCCTCATTTGTTCTAAAAAATGTTCTTCATGTTCCTGGATTGTCTACTAATCTGATATCTATACAAAAACTTACCAGAGATATGAATTGCAAAGTAACTTTTTATCCCTCTTATTGTGAATTTCAAGACCAGAGTTCGGGGAAGATGATTGGACTTGCTAAAGAGAAGGATGGAATATACTATCTAGAGACATCAAATAACACAAATAGTATCAAGAATAGTTTACCTTTGTCATTTCTTTCTGAAAAATCGTCCAATAAAGACAAAATCTGGCTTTATCATTTTCGTCTTGGACATCCTTTTTTTGGAACCTTGAGAAACATGTTTCCTTCTTTGTTCAAAGAATTAAATGTCGAAGATTTTCATTATGATGTTTGCGAACTTGCAAAGCATAGACGTGTGTCTTTTCCAATCAATAACAAAAGTTCTACTCCCTTTTACTTGATTCATAGTGACATTTGGGGTCCCTCTACAATTCCTAATATTTTTGGTGCGAGATGGTTTGTTTCATTCATAGATGATTGTATCAGAGTCTCTTGGGTTTTTTTACTTAAATCCAAATCAGATGTGAATAGTGTGTTTTTAAGCTTCCAAAACATGATCCAAAATCAATTTGGAGTGAGAATTAAGAGATTTGGGTCTGATAATGCAAGAGACTACTTCAACCAGAGTCTATCTACCTATTTCCAAAAAGAGGAGATTATCCATGAGTCATCTTGTGTTAATACTCAACAGCATAATAGAGTGGCAGAGAGGAAAAACAGCCATTTACTAGCCACAACCCAAGCCTTTCTTTTTCAAGCAAATGTATCTAAATTTTACTGGGGAGAAGTTGTTCTCACTGCCACACATATTATAAATAGGTTACCTTCAAGGGTTTTGGGATTTAAAACCCTTATGGAACTACTCTCACAATTTTATCCCAACCTCAATACCACAAACAATCTCACACCTAGGATATTTGGTTGTACATCATTTGTTCATGTTCACAGTCATAACAGGGGAAAGTTGGATCCAAGAGCAATTAAGTGTATTTTTGTGGGGTATTCTTCAACTCAAAAAGGATATAAGTGCTATCATCCTCCTACCAAAAAATTCTCTGTGTCTGCAAATGTCACTTTTGAAGAAAATAAACCATTTTTTACTCAACCTTATCTTCAGGGGGAGACTTCATTCATGGAAGATAAGGATAAAGACTTATTTTTTCTTGATTTGCCCCCTTCTTCAACATTTACACCCATTAATTCTTCTGAGTTGAAACCTGTTTCTGCTAAGCCTAAGTCAAACACTGAATTTGAGTCTGAACCCATTCCAAATACGGAAGATGTGACAAAGGATAATATTGTTCTTGATTCTATGAAGGAATTACAGGTGTATTCAAGAAAGAAAGTTCCAGATCCTGAACCAATGCCAATCGAAGAAACTGATCCTAACTCTGGAAATGAGGTAACTACAGTTTTTGACTCTATTTCTCAAAATGAGCATGAATCTCCTAAAACTATAACTAGTGATTATGATCTGCCTATTGCCATTAGGAAAGGAACCAGAGAATGTACCAAGCATCCACTATACCCAATCTCTACTTTTGTGTCATTTGAAAAATTCTCACCATCCCACAAAAATTTTCTTGTGAGCCTAAACACTATTTATGTTCCAACTACATTATCCAAGGCATTATCTAGTGAGAAATGGAGGCAAGCCATGAAAATAAAAATGGAGGCCTTAGAGAAAAATCAGACATGGGAACTGGTAGAGTTGCCTAAAGGAAAAAATCCAATGGGGTGTAAATGGGTTTTCACTGTAAAATACAAGGCAGATGGTACTATTGAAATGTATAAAGCCAGGTTAGTGGCTAAGGGCTACACTCAAACCTATGGAGTGGATTACCAGGAAACCTTTGCTCCAGTTGCCAAGATGAATACAGTTAGGATTTTGTTATCATTGGCTGCAAATTACAATTGGCAGCTTCAACAATTTGATGTAAAGAATGCTTTTCTACATGGTGATTTGGAAAAAGAAATATATATGAAGGTTCCACCGGGATTTGGAGGTCATCTAGAAGCAAACAAAGTATGCAGGCTGAAAAAAGCTTTATATGGCCTTAAACAGTCCCCTAGAGCTTGGTTCGGGAGATTTGCCAAAATGATGCTAGCAATGGGATATAAACAGAGTCAAGGAGATCACACATTGTTTATCAAGCACTCTGATTCAGGGAGAGTCACAATTCTATTAGTGTATGTTAATGATATAATTGTAACTGGAGATGATGAAAAAGAGAGAAATCTCTAAAACAGTTTTTGGCTAGAGAATTTTGAGATAAAAGCGCTAGGGAGATTGAAGTACTTCCTAGGAATTGAAGTAGCTCACTCACGGCATGGTATTTTCATCTCACAATAGAAATATGTGATGGATCTTTTGAAGGAAACTGGGAAGCTCGCATGTAAACCTACAAATACCCCTATAGATCCTAATCATAAAATTGAAGAAGCTAATGAAGATGCTACTGTAAATAGAGATATGTACCAAAGATTAGTTGGAAGACTCATTTATCTCTCACATACTAGACCTGATATAGCATATGCTGTGAGTGTGGTAAGTCAATTTATGCATAGTCCTAAAGAAGTGCACCTACAGGCTGTCTACCGTATATTGCACTATTTGAAGGCCAATCCTGGGAGAGGTATCTTATTCAAAAGAAATTTGGGGTTAGTTCTAGAAGCATATACAGATGCTGATTATGCAGGTTCAGTAACTGATAGAAGATCCACCTCAGGCTACTGCACTTTCTTAGGTGGTAATCTTGTGACTTGGAGGAGTAAAAAACAAAATGTGGTGGCAAGATCAAGTGCTGAAGCAGAGTTCAGAGCAATGGCTCAAGGAATTTGTGAACTACTATGGTTAAAGATTATCCTAGAAGACTTGAAGATCAAGTGGGATGGACCAATGAGACTCTACTGTGATAACAAGTCTGCAATAAGCATTGCACACAATCCTATGCAACATGATAGAACAAAACACATTGAAGTAGACCGGCATTTCATAAAGGAGAAACTAGACAGTGAGTTGATTTGTACACCTTATGTATCAACCAAAGGTCAACTTGCAGATATGTTGACTAAAGGTCTCAGTAGTGCAACATTTCAAAAAATTATTTTCAAGCTGGGAATAGAAAACACCTATTCACCAGCTTGAGGGGGAGTGTGGGAAAACATTTATTTACAGTTAGTTGTGATCTTGTAATCTGTATATTTATATTTGTATCTCTAGAATTAAGTATTTGTATCCCTAAAATTAGGATAGACAATCCCTCAATTATAGGATTAGTATTTTAGGAAGATTTAGTTTCCTAGTTTAACCCTTAGTTAGTTGTATATAAACCTAAGATTCTTGTATAATTCTCAATAAGCAGTTTTTCAACATACATTCAGTTTCCATACTGATTTATTTTTTAGTTTTTCCACATTGTGTTATCTTAATAGACCCTTTCTAAGCCATTAAGGCCATGTGTTGGGTTCTCACCCAAACTATCATAGTATCTCACATCTTTTTTTTTTTAGCCAGTTAGTATCTCACATTTAAAAATTATCGTTTTTGAAAAGAAAATAGACGAAAGATTGAGTCAGAGATCAAAGTAGAGGCCACTATACAAAACTTGTAATGTGCAACTTAAGCTGTTCCCAGCTTCTTGTATCAAGAGAGCAAATCAATCCAAGATTTTATATTGTGGGTAGAACTATTACCTTGAACATTTTAACCAGCCATAAAGGCAATTCAATGTGAGGATCAGTACGAAGAAGTGTTTCAGCAACTATTAATGGTAATCTAGCATGAAAATATTTGTATTTTTCCTGCAATGCACAAAGATCCAATGATGAGTTAGATGGACAAAAGAAAATAAATAAGAAAAAGAAAAAAGAAAGGGAAAATGAAAAGGGTGACAAGTATAAGTTTTTAAGGTTGCTTTCATTTTCTTCTTTTTTCTTTCAATGGTGAGCTCAGAAAACCTGACACAAGCAATTTTTACTTCACAATTTTAAAACCTTATCACAGATTCAGTTACAAAGGAATTTAAATCCGAGAAAGAAAAAGCTGCAGCAAAATCTACCAGTGGCAATCAGGTGCACAAACATATATTGCTAGTCATAAGTTCGTCTGATGAATACAGATATGGTCAGGATGCTGTAGCAGTTGGTTCAAATCTAAAATCTCGATTGCCTGCAGTCCTATTTGCTTCCTCTTCGATTCAGAAATTCAGGACATATTCTAAACAGTTAACTCAGCAAACACTCAAAATAAGACTTCCATGCAAAATAACACCTAGACCTTTCAATTTTACATTTTCTATTCTCAATTTACTATATACATAATTTGTTTAGTAACATAACTCTCCAATAAACAAAATTCACCAATAAGCATGCAAGTTGACACAAGATAAGTCATGGAAGTTTTGCGTATTTCCTTTCTCATACAACAATAAAACAGCATCAACATATTAAGAACTCGACTCACATTGAACCACAAGTTTATTGTCCACCAATTCACAGAAATCATAATTTAACCAACCATTTTGAATGAACAAACTTCCATGTTCATGTGTCAACTTACACCCAGAAAAGAACATTAAGCACTATTTTTAATAAACTTTCTAACTAGATTATAATAAGGAACACTATTCTGGCTAATAAATAAAAGCTACTCACAAAATGCAGTTACATTTTGTTTTAGCTAAACAAGAAAGGACCAAGGTGCCAACAGTCATGTGGACTATTAGTAGAGCCTTGGACTCATAGTTCCAGTGACCAACGTTCAATCCCTAGCAACCCCAAATGCTAGAAAGAGAAAGAGCCAAGGTAACTAATCTCAAAGGTCTCTTCTAGAGTTTTTTTTTTTTTTTTTTTTAACAGTATGAATTTTCTCACTTCTGATTGAAATCCCATCAGAGAAGAAGAAGAAAACTTTGAAAAACTATTATATGAGAAACCTGCACTGCTTTTAGCATCAACTTCATTTTGGGTTAATCCATAATGTCTGATGTTAGGTCCTCAATGTGAAATCTCAATGCCATTTTTTCTTTCTTTCACATTATCTTTAATTAGAATTAGGTACCATTACGTTGTTTTCTATCACTAATTGCTTTTTGCTTCTGGAAGCAAAAAGCATATCGCGATAAAAAACAAATAATATTTTTGAATAATTAAAAATTAAAACTGTATTTGTTTTAAACAAAATGCATGATTTTACTTGTATATAGAATAATTATGTTAGAATTGGGTTTGCATTTTAATCATTTTTTAATTTGAAGCAATTATGGATTTATGGCTTTGGTTTTTACTATTTGCATTCTCCTTGTAGCAATATTTTAGTACGCAAAGAAATTAGCAAAAAGCTTGTAGCAAATGAAACAAATAAAACAAGCCTAAAGAAATTTCAGAACTAGACAAGATAACAAAATTGAAGCATGCAGAAGATACGAACAAGATAATGCTCAAGAGTTTCCCAGTGACAATTCATTGTAGTTTGTTGATTGATGGGCTCCATATCAGGTGAACCTTGAACAACCACTTCATCCTTGGATGATGTCAATAATAGATTGTGTGCTCTGAAATCAATCCAAAAAGCAAAAGCCCCATTATGTAAAGAAAATTAATTGCTTCACAGGCAAATTAACCGAGGCAGAAAGTGAAACAAATTAACTCTGAAGGACAACTGATCTTACCCAGTCCAAGATGAGCTAACTGTATTAGGGCAGCACTTTAATGACATAGCGGAGAAGATCTTTTCCAATTCCCTGACCAAAAAGGACTACCAAGTAAGACTAACAGAAATACCAAAAGCATATATAATCATAAGGAAATTTAATGAAGCAGCAGAAAGGTAAAAAGTTCCACCTCTTCAATTCTGAATCCTTCCAGAATTTTAAAAGAACACTGAAGGCCATGTCATATAAATTTGTTTGGACCAGAAGCTCAACCAGTTCTGATGGAGCTTTTTCAATCCCTGGAAAGCAATTGAAAATAAAATAAATCATCCAAAAAGAAGAGACTATTAAAACTGGTTAAAGTAAAGCTCCACTTCAACAACAAAAACATTTATTTGGAGCATTCTTTTTTCACTTTTTTTTAATAAAACCATTTATTAATATCAAAAGCCTAGTACCAGTAGTATACAAGAGCATACACCTAAAATCAAACAAAAATTGAGAAAACAAAACTAACTCAAAATCCAAATAGAATGAAGAGACAAGATAATTAATGTATCAAATTAAATAAAGATCTCAATAACAGAAATACAAGCCCTAACCCTTCATACCTCACCAGGTTGTTCTCTATAAATACCACATGACAAATATAATGGTACTAAGCTAAATCTTCCAAGAGTTCCTTTTCTTCAAAAGTGCCTTTCCCAGCATGTGGCAAAGCAACCATTATACAATGTACCCAGAATCATCCAAGCCAATTTCAATGCAGAAAAGAGTAGAAACTTCCAAGCTATAGGGGACTATGAATTTTAAATATTGACCACTACTGCCACCGTTCTTAGAGCAGCAATAATTTGCTTTGCCTTAAAATGATTATACAAAAAGTTGAATTCAGTGCTAGCGTCCAAACAACCAAAGTGGCTTTTGTGGCTCTTTCATCTTTCAAATACTCTCCCAAATACATAAAACAATTCCACAACCAGAGAAACTCTCAGAATAGCATGAAAAACACAGATGAAAGCCTTACATACTGGTCAACCATTAAGACATTTAATAATTACTCAACCCACACACCTTAACAGAATACAACAGATACATGACAGAAACAACTAAACATACAAAGTGCCGATTAGAGTATTTTTGTCAGACCTTTAAAAAGCAAAAGGCATAAGGTGAAGCATGTCACCACTGGTAAGATGTGGCATAAGCCTTAAAGTACTAAGGCGTAAGTTTTAAAAGAGTCAATTTTACTTTAGAAAGTACTAAATATATTCAAGATAATTATATTACAACAAATCAATATTCCAGGGAAAAAAAAGCTACCATTAACAGTATGTCTAGATTGAAGGGAGGGAAAGGAATGGAAAGGGAAGGAAGGAAAGAGGGAATCCTTTCCCTTGTTTGGCTAACCAATGAAATAAAAGGAGGGAAATGGAGATGTACTCAATATCCCACCGTTTCCCATTCATCCGAATTCCCCCAAAATGGGGGGAAAGGAGAGGAAAGGAAAAAATCTATACACTGAATAGTCCATAATAACCTCATTGAATTCAGATAATTCCATGACAACCCCATGTAAAAGCTTAACTCTCCAATTTGCAGACTTAGCTTCGGCTTTATGTTATCTCCAGCTAACCGGTCTAGCAACACAACAATGGCTCTCCTTTTGCCTTTTTGTTATTCTTTTTTCATCTTACTATGCATGCAAATTTATTTAAGGGATTTTTATTCTTGCTTTACATGGAGACAGACTTTTAACTTTTTGTCTAAAGTTAATATTGTGTTCTTCATTCAAACTTACAACATAACAACCACAAACTACAATTAAATCAAAATTACATGGGCCATCACATGGTTCATAAGAGGGGGGGTTCTCAATATAAAAAAAGGAAAAAGGTACAGAAGCTTCAAGGTCATGTATAAGTGATGATTATAAAAAGTGGAGGCAAAAAATGAAAATGGTTTTGCTGGGTTGATGTTGTGGGAAAAGGAAAGGGAGGTGATGTGAGGATATGGTAGGACAAGTGTAGTCAAGGGGACAAGTTATAAACATTTTTCTCTTATATCTTAATAAAATATGTATATTTATTTATTACTCAAAATATTGAGAACAAAACTAGATGTTACTTTTAGTTTTTAATTTTCAAATAAAAAATATATTAGGTTTCTTTAATATATAAAAACTACACATTGTACGATACACTTCTAAATAGAATATATCTATTGTTTACATATTTATTTTACTAAGGGTATAATTGGAAAAATATTTCATTATCCTTTCTTTCCTTTCTTTTCCACTTCATAACCAAACAATCGATTTTGATGAATCCCTCCCTTTCCTTTCCCTTATTCATTTTAAACAAGGGAAGCATGTACCCTTTCCTTTACTCACTTCAATCTAAACATGGTGGAAAAAAGAAAAAGAAGGATAAATGACTTTAAAAAAGGTAAAACTATTAACAGCTAAAAGTAGAAAAAAAATTAAAGAAAAAAGCAATGCAGCCCATGAGAACTTCCAACTAGGAAGTATAATTTACTGAAGCAATGTAGCCCATGAGAATTCTGAACTTGGAAGAATAACTTTCTGAGAACCCATTATGCACACTGAAACAAAGATAGCATCAATAGTATAAAATAGCACTGCTTTGCATATGCCTTATTCAGGAAGTGTACCCTAAATAGGACTCTCACTAAAAAAAAAATTAAAGCCTCATTAGCATTTTGGTTGCATCAGTTTGAACTGTTATATGGAATCGTGAGCTAGGACAGCTTGGAAGGCAAGGGTTTATGGTAATAATAATAATTATAATAATAATCTGAAATACTTAATAAAATAGGGAAAACTAAATAAGGAAAACGAAAGATTCCTTAGCTTCACAATTAGGGTTGTTTGATTGCATCATATAACCCAGAAGAAAGAAAACCTATAAGGTTGACTGCATCACACAATAACAATAGCAAGAATGCTGAATCTCTTGTCATAATATGTCTCCAAAAGAAAGAGTACATTGATATTTATCTATGCTACTACCAGCAACCCTAATCCTAAAGAACTGCTATTCCCACTAGGACTTTAAAGAAAATACTTAGACTCCAAAAACTAGAAAAAAAAATGACACTTGAAAACAAACCCTAATATAAATGTAAATATCAGATATAAACCCCAGATCCATAAAATATTATAATTAAACCCCATAAATCAACAAAGTAACAAAATAAAATCTTAAATAAGCTAATCCTTCAATTAGCTTCTTTGCATTCTTCATCTAATTGCCTTTTAAAACATAGGACCAAATCAAGTGATTCACCTTTCTTGCATTCTTATTATTGGCACTAAGATACTCTAATTCCTATATGCATTTTAGAGCAGTATCTCAACACCAAAGATCATGATAGAAATGAACTCCATTCCACCTTGAACCTCAGAAAAGTCCCACCTACCTATAATATCGTTGCACAAACTCCAATCAAGACTCAACTTTTTGAAAGGTTAACCAGCAGTGGCATTCACAAGACAAATAAAATATAATAAAGTTCAATGTTGCATAAGCCTTCTATTATTCATGCAAAAAGTTCAAATTTAGACTAAGGCCAAGGGCACGTATACAAGTTTTGAAAGCTTTACTAGCTAAAAACCAGTAACCCCACATTGTCCAAACTCAAGTAGGGATGTACTTACATTTTATTCAAAATTTTAAACCAACAGTGCCACATATGAGAGTCTAAAAGTAGGATATTGGTTCTCTATTCTGTGTCTTCTCATAATTTCATAAAACATCTAAAAAAAGATATATTGTATGAACAAGGATTTCCTTTTGGAATTTTCCTCTCAAACAAACTCATTTTCGACTTAAATTAATTTTAAGTGACTATCTTAATATGCCCAAGCCCAGAACCTGAAGGTGGAATGTGTATAATCACCAGCATGCAAGATAATTGATATGTCTAAGAGAGAATCCTTTTCTAAGCCCAATTTTGAAGGGAAAAATGAACATAATGGAAGAAGAATTTAGAAACTGGCATATAAATGTGCCATAAAATCAATTCTCTCTCCTTCAACATGTCACACTGCATTAACTCCCTCCCACTTGCCAGATATGAGACTTACCTCTCTTCTCTTTAACTTTCCAGTTACCATTTGATGAAAATTTGACAATCTAAGATTTCCGATTGCTTTTGGCAAACAGGGTGGATCCGACAAAGCAACTCATTAACAATGCAGTGTCATTGCTGCCATGGTGCAACAATCGACATTAATCAAAACATCTCCCTCTGTTCTATCCTATCTCCACTTCTCTCCTTATATCTAGCATTTGAATCACCCTGGCACGAAAAAGCCAAGTCCAAGGCCTAAAACAATCTCCTTCCCCCCTACCCCAACTGTCTCATGTTCACTAACACAGGTAAGGCACCCTAAAACAGCAAATCCATGTGATGTAGCATAAAAATGAAATGCTGCACTATTACTTGTACATATTTGTTTTTTTGATCCACTTTTAAACTTTTCTTGCGTATATTTTATTTTACTTGATCCCTCACAACAACACATTCTCACCTTGTCATAACTAAATTCATTTCTTACTACACCTTTAACTCTGCCTATACGATGTCATGCTTATTTAAAGGGTTGGTCCAGCCTTAGAAAAATGAGGATGACCGTGGTTGACAGCAACTATAAAATGATAATTAAACCTTACAAGCATTAAGAAATAAAGTAATATCAGAAAAAGAAAGGGGTAAAAGAAAAAACTACCAGAATATGTCCACTTGACATTTGCCAGTGAAAGCAGATATTCTGCTGATGTTAGCACAAACTCATATTCAAGTTTCTCAATATCAATGCAAAATTGCAACCTCTGAGCTTGTACGTCATTACCAGCTGCAGCAGAAAGAGGAAGATATTAAACAAGGTCATGCACAATTTGAAACTGATTAGAGAATTTTAAACACATAGACAGAACCAAAACGTCAAATTGGTAGTTATTCCTATAATGATAAGATTAAAAACATGCTACTTAGGGCTTGACAGGCCTGGCCTAGTGCAAGGATTTCCAAAGGGCAATCCGGCCTGGTCCAGCCCGGCCCATGGACAGGCCTAGACAAAAGGAAAAAGAAAAGAGATAAAAAAAGAAAGCAAAAAAATAAACATGCTACTTATGATGATAACAAAAATGAGAATATCACAGAATAATGAAGCTCTTTGTTGATGCGATAATTACACTGTTCTTTCACTGTCTTTTTAGCCTTTTTACGTGGATAATGCTCATTCTGAAGAGGATATCCTTCAGGTAGGGGATCAATCCAAGCATAAGCAGGATGGACAAGATGCAGGGCATTGACAGCAGCAGAGAGTGCATTCAGCCTCTCCTGCAGTGTAATTGACATGTGCTGCTGATCTTTCAGAACTGAATCAGTTCTTAAACGAGCAGAATATAGATATATGTAACTGGCTGCCCTTCGCCAATTATGTCGGTGCATTTCAAACGCATAAAGCAATTTGTATGGATTTGGCTTTGCCAAGATATCTGTACGCTCCGCCTACAAATTACAGTGCAAAAGGAGCCCTAAGATATTAGTGTGCAAGAAAATAAAATCAAAAATAGCATCCAACAAAGTTCAAATCTCCTAGCAAGTATTACATACCTTCCATGCAAGTTCTCGCTCAATCTTATCAGCTAAACCAATGAAGGGCAATTGACCATTACAGAGAATCTGAAATGAGAAAAAGGAGAAACAAGTTCCTATTAAGTAACATGTAAAATGATTTGTTATCCACAGGCACGCAACATAAATTGGCCTCTCATGAATAATTAACCAAACACTGCAAAAACAGTATGGTAAATGAAGACAACAATATATGACACAGACAAGCAAAAAAGGTATAATAAAGGAAACAGCATGGGAGAAAGTTGCAATTCCCTAAAAAGAATTTACATCCTTTAAGGCTGATAATTATCATGAAACCTTTCCTGGTTTTTATTCAATTCATGGCCATTATTTTGGAACAAAAAGAAATATCAAATCATTCTTTTCTTAATTCTTTCAGGATTTGTGTTCTTAGGATGCTGTCAAAGGCATTGAAACTAGCCACCAACCATAATGCTTTATTTGATGATGAAATAAATGAAATGACAAAATATGCATGACACTGAACTCTGAGACACAGAATAATTGGAACAAACAAAAAGTGAGATATGTAAGAGAACCTTTATTGCTCCATGTTCATAAAGAACGATTATAAACCGCCTTAAGCATATGTACTTGCTCTCTTCATCTGGATTTGAAATTATCGCACAGTACGCATCATTCAGAAGATTAAGATCTAAAGTAAACTTGAAAATATTTGCCCAAAGACGTCCTTTAATGGTAGTGGCAGATTCATTAGATGGATCTCTCTCATTGCCATCACCTCTAAGGTTAAGACCATCAACTTGCTCCAGTGCAGCAAGAGCAAATTGGCAAGCACCTTCGCTAATGTTATATTGCTCAAATAACTGCATTGCCCATTGATAGTAATGAAGCTTCCAGGCAGCAGATACATGACCATCTGGACCAGAAAAATTAAAATCATCTATTTGCTCAAGAAATTAAGTTATCTTGTTTTCCTAAGAAACAACAACATTCTTTGGATAAACTCACTAAAACCAAGATATGGCAACCCTGCTTCATCAGATAAACTCTGCAAGGCCTGGGAAGCTCCTTCCCCTGATGCAGCTCTGCATGGAACAAAGCAGTGAGAATTCAGTTGGGGCATAAATGAAAGAGCAGAATGATAATGAACAAGGACAAGCCAATACAATACCACTATTGAATACTCAAAACCAATCCAAACTATTGAATATTCAATAATTATTTCATTTAACTATCAGTTGGGCTTTGACCCAAATTTATTAGCCTAAAGACCAATAAATATGATAGGATACATATGTATTTTGACCCAACCCAACCAAACTTGCAAAAAAAAAAAAAAAAGTGGCAGATGGCATGCTACTAAGGCATTTGTAGATGAGATTAAATATACTTTAGATAATAGATTTATGTTAGAGATAAAGAAAAGACTTTAATAACATTGCATTACTTTCATAAGAGAAATTTACTTCTAATATAATAGTAAATAAAAAGTTTAACTTATCATCATCCTTTGATAAGGATGTTATTGTTTATATTGAGTTGCTATAGTTATTACAATTTTCAATTCTTAGAATATTAAATTACTTATAAGCTAATATTATAGAATTTCGATTATTTATACTTCAGATTTCATATTTTAGAAATTACCATTTATTTATATATATTTACACATATATTTACATACTTTAAATAAAAGTATAGGAGGGTTAAAAAAGAAACAGCATTAACAGGAAAGAAATAGGTTCAAAATCAATATGATGAAGTAGCAAGAAAAAAATGGAGGGTTAGGATGTAGCTGAACAATTAATTACCTGAAGAAACAGCTAACAGCTTCACAGACTTTCCTCCCTTTCAGGATTCCATGTAACCCACGCTGGGTTTGAGCAACAAGACAGGATCCAAGAAGATGTTGAAGCAAGCACCAATCACCACTAGTATCTTGAAAGCTTCTGAATATCCGTTCTCTTTTTGCATTGGCCTCAACAGTAGTAAGCAGGTACTATGACATTGTAAAAATATGGCCAAAAAAAAAGACAGGGTAAATGAATTTCAGATAAACTCTCAGATACTATATTTTTTTTAATGTGAAAAGTCATCATTGAAAGAAATGAATGGCAAACCTCAACAGCATTATATTGACCGTGCCTAAGAAGGACAATTGCTATTTCAATTGAGCGCTTCAAGAAGGAAGAAGAAACTTCGCCAGTATTTCCCCAAACAATCCAGCCAGTAAACTTCTGCACTGAAGTAATAACATCGTGTGGATTAAGGAGACATCCCAATGAAAGATGTCTCTCATATCCAGAGGAACTTTGATTATTTAGTATAAGTAAAGAGGCTAATGTGAAATCACATTTCCCAAGTTTCTCCCTCCATGATCTTTTATTGATTTTGTTATCTGAAACATTGATAGGAGGCACCAATCATGTCAATTAGCAAGTAATAACAGTTTCCTCTCTTAGAAAATAACATATTATGCTGTTTTATAGAGATCATTTCAGATTAGCTACAGCAACTCAACCCAAAACCATAAGAAACTTACCAATCTGTAGCAATGAAAGTTGAGAACTAAAATCTTCAATTGCAAGTGATTCTGATGGTGTCGTGCAAAAGAAGAGAATGATAAGCCACTCAGAAATAATTTCTTCAATCATTGGAACCAACTCAACTTGTATTCTAGATATGTCATCATGCGTCATGTTAATCTGGATGGAAAAAGAACTTTTACATATCTAAAAGTTAATAAAACTCATCATTTGTGTGTAAAGAGCCGACAAGATAAATGCATAAATATGTTATGAAGTCAAGAAATTAATATAGTTTGATTTGAGTGATTATATTTTGGGCATGTTGCATAAGATGCTTTTCGCTTGTAAAGGGAAAGACAACATGTCAAAACAAAGAAAACTGAATAAAAAACTAAACTCATTATGCAAATAATATAAGCTGAGATTAATTTACCACAGTGACATTTTGACATAAGAACAATATCTACGTAGAAATATTGCTCTCAAATGTCAGAGTTGCTAGTGCTAAGTTCCTCTTAAAAGTGTGTCCAAGCTAACAACAAAATACAATGTCAACATACAAATACATAAACTGCATCTGATAAGAGGCGAGATGGTTCAACATAATAATAATATCTCCATAGAAATATTATACTCAAATCTCACATTTGCTATTGCTTAGTGTCCTCTCAAAAGTGTGTCTAAAGTCTAAACTAGGAACCATATACAATGTCATTTGTTAATAAATTTTATTCATCACTAACAGTAAAAACCACCAAAATTTCAGAATCAAGAAAAGGCTTGACCTATCACTACTATATATATATATTTTTTTCTTTTCCTGCATGAATGAACTGGAACTCAAGCAGAAAGTTCTTCTACGGCATATCACAACACATTTGAGTTGAAATAGAAGAAGAGTAGAGAAAAATTATGAGATAGGTATTTCAACTGAGGTGCATCATTGAACAGAAAATGAAAATATTATATGAATCTCAGAATTATACCACCTGCCCTATATTTGGTAAAGATTAAAAACAAACAATAATTTTGAGCCAAAAGAAATTATGAAGTATACAATGAAATAACAGTTTTCCTATTTTCTCTTATCTTTCCACAAATTAGCTATATAACAGTCTAAGAGAGATCTTTGGCTGCTATTGAAATCTCTTTTCCATCAATTCTTCATTTATGATTTATCTTTAACAAAATAAAAAAATAAAAAAAAAAGAAAGAGAAATATAGGATATACCATACCAAAGTACAACAGAATGATATATCAGCATCAATAGTTTTTAATTATCATAAGAGGTTTCATTGCGCCTATGGCATAAACTTAAATTTCTTAATAGCATGATGCATCCTATCTTACATATGAAGTAACTGATGTTCTTTAAGCATAGTTGCTTCATCAGGCTGCAAGTGCAGCCTTAATTAGTCATGCTGCAACCTGATGATTTAAGACAGCAATGAAGAAAACTTGTTTCAAGGCTGATTAAGGTTTGAATTAGTCTTTGTAGGGGTATGAAGTGCATCTAGGCTTAGGGATAGTATTTATCCAGTGAGGATAAGTATAATGTTTACGTGGAACAGATTTGAAAAAAAGAGTCTTTTTCAAACATGTGAAGGGGATAATTCTTAGATCTGATTTATGGTTAGAGGCTAAAAAAGCCAAAAGCCAGAAAAAGAGATCTCATATCAAAAATAATGTTGGTTAAGCAAAACTTGTAGTAAAGTCTACGAACATGATTTTTCTTTTTAAGTTTCGGTTCATCCAGATGGCTGGATGTAACCCAGGAACATTACTTTGTGCATTACAAGATTGATGATACATTTACTACTATACCCAATCCCTGCTCTCCTCCTCTCATCCTCCATCCCCTTTCTCCCTCAAAAGATGTACAGATATGTCACCAAAAAATTGCCAATATCTAGGGAAATAAAAAGCCACAAATGAAGACAGAACAAAATAGACCTTAACAGAAAAAAAAGGGGTATCCTTCAATTACTCCCTCAATTTAAGATATAACTGTAAATTGATCTTCATTTCCCCAACTAGCATTCCCTAGTCCATCCACAATATTCAGAACAAAGGTTCCTATATAAGAAATTAGACAAAGGCAAAATCTACAGAAAAGCACTCTCCCCAATGATGCAAAAACACTAAAACTTCTGGTAAAAATGATAAATACACAAAAAAAGTTAAAAAAAAAAAAAAGTTACTTATGCATAACAAAGTATTTAAAACATATAATTTCAATTTACAGAATGCATGAAGTGGTTCGATCCTATTGCCATATTATAAAGGAAAAGCTTTAACAAAAATAAAAGTCATCATCAACCTCTACTTCTATCTCTAACAAGTTACACATGGATAATATTGCCACATTTATTATTGTAAAATAAAGATGTATCTTTCTTTTCAATTGGAAGCACAAATTGTAGAAAAGAAACGAAATTTAAAAAAGAACAAAAAAAAGAGCCAACCAACAAAGAGACACCTTTGCTTGTTAAGAAGCTCACCTAGAACAAAGAAAAAGTCAACACCTCGGTACAGCCATCTTACATAAACATGATGCACATGCACTAAGCTGCACCTTGTGTAGTGGTCATCTGTTTATCATAACTATACTGCCATATCAAGATTTAGAGTTCGTTTCCTATAAATTATCAGTGAAGTTTTGAAACTCCACTATTGGTGTTAGAATGTTGCCACATGTCCAATAACATTGTACATAGATTTATTCACTTTTTAAAATAAACCATAAAGGGTATTTGAACTTATCTAACCCACTAGTGGAAATTTAAACTCCACTGGGGTGGATGACATAATTTTCCAAAGGTTTATATGACAAGCAACTACCACTACTTTGGTGGTGTACCTAAAGAAAAGAAAGTGATTCCCAAATGATTCCTTTTCAGAACACATCATCCAAAAAGTTCCATCTCATTCTTTTTCTTTTTTCTTTTTTTTTTAGTTTTAGCAAAAGCATTCTTTATTAAAAGAAGAGTCTAATAATCTGCAATCTTTTAGGAGGATCATTATTTCTTAAAATGGCAATCTCATAAACCTTTAAAAGAAGTTCATTGAGATCTAACAATGTGACAAACACAAAAATAGCCTCCTAGACCTCATCTTAGATCATAAAACAGAAACCATATAAATTTTAAAATGATCACATATAACCAATGCACAACTCAGAATTCCCTTAACACCAGATTTTCCACTTCAGAAAATACATAATGAGGTAAATTCTCTTTGACTATAGAAACTATGACCAAGTCAGACACAAAAACATAACTAAAAGCATGAACATGTATCCAATCTATTTCATAACAAATTGAGAGAGAATCAAATACAAGAAGGAATAACGGACCTGCCCACCAATGTTCATCAGATAGCTTACAAAAAGAAGGATGTCCAATGCAGACTCAAACATCACCTTTGCAATCTGGCAGGAAGCCTGAACCAAAATGGAATTATTGAGACAAAATAATGTTTCAGCACATGGATTCTGTGTCAATTTTTGAGGGACAAGAAATTGCAGATAGCTCTCTACAACGTCCAAGACTTTTCTCCAAGAGGCAGCTTTTTTGCAAAGATCATGAAGAGATAGCAGCATGTCAACAGAGAATTTTCTTAGATTTTTATGATCTATCTGTTCCCTTTTCCAAGCAACATCGGCTCCAAGACCAGACACATGGCCTACTCTCGTTGATGAACCATATCCAGTTTCTAAAATCTTCACCAAGCGAGGAATAATCTCATCAGATGAGATAATCTGTCTGCCAACAAATGATTCATAAAAAATAAAAGAAGCTGTTTTGCCCAACTGTTGGCTGATATTTATGACACATCTAAGCACTTCAAAAAGAATCTCACGATCAGAATTTTCATCAAATAAATCCAATCCAAAGCTACCAAGATCACCATGATCTTCTGACAAACCTAGCAGAATACAAAAGCAAGAAAGTATATATTTAAACAGTACATATAAGTACATAGGGTGTATAAACCAAGTATAATTTAATTACAGTTCATGGACAGCAAGAATCTCTATCATACCATCAATAAGCAGCTCAGTATTTTCCAAACTACGAAACAAAGACACTGAATGTTTTCTGATTAGACCAACAGCACCTGAGGTGGACTGTACAATCAAAGCATATGGAGCATTCTTTTTACACCAATATTCAAAATAGCGAAAGCAAAAATTTTTCCATCCTTGAAATATTGATAAAGGACTTTCAGCCATACTCTGACAAAAAAAAGTCAGAAGTTAGAACTGGACAAGCTCTCCAGGGGACATAATATTCACTAGAGGAAATAAAACTGAAATGATAAACCAAAAAAAAAAAAAAAGAACCTCATGTTCAACAAGTGAAAGAATTTCCTTTCTGAGTCCATCAACAGTTAATGACTGAAACTCATTATCAGTCCAATGCTTGCTATAATCTAGAAAAGTTGCACGTAGAACCATATTATGGTAAACCCCAGGATGAAGAAGCCCGCGCAAGAAAATAGAAGATACAAATGGCACAATATGATCCTGCAAAATTTTGAAAAAAAAAAAAAACTGTTATAAGCAGCATATAAGTGACAAATATTTATTCCAGCACAAAAAGAAAAGAAATAAAAATGAATAGCAAACCAAGCACAAGAAAGAACTAAAAGTAGAAGTAGAATAAATGTGTGGTTGAATTACTTCTGTTTTAAATGTTTCTGAATATAAAAAAGGGGATAAAGTAAGAAGCTATTTAATAGATTCTGATGCTGTGGACAACCATGAAAAAAAAATGCTACGCTCTTGGCAGTCAATAGAACATAATACAAAAAACAACTCCACCATAAAAGTCCAAGAAAGTAACATAGATGCGAGAACCTTTCCAGATGAAAAAATTGAATGGGTTATTGATATAAGATCATCTGAAGTATGTTCCGCACTTTGAAACAACTGGTCTGCAACAAATTCTTCCTGTAAGGTGTAACAGTGTGCTTCTTCCCTAGCAGTAATGTTATGGGAAAAAAAAATAAGTACCATGAAAAAGCAAGGAATCACCAAATTGCTAAGCAAAAACACTTCAGCATCAATATGTGGTTGTGTGTGCTTTAGCCCTATCTATGACTCTTAACTGTTTTTTATGCTACATGTATACACCCAGACACAGACCACCAACTATGAAAGATTGTGATGTTAAATGAAGAATGTAAAGCATAAGACATATCTTCAGAAACAAAATGCTTCACAAATTATAGCCATACTATGCCTAACCACGAATGTTGCACAATCATGCAGCAGAATAACTTATGGTAAAACCATGCATTAGTAAATAGCTTCCGCTGGTTAGGCATGTCAAATCTCACGTGGTACTACTTCTGTAGAAAAAGTGGTGATACGCCAATCCATTATCCTTTAATATCCAGATCTTGTCTGAAGTAAGTTTGACATCAATGCATCCCCCCTGACGAAATTGAAACAGTGAGATATCCAGGAAAGTAATTAAAATGTCAATTTAAAATGAATATTAACCAAAAAAAAAAAAAAGAGCGAGGGATACAGGAGCGGTGAATGGGAAAACCAGATTGTTACCTCATCGACAGGAAAATTTTTGACTGAAGAGTCTACTGATAAGATCATCCTTTCCCCCGTAGAATAGCAGAGACTATAAACATAAATCACCTCCATACCAACTCCCTTAAAAGTTAAACCAAGAAATCAATCAACATTGAAGCAAAGAGTGAGAGCATAATTAGCTAGAAATCAAACACATCTTTCAATTAAACTCAAAATCATTTAAAAATTGCAATACAGACATTAGTTCATGTTATTGGCATCTTTCATTTTTCTTTAGTTACGTTTGTAGAGCTTGACAATCCTCAAATCATAAACATAAAATAAACCCATGAAAGAAGAATAATTCATTCCATTTCGTGATGTAAGAGATAAAATAACTTAGAAATAGTGAGAATGCATAGAATATGATGGATTGAGGAAAGTCAATGACAAAAATTGATGGATGTAAGTTGCTAGAAATTCTATTAACAAGCATAACTTAAGTTTAATAACATTATATATATATATATATATAACTGGAGGATTTAATGAGTAGAAGTTGGCCTGAAATTTGTTTTGAATTATGCTTTTAGTGGTATAAAGACTTGTTTGTGGCCACAATTAGCAAAAGTACAACAAGTTACTGGTACTCTTCCCGCTATGCGAACAGTGTAGGACTATATAAAATTAGAAACTTAAACGAAGAATAAGCCAAATGAGCATGCAACAGTTCAAATTCATTGGAGAACTCAGCAAATAAATATTCTCAATAAAAATCAACTGCAGTAAATTAAAAAAAAAAAAAAGGAAGATCAAAGCTTTTTCCGAAACTCGTGGAATAGAATTCTTAAAATCATTTACAGCACGTTTGGTTGGGGGGAATGGTATAACCATTCCCCCCCTTTTTCCCTGATGAATAGTTATTCACAGGTTTGGTTCATTTAATGGGCTTTCCTAGGTAATAGCTTTTCAGACTCTATTTCCCAAAATCAATGAATAGCAATTCAGAACCCCCACTAAAGAAAGGCTATTCCTTGTTTCGTGGAATAGAGATGTTAATCATGTTTACAATTTGACCCTTTTCTTAAATTTGAAATTTCATGAGATGATAGAGAAAACTCAATGGATAGCACTTCATTTTCAATGACAGAAAATTCACTGATAGTAGACCAAATTATTGGAGTCCAGATCTGGCCTAGTTAGTCACTGTTAACACCGAAGTTGACCGAAATTGGCTGAAAATCTTCACCAACCACGAGAAAGAGTGGCTACCACCGCCTATGATTCCATCCTTCTTGATTAGTATAACTGTGACAATGCCAACACACTGTCATTTTCAGATGAGCTTTTACTTTGTAGCATTTTGTTTAAATTGCAGAAGATGTGTTTTAGCTTTTCTACATTTTTCTGTTCTTCCACATGCATCCTGGAAGCAGATTTGCATAAAAACTGTCCTCCCATTTTGGAAATTCTCTAGGCTCTCTAAGATATGGAGCTCCAGCTCGATCTTTATAAAGCTTTTTTTCCCTTTGGTATTCAATTTCTTCCAAGAAATATTTCCCTCATCATATTCATCTACAAGTTTTACAGTAGAGCTTCAACCGCAAAAGAAAACCTATGTAAATAATAATTATTAATTAACAATTAACAATAAAAAATTAATTAATAATTAGTTTTTATTAATTAATCATAATTAATATTATTTTTTATAATAAATTATTAATAAAAGGGTAAAATAGTCTTTTAAGTTTATTCCAACTATATTTTTGAACTAACCAAACATATTAATACTAATTCCTACTATATTCCATTCCAATGAACCAAACATCATAATAGCTATTCATTCCCTTTTCTATTCCCTCTCTATTTCATTCCGTAAACCAAACGTGCCATTAGGAAAAACACCCAACTCAAAGAAGCCAATGTCCATAATAGGTACCTAGTCCTTTAATCATATTCTAGAAAAGAACCAACAGACCACAGTCCCCAAAATGCTCGTTTCTTCATCATTGGATCTTACAATTCACCTTGTGATTCATTCCTTTGGTCAAGTATCAACGTTGATCAATCTATCACTCCAGCACTGACCACTCTATCATTATCTGAACTTTATTAGCTGATCGCAATTGAAATTATTATCTACTTATAGTATGTTTGTCCTGCTCAATAGTTCCCAGGCTTTTTTGGACATTTTGTAGGATGAGAAGGATGAGTTATAATGACCCATAGCAACCATCTTTCTTGTCCAAAAATATTTTCATGTTCTGTTTTGTGAGTTTTGATTCTCAGTGGTTTTCAGAGAAGCAGGAAAGATCATTCTATTTATTATCGCCACAGTACTCAGGTAAATTATTGTTGATTGTTTATGTAGATGACACTGTCATAACAGGTGATGAGTGTTGGAAGTTGGAGATGTTGTTGCAAAGTAAATTCCAGAAAAAGGATTTGGGACGACTCAAACATTTCTTGTACATCAAGGCAGCTCGATCTCATGCGGGATGGCTTTTTCTCAAAGAAATTATGTTCTTAATTTTGCTTTTCTGAAACAAGAATGCTAGAATCCAAACCAATAGATAATCCAATAGACATGTAATTGATCATGGTGAGTTACTTTTTGATCCAGGGAAATATTGCATATTAGTTGGGAAGTTAAACTATTTGATAGTTGATCGAATCTCTTTTGCATTGAGTGTAGTTAGTCAGTTTCCTGACGCTCCACAAACCAGCCATTCAGATGCACAAATACACATTCTGAGGCATCTCAAGAGTGCTTTAGGACATCATCAAATCTATAAGAATCTATAAGAATCACAGCTAAACTAAGACTTAGGATTATCATGATGCAGATTAAGCCGCATGTCGAATGATAGGAAGTTTATGAAGGGCTATTTTATGTTAGATGTTTGAAATTTGGTATAAGGCCACTCTAGATAAGGTAATGGATCAAATTTACCACCCATCTTTGAACAAGTGCAATTTTACCCTTTTATTTTTTAATTTGATTGAAAATTGGTCAAAATTTGACTATAAAATATTCTGTAGAATAATTCTTTATTTCCTTGCATAATAGTATTTTATCGTTAACTCTGACCGCTTTGGGAACAAATTAAAAAGTGCAGTGATAAAACTAAATCCTTCAAAGATAAGTGGTCAATTTGATCCTATCACCTTAAATTTAGCAGCATATTTGAACCTTATCCCATCGAAATTTAGTATCTCGGAAGTGTATGAAGCATACTACTGTTGCGAGACCAAGTGCTGACAATCAAAGGGTAAAGCCATGGCTCATACAGTCATACTACTTGTCATTGGTTTGGGTTAACTTCTTGATAGAAGAGTTTTGGTTAGCAGCCTATGAATCTCATAAGTGACAACCAAGCAGCTATACACATTGCTTCTCATCCAGTGTTTCATAAACAAACCAAGCAATGTTGAAGCTGTTTGTGGCACAATTAAAGAAAGACTTTCAAAAAATGTTGAAGTTGTTTACTAAGTTTTTTGGAGGTTCAAGAGTGTCTAATATCTGTAACAAGCTAGGAGCTTATGATTGTCTACTTTCACAGTAAAGTGGGAGAGAGAGAAATGCAATAACATATTTGCTTAGAAAGAAATCTGAACAACTAATTAGTTAATTCAGAAATACATACCAAAGTACTCTTATACAAGATAGCCAAAGGAACAATGTTTGAATCATTGTTAGATTCACCCAACCATAACCTTGTAGATGTAGCTCCTGAAATTACAAGATAGAAAATAAAAAATAAAAAAAATGTACTTTAAACCAAGAAAAAGCTCAAAAATCTTAAAGGCCACAATGTTATTTTGGGCCGGCAAGCACAGCGTTCCAAAGTGGATGTTGGAGAGATTGTGTTTTAGAACAACCTTGATTATTCCATCAGATTTTGACAATTTTTAAGTAACAATTAATTACAAAAGCTCCAAATAAATGCAAAAGAAAAAACAAACAAACAACAGGCACAAAAACAGAACTCAAATCTACATAGAAACTACATCATTAGAATATGGAGTGAAAATACATGAGTAAAACAAATGAGACATTTCTTTAACTGTTAAGGTTTTGAAATTACAAAATGATGACCTTTGAGGACAAAAATGTAATACAGCTACAACAGATAAAAGTGGAAGACCATCAATAATCTAAGTAAATCTGAAGCATTACCAAACTCAAAGGTTATTAGCTGCTACAAAAATCAACTGAAATTATATAAAAAGAAAATTCTTAAATAGTGCTCTTTACATCTATTTCTTCACATGCAAACATGCATACAACTTCATGCTGATATCTTGCCTCTCCTATAACTTCAAAATTTTAGCAAACAACCATAAATGCTCATTTTTACACCATAAGGCATAAGATAAAACTCTAAAGCTAGTCTCCCTTTCTGCCAATAATCATGTCCACCATCCAATTTCAATCATTAGACAATTAACTAGAGTTATAAAAGGTGTTAACCACACTCTAGGTGATGGGAGCCTTACACAGCCCAACCCAAGGCACAAGGAGTGAGAAAAAAGTACTCACCCAAGTCAAGCGCTAAGTTCTGAAAAGATAATTAAAATATACATGACAAAGAAAATTATATGCATTAAAGTCTAAATAAAAATCTTGAGATATATGATTTTGTTAATAAAAAGTAAAGACTTTACTCCATTACAATGCCTAATGTTGTCCCATGGATCAAGAACTACCACAACTAATGTCATCAAACAAAATTCCAAGTTTCCTTTACTTCCATCTTCATTGTGCATCAACTATTTTAATTTATTAGTCCTGTAAGTAGCGCTAAGACTGTCCTTATTTAACTATCAAAAGATAGATAAGAAAAAAAATTAAAAACTAGAGAAACCAAAGGACACTTAAATCAGGTGCATTTTTTTTGTGCCATTCACCTTGAAAAACGTGTACTTAGGCACACAAGGCATGCGCCTGATTACAGCACATTGAATGAGTGCACGGCTCCTAGCTAGATTTTGTGCTGCATCTCGGTGCATCCCTTGACAACACTGCAACTAATGCAGTTGCAAAGTAACTACAGATTTTAATCACACCATCTATTTAGTTATTCATAACCCAAAATGGTTCAAATACCTGTGGAATCTTAATTCACCTCCAAACACAAGGAACTCAACCCTTCTCTTGTTTTACCAATAATGCCACATCAATTATGATTAAAATATAACAGTATAGAACCTTTTTCTCACTGCCCAACAGTTGAATAATACTATAGCCATCAATAGCATACTTAGAGAATCATCCTTCTCAAAAATTTAAAGCCTTAAGTCACATGTTCTTTAATAAAGTAAGGTCTTTAGGCCCATCGGTAAGTGCCCTTGATGGTTAATAGCTCATTCGTACAATAATTTATAAGTTAAGTAGAATCTTGGTATTCACGACTACTTTGGTCATTTTTTATTTTGCCAGTTTTTGCCTCAATTTCAGTCCACTGGGTCTTATTGTGGTTATAATTAAGTGACGAAGTTTCATATAGCGTTATTACTAAAACAATAATGCTAATTGACTTCTAGGCTCTAACCTAACTCCTATCACAACCATAAACCTTAAAATCCCTATGTTTTTCACCCTACCCCACCTTTAACCCTGAATTGGCTGATTTTCTGGAATCTAACCAGCACTACATACTCAATTGAACTAAATATAATCCAACTAAAGCTTAACCTCACATATATAAGTTTATCGTGACAAATCTTGTTGCATTTTATCAAAATTTAGAAAAATCTTCAGTAAGTACTGATCCACAATGTCATTTCATATATCCTCACAAAGCGTTGAATATGTTCCATATTCTATGATGGACAAACCATCTTAAATGAATATCTCAATTTGTTGCCAATTTGCCAATCCAAACACACACAATAAGAAAAGCAACATTTAGATTGATTAATAAGGTAAATAAAATATTAAAGGGCCAATCCTTAGAATAAATAGAAACCTAATTATACACTCCTTAACCCCTCAAAATAAGAAATATTTAAAACTCAGAAAATTAGTAATTTACAACAACAATAAACTAAGCCTTATATCTCATAACTCTAGGGTCGACTATATGAAAGGCCAAAAAAGGAATCATGTTAGGTCGTAGTGTTAAATCTTCTTGCGCCACCATTTCTATCAACAATAACCTTTTAATCTAATTCCTTAACCCTCATATCATTTTTTATTACTTGGATTCATGTCTTTCATAGTCTACCTCCAAAAAATTAGTAATTTGTTTGAAAAAAAATAATGTCAGAAAATTTTGTAAGGCGTTTGTAAAGATTCTCCTCCCCCTAGTTAATTTGGAATCTAGAGTGACTCCCTCAAGGCCATGGCAAGGTTACACATACAAATTAAATATCTTTGGTCATGCAAAGCCTTATTTCTGGGCTTGTCCGGTTTCCAGTTATTGTCAGACAGCGAATCTCACTACCTTTTTCTATAGAATGATCCATTTCCATTACACACCTCTGCCTTACAACCATACATTCAGGAGGGTATAAGTTGGCAATGCCAACAGCAAATTCAATCAATAAGATTATGAGGCAAGCAATAAAAGTTTTTGCACATACTCTCTTTATCAGTGAACTTAAAAAGCAAAGAAACATTGAACTTTTTCCTCAAAGGCCATTTCATATGATACTGAATAAATCTGATTTTTGAGTGTTCAATAATCAGAAAACTATCCCTCTAAGGAGGAAACTACCCTAGTTATCTGCAATCCCTAGGCAAAACCTACAATGAGTTAAGAGATTAAGAGAAAAGCTAGAGTTGCTCCCTCTCTCTCAAAAGGCTTCCAGTCAGCATTATGTTTTCTTTCAAAGGTTAAAGGAAAGCCTCTCCCCTCAGCGAGGGGAACCTTTTGTTTGAGAAGTTGTAAAACAGGAACACTTGGAGAAGGGACATAATGGAAGTTAAGACGCAGTTAGAGAAGAAAGGAGGAGTCAAGTGGTAGAAATCACCTTCAACTGATGTTGGAACAGCCATTGCATGACTTAAAATTCTGCTGCGAGATGAAAGATCCCATGCTCGTAGAATTCCATCACAATGAAGCACAAATACTATTTTTTTCCCAAGCAACTCTGTTATTATTAAATCCTGGACAGGACCAAGAACCCTCCCCCTGCATAATACAACAACAAAACTCACATATATTGGAAGAGAAAACAATGATAGCAATAAAGAGTCAATCAAATCAAGCATAATAGTTAAAACATAAGTTTAACCTCTTCCATTAATGTTGGATTATGGGTTAGGTCAAATGGACCCAAAACCTATTAACATATCCGCATGGGCATATATCTAACTCCTAATTAGAGTTTAGTAAGGATCCTATCCCTAACAGGACTATGATATGTGCTATATAGATGGCAGATATACTGATGAAAATTAACTTGAGTGAGAACATCAATTACAAGTAAAAGTTCTCTCTCCAGCTCAATCCTTGGGTATGTACCAAGAACACTAGGACTTGGATGTGGAAGTTAGCAGACAACTCTAGTAGCTGCCCACATAGATGAGAAGGAACAAGCAGTATGAAAGTAGATCCAGATGCAGATCTTTGGAGGTTTTGTGAAGCAAGTATCAATGAATTAATCTTGGAAATTCAGATAGGCATTGTATTAAGTAAACCCCTAAACATATTTGTTTTATCAAAACATAATTTTTAAGCTTTTCCATTAAAATGTGAACAAGACACTGCATAAGCCAAAAATTAATGCTATTTTGGTTGTTAGAAGAAGAGAGGGGAAAAGAAAATGAGTAAGAAAACAAGATGGAAACAGTATTTTAAAATGCAAAACTGGAATGAACTTTTTTAACTAATCTCATAGTTTATCCTCTCAATTTTCCTTCACATCCAAACAAGATTGGAAATTATTTTTCCCATATATTATACTTTCAAGTTTGTTAAGGTTTACTACCAATTTCATTGTTTTACACATTTTTCCAAGGATTCAAAGACAGCCTAAAAACACATTTTGACGATTCATACTGAATTTTCACCAAATATAGATTGATAAAACAAACAACTTTTATAAAGTAATGTATGTTCCCCAGGTAGGTACAACGTTTGTTGCAGAATGTACATATATATTTGTATGTATATATGTATACTCAAATGAGGAGAAGATACCTTGACATGAAACCCCACAAGCGACCTAGGCTAACCCCTGAATCATCACGCAAGTCATATATAAACCCTAAATTGGGAAAGTCAAGAGTCAGAAAGTTTCACATTAAAAAAACCCCTAACGTAATAAAATCAGAGTGAAAGTTGTAAAAAGAATAGAATACCGGGAGCAGTTTGGTGAAGCAAGCCAAGTTGGAAGCAAGTAACAGATCCATCATTCCTCCCAAGCAAAACACATCCAGGGTTTGCTGCTATACAAGTAATTGGCTCATTACTACTAGAATAAGCACGCACATCAAGCTCTATAAGCTCGTCCCTGGAGAATATGGTAGTCAAGTCCTTGGAAAGTTTAACGAAGTAAGCAATTCCGGAGACTGTAACGGTATAAAGCAAGTAGTGCGAGTTGGTTGGAGAGGCGCTGATAAAAGCGTAAGGCGAGAGTGGATGAGAGAAACTAAGGCGGAGCCCCGTGTTGTGAGGGAATTCCTGAGAAAGCTTGAAGATTTCTAGAGCATTTGGTTGAGTATTATGGATTCGCCTGTTGGATTTTGATAATAATAATAAGATTAAAAAAAATAGAAATAATAAAGCTGATGTTGATGAATTTATATAGAGGAGAAAAAAGGCATACCAAATGAGATAGAAAGGACTGTCTCCGTCGAAGTAAGTA
Organism: Durio zibethinus; assembly: GCF_002303985.1. Next base: position 15,383,910 of record NW_019167982.1, on the reverse strand, counting down.
GCAGAGGCAGAATCCACCGTAGGAGGCGCGAAAGTAGTGGCGACGCTGTTGCTGCCGTTGTCAATGTGATTGAGGGATGAAGGAACGGTGAGGTTAATCCATTTTATGGAGTCGCTACCGATGATAGGGACCTCCATCCCCGCCACCCTCATTTTTTTTTTTTCAATTTCTTCAATTATAGTCAAAACCTGTAAAGCCAAGGTCCCTGCCTCTGCTTCAAGGGTTTTAAGTTTCAACTTCCAAACAACGCTCCTAACTCCTACTTTTTTGTTGTTTTGAAGCAAACCGGGTCACCAGCAAGCCCACCCCAGATTACTACACCCGTGGCCATCAACCCCTTGTAAAACATGGGTACCTTTCAACCGAATCCAAAAAATCATTCAAACCGGTCAAATTTGACCCAATTCAATCGAATAAATGCTTAATTTATGACTAAATATTTATGTTGTAATAAAGAAAATTCAATCATGCCAATCATATTGCATTTAAGTTCATTATAAAAATATTGTTAGGACTAAAATTTTTTAAAATTAGCTTATATTAATTATATTTAAGTGGTTTTGCATTATTAAAATTTAATTTAAATTTTATTTATAAATTTTTTAATTAAATTATATCTTTAATATAAAAACAAAAATATACAGACACGAAAAGAATAATAGGTTTTTAAGTTTTAATATAATTAAATTTTAAAATTTTTTTTCAAAAAAAATTCACTATCCCTTACAAATCTTCTTAATCACATTGACGAATTTGTAATTCTAATGCTAAAAAGAACGTATTACTAAACAACTAGTTAAAAAACTTAGATAAAATATTTTTTATTTCTAATTTAAAAGGTATGGGACTAAACTTTATTAAATTCAATCAAAAGTTTTAAACTAAAAAAATAAATAGTACAAAAAGCATTTTATCATTATTTGTAAATAAAATAATAAAATGAAAATTATTGAATTTGATTATCCAATTAAAAAATAAAAAATAAATGTAAAATAATATAATTTTCCTTATAATTTTATAAATTATTAGATGATAAATTTAAAATATATAAAAATTTTAATTAAAACTTTGTTACCACGCGTTAAAACGTTTTCAATATTTTAACTTTGTATAAAAATTTTAGTGAACTTGTCCCACAAAATAAATATTTTAAAATTTTAAGAGACAAACAAAGTATTTATAGTTTTGAAAATAACACGTTTTAATTAATGAATTTGTTATCAAATATATTAGTTAATGATTATAAAATTAATTATATAATAATATAATAATTTTTAATAATTAATTATGATAATTTGTTTTTGGGGGTTTTCTTTACCTTTTTGTTTTCTTCAATTTAAAAGTCATTTTTATCTATTAACTGTGTTTTCTTAGCCTTATTTACTTTTTTATTTTAAAAATAATATCTATTAATTAATTGTGTATCTTTAACTTCCTTTATTTTTTGGATTTCTTCAATTTTAAAAATAATATTTATCTATAAATTATAATCATTGGTTGTATTTTTTGGGTTTTATTATTTTTGTTTTTTTAATGATATTGAAGATAATATTCACTTATTTAAAATTAGATTAATAGTGATCATTGATCATATTTTTTGGGCTTTATTTACCTTTTGATTTTTTTTATTTTAATAAAAATCATATATTTATTAATTATGATAATTGATTGTGTCTTTTTTGTTTTTTATCTTTTAATTTTTACAAGATATATTAAATTGGTTATATATTGATTTTTTTGTCTTTTGACTTTACGTTTTTGTTTTTTTCTATAATATTTATCTATTAACTATAGCACTTTTTTATCTTTTCATTTTCTTTAACTTTAAAAATTATATTTATCTATTAATTGTGATAATTGATTGTGTCTTTTGGATTTTTTGGCTTTTAGATTTTTAAAATTTTAAATATAGTATTCACTTATTTAAAATTTGATTAACTATGATCATTGAATGTATTTTGTAGAATTTGTTTGTCTTTTGATTTGTTTTCAATTTTAATAAAAATAATATATGTTTAATAATTGTGATAATTTATTATATTTATTTATTTTTCTTACCTTTTGGTTTTTCATAATTTTAAAGAGATACATATTATATTAATTGTGCATTGCTTTTTTTGCTTTTTGGGTTTCAACGGGCTTAAAAATATATAGTCATGTATGTATATATATTTTTAAACTCTTTATTTATTTAATGAGATTTTCAAATAATTTGCATTAACATGTATTTAATAAATTCCATAACATGAATAAAAAAAGTATAAACTTGCTAATGGGTAGAGAGATATATTTACAATAGTAGTTCTACAAATATAAATTGCATTATAATAATCTATTTAATTTATGATATTTAAAATTTTGAAGATATATATTTCATTTTTAATTTTAAAAATATATTAAAAAATGATCTTGTAACATATTGGTTAAAATAACCTACTTGAGTAATGAAAAACATTTATAATATTAGAATATCATTAAAAATAGTTTGCTTAATGATAGATATATTTTTATTTGCTATAAACCAATTTTTGTTTAGGAAATTTTAGTGAATGTCGAAAATTATCAGTAATACAATTTAACTTGAAGATCGATCAATTTCTAAAAGAATGAGATACAAACAAATTTAAAAGAAAAATATAAGAGATTTAATAAATTAACTCTACTTAAATAATTTGAAAATGTAAGAAATTCATTATTCAATATTGATTATTAAGTTTATTTATCCTTCAAAAGAACAAATAATCCCTTTAATGGATGTATCAATCTTATGAGAAAGAAGAGGTTAGCCCTAAGAGATAAGGTTGCTTAGAGTACTTTTCACTCAGTTTATTTCACTTTAAATAAAACTATCATATTTAAATGATGAAAATCTTTAGTGTTCATTTGACCTCAATTTTATTTAATAGGAAAATTTTCAACTTTTATTTTTAGCTATACTTATTCCTTTTATAAATGAAAATTTGTAGTTCAAACCTAAGCTTTAAATCATGGATCTGAAGGGAAAATGTAAAAAAACAATTATCTTTTTGCTAATTCATAAAAATATAGAATTGTTTAGAAGTGTAAGACCTTAGACTTGATCTTAGAGCCATTAATTAATGCTGCAATTAAAAAGAACTATTATCATTGACAAATTCTAATATTTTTTGATAAAAAATAAATTAAAAAATTAACGAAAGTTAATAAATTTAATTCTGGTTTCAATTGAGTGTTTTTATAAATTTGCATTAAATCCAAAAAAATTATCCAAATTCACATATATTTACAATATTACTATTTTTATGTGTCTTTTCTATATATTATTAAAGTAGGAATTCAAATTAAAGTTATATTATTATGAGGTTATTAGTATCTATAATCCCTAAACTTTAAGTTAAATTCTACTTTGGTTCTTAAACTTTAAAATGTTATAATCGAACATCTAATTATTCAAAATTATTTTATTTTGATATTTCTATCTATAAAATCATCTAAATTAACAGTATATGCTGACTAACACCACGTGATCACATTGCTAGCATCTCACGTTACAATTAAGAGATCAAAATAGAATTCACTCAAAGTTTAAGGATCAAATATGAAACTATCTCAAAATTGTATATATCTCATACGTGTCTTATAAAAATATTAAATTTAAAAGTATATTTTCATATTTTTTATTGCAATAAAACTTATTAGATAGAATTTTATTTTAAATAGAAATAGACATTCAAAACTTAAAATTAAGTTAAAATTTTCAAATTCCTTTTTTCTTTTAATTTAATACATTTTAAGAGAAAAAAAGTTATTAAAAATATTATTTAACTCATAAGTCATAATAAAAATTATTATTTCTTGTCCAAAAAATTTATTTTTAAAATATTAAATATCTTTTTATTTTCCTTTTTAAATATATTTTATAAAATATGTTTATAAAAAAAGAAAAAATAAAATGTTTTAATTTATATGAATATAAAGTTTTATAATTTTGAATAGGATTAATAAATCTATTTTTGAAAATGATTTTGAATTTTTATATAATATTTTAACAAGATATAGAGTTTTTATTTAAATTTCTTAAATGATATAAAATTTTTGAAAAAGAAATAAAAGATATTTAATATTTTAAATATATATTTCATGCGATCAAAGATAATATTTTTATTATAATCTATTAGAAAATAATATTTTTAATAGAAATATTTTGTTATTTTGAAAATGATATAGAATTTTAAAAAAGAATTTAAATTTTTAACCTAATTTTTATTTTAAAAAACTATTTTCTATTAAAAACAAAAAATATAACTAACAAATTATATTGCAACAAAAAATATAAAAAATATAACTTAAATTTAATATTTATAAAATATATGTGAAATTTATAAAATTTTTTAGATAGTTTCATTTTTTGTCCTTAAATTTTAAGAGAATTCTATTTTAATTTCTCATTTGTCACATAAGATACTAACTAACATTATCACATAGTGCTAGCTGACATACCAAAATACAATTCACTCAAAATTTAGAGACCAAATATGAAACTATCTCAAAATTGTATATATCTCATACGTGTCTTATAAAAATATCAAATTTAAAAGTATATTTGCATATTTTTATTTTAATAAAACTTATTAGATAAAATTTTATTTTAAATAGAAAATAGACTTTCAAAACTTAAAATTAAGTTAAAATTTTAAAATACATTTAAAAAAAATTAATGCATTTTAAGAGAAAAAAAGTTTATTAAAAATATTATTTAACTCATAAGTCATAATAAAAAATATTATTTTTTGTCCAAAAAATTTATTTTTAAAATATTAAATATCTTTTATTTTTCTTTTTGAAATATATTTTATAAAATATGTTTTATAAAAAAGAAAAAATGAAAATGTTTTAATTTATATAAATATAAAGTTTTTATATTTTTGAATAGATTAATAAATCTATTTTTGAAAATGATTTGAAATTTTTACATAATATTTTAAAATGATATAAAGTTTTATTTAATTTCTTAAATCGATATAAAAATTTTTGAAAAAAGAAAATAAAAGATATTTAATATTTTAAAATATATATTTTATGGATCAAAAATAATATTTTTATTATAATTTATTAGTAAAATAATATTTTTAATAGAAAATAATTTTTTGTTTTGAAAATGATATAGAATTTTTTAAAAAAGAATTTGAATTTTTAACCTAATTTTTATTTTAAAAAACTATTTTCTATTAAAAACAAAAAATATAACTAACAAATTATATTAGAACAAAAAATATAAAAATATAACTTTAAATTTAATATTTATAAAATATATGTGAAATTTATAAAATTTTTGAGATAGTTTCATTTTTTGTCCTTAAATTTTGAAAGAATTCTATTTTTGTCTCTTATTTATCATATGAGATACTAAATAACATCATCATGTAGTGTTAGCTGTCATTTGCCATCAAATTTGATGGTTCCATAAACAAAAAGATCAAAATAAAATAACTTTAAGCAATTAGGGATCCGATTAGAATTTTTTAAAGTTTAGAGACTAAAATAGAATTTGAGTCAAAGTATATGAGTTACAAGTGCTATTAACTTATTATTATAAGTTATCACTTTAATTCGTATTTTTCAACTATGAGTGCAAATGAAAAAAATAAAAAAGTATTTAAAATATTATTTTAAGAAGAATTGATTTATAATATAAAAAATAAATAAATTTAATTAACCATGAGATTTCAAATATATATATACATTATTCACCTTCTGTGTTATTATAAAAGTTTTTATTATATAAATCATCACTCTAACATATATTTTAATTAATAATTGGTGCATAAGAAGAGAAAGAAAAATGTTTATTAATGAAGTTAAAATTTTGTTTTATGAATAGCAAATTGCAAAGAACATGTAAAAGATAAAAAAAATTTATTATGGTTTTTATATATTTATCAATGTTATATTAAACTCAAAGCTTCCTTTCAAATTCATACAACATTTTTCAAAATAATTTTTATGTGCATTTCATCTTTTTAGAAAAGAAATTATACGAAAATTGTATTATTAAATCTTCCATTTAAGCACATATTTTAGGCAATTATTGTATAATAAAACAAATACATCAATTTTGATTAATCAAGTTAGGTTATTATTTTTATAAAAAAATAGTAAAGTAAATAAATTCAGTCATAAGTTTTATAAACCTTATATTTATTTAATATTAACATTTTCACTTTCTCTTTGTAAATGTTTATGCCTTTTCAAAGGAAAATTTTATTAAAAAAAGTTGTATTAAAAATATATATATAAAAAGGTTTTATTATTATAACTAAACTATTATTACTCAATGTTTGTGTTTAACAAAGGAATAAAGTGAAATGAAGTAAAAAGACAATAAATATTTGTTAACTAAATATTTTGGTATGAATTTATTTTATCTAATAAAACTTATCTTTGTATTCCACTCAACTCAATACCTATAAAATAAAAATGTTAAGATCTAATTGTTAATTAGCAAAAAAGAAAAGAGTTATTTTTTAGAATATTCTTGGAGACTTTAATTGAGTATTTTATTTTACTGAAAATTATTAATTTTATTAATTAATTAACTAATTTATTATTATTATTATTATTAAATCTAATGTTGATAGCAAACAAATATGTAAATTTTTGTTAATAATAATCTCATGTAAAAAAATTCTCAAAAAATAGATAAAAATTTTGAAAATAACATGGATTTTTAAATATTTACAAAGAAAGTTAATTTTTTGGATCTCTTGAAGTTATACCATAATAAATAGTCAAATAAGTATAAAAAAAATTTATTTACTCACCATAAATAAAATAATAAAATCATTTTCATCATTTCACTCATAAAAATGATTTGATTGTTGATAGAATATTTTGAAAAATGAAAAAAAGATCAAAAAATATAAATTATAACTTTAAATTTAAAATTAAAGAGTTAAAATGTTAAACAAATTGAAAGTAATTATGCATAAACTACATAAATTTGTACCATGAATGTAATTGCAAGTGTAACATTCATTTTTAAATACTAAAAACTTAAAGAAAATGTATTCATTTTAAAATGTATTTATTTTTTAAAACTTAGCAATTTTATAAGTATGTTGTATATGATATATTATAAAATTATAAGAATTATATGATTATTTTAGTTATATTATAATTAGTTAACGTAAATCTGTTAATAATATAAATAAATATAACAACATAAAATATCTATATTTTATAGTTTAATTCTCACATAAAAATTATTGAAAGAAAGAAATAAAGAGTCAAAATCAATAAATAGATTAAGAGAAAAAAAAGAAAAAGAAAAACATGGGATAATAAAAAGAATCAAAATCTTATCAAAATAATAAAACTTAAGTACCACATTCCATTGTCAATGAGCTCATCCTTTAGCAAAAATTTAAAATTCCCATAAAAAATAAAATACAATGAAAAAAAAGGAAAAAAATGTAAATTTTATGTTAACTTGATTCTCTAAAAATAAAATGCTAATAAAATACTAATTCATAATTTTAAAATAAATGAAAAATTATGATATCAAACCTTTCAATCTTCATTGCAACAACTTTATCGTTTAAAAAATCAATTCAAAAGTCATAAGTAAAAATGGATTCTAAAGATGTCTTAAAAGCCCAATAAACATATTTAAATAGCAAAAACATTGATCTTGAATCATATAAAAAATAAAAAATTTTAAAGACGCAAACATAAAGAGGATCCTTAGAAATCTCACGATTATTAACATGCTACATGCAAAAAATCTATAAAAAAAAGATTGAAAGAATTTATATAATCCAAAAAAAAAGTTATAAATAAACAATTTAAAATGCAATATTCATACTTATGATTTAACTAAAAAATAAGAAAATAAAATGACAAAAACAGAGAAAAAAATAGACTTTTTCATCAATCAACCTCATTTTTGTACTAACATGTTATTTAATCTTAAAATTATAAACATCCCATAATCGTAAAACACAAATTTTGATCATCCAATCATCTTTTTAATAGATAATCATCAAAATTTGTTAATAGCCAAGTTTAAACTAAAAAGAAAAAAGAAACATGATAAAAAATTATAAAAATACAAACAATAAAAAAAATACACCAATTGATTAAGAAACAAACTTAATATGTAAAAAAAAATCATAAATCATGATTAAAAAATTAAAAAATTATAAAAATGAAAACATAATAATAAACAAATCTCATGATTAGTAATGGTTAATAGCCAAGCTTAAACCAAAAAAATAATCATGATAAAAAAGTAAAAAATTATAAGAAAAAAACACTAAAAAATGTCAATTGACTAATAAACAAACCTAAAATGTAAACAAAAAATTATAGATCATGATTAAAAATTTATAAAATTATCAAAACAAAAAGACAATAAAAAATAAAATCTCATAATTAGTAATATGACAAACAAGAATTAAGAAAAGAAAGTATAACAGAAGTATAAAAGACATTCACATAAACTCTTATTCTTAAAAGAAATAGAAATCTATAAGTTACGAAAAAAATCAAAAGTAAAAAATATAAATGTTACAAAACCAAAGATTTGATCAATAAATTTTAACAGATAATGGTTTTAAAAAAAATAAATATAAAAAAATCAAAAGTCTATAATCCAAGAAATATGATAAATAAGCATTAGGAGAAAAAAGTATAAAAGAGACATGAAAGAAACTCATATAACTCTCACCCTTAAAAGAGATAGAAACCATAAATCACAAGAAAATCAAAAGTTAAAAATATAAATGTTACAAAATCAAAGGTTTGATTAATAAATTTTAACAAATAATGGCTTTAAATAAAATAAATATAAAAAAATCAAAAGTTAAAAACTAAAGTAATATAACCAACAATAATTGGAAGAAAAAGGTGTAATAAAGATACAATTATATAACTCTTACCCTTAAAAGAAATAGAAGATCATAAGTCACAAGAAAATCAAAAGTCAAAATTAAAAGATTAATCAATACATTTTAAAAATAATGGTTTTAAAAAAATAAATATAAGAAAATCAAATGTCAATAATCCAAATAAATATTAGACAATTAAATGTATAAATTTATAATTTATGTAAAAAAGACTTGGCATTTATTACAAAATATTTGAGTTATATATATAATGATATTAACTTGTATCAATATAGGACTTTTTTAGTTGAAAATGTGATTGTCAAAGCCACTTATAGCTAGTTTGAAAAATGTGACAAATGAAAATGATATGAAATTTCTCAAATTTTAAAAATATTTTAATTTTTTTTGCTTTTTTTCTAATCTCTTGCCTAAATTATAAAATCAAACGCTTCAATTTTTTAAGTCAAATAAACTAAAATCCAAATGCAATTTTTATCAACAATTAAAATCATATATAATTTCAACCAACAATAAAAATTTGTATTTCTTTTTCACTTATTGTTCTAGCCACACATTATTAATGGAATATTTTTAAAAATTAAAAGCTACAACCTCATTATGGTGTAGTTTCCACCATGTTTTCTTCCTTCTTGCCTTTACCTTTAGTAAAAATTTTGTATCCATTAAAGAAAAGTAGACCCTGACTAGATAAAGAGATAATAACAAAATGTTTTTTTTTTCAATTAAAAAAATTAACTTTGATGGTCCATGACAATTTACGGCACCGGTAAGACAGCGTTAAGGAATGAAAGAAACATCATTAAACTAAACAAGTGTTCTAGCTAGAGTCGTTACTCTACAAGCTACAATAGTCGCCAAAATAGCCAAATGAGTGGTAGCTTTTTTTCTTTGTCCAATATTAAAGTAAGAGGAATGCAAAAGAATCGATGATGTTTTGCCTTAAAGCCCAAAATTAGTTTCAAAAACAAAACTAATGCTAAAAGATAGCCAAAAAACCTTAAAATTGAGAATCTTTGGTTGATTTTATGTTTGTAACTCTAATTTAAAACTGATTACATATGATTTTCCAAATTTAATTACTGTGAATGGGACTACTAGTGCTTGGGTGTTAACTTTATTGTTGATATGAAAACTTAAAGAAAGAAAAAAGAGAAAAACAATAAAAAATGATTGAGATTTTGTTAAGTAGATACAAGTATGGGAAAAGATGGAGTTGCTAGAAGCTAGAAGATAAGGGCATAAATGATCTGAACATGAACGAACATTGCTATTTTTGTGGTTTGTTCATTTATTTTTAGGATTGTTCTTGTTTGATTAATTTTAATAAGAAATTTTTATACTATGTTTGAGCTCGGTTTGTTTAGATATTAGAACATTCGAGATCAATTTAGGATTAGTTCATTTACGTTAAATGAATTTGTTCATGAATATTAAACAAACACGTTCACAAACATATAAACAAACATAAATTAATAATTAACAAATTGATCTTACAAACAATGGCTTGGGCTTTCAAAAGCGAAAAGGGACATGCTTATTTATAAAGAGTTTCCTTCTCTACATTGATTTTTCAAGCTATATGTATAGAAAGACTATAAATAAAAAGTATCCTCATAACTTGTTATTATCCATTTTAGGCAATTAAGAATTATATTTACAATAATATTTGTTAAAATATTATAAAATATTTTTAATATATGTTAAGTGTATTTTCATTGAATTAATATTAAATTATGATTAAAATATTGTTAAAAGATATTTAATCATATAGTAGTCATCTTAAAAGGAATATAAACAAAATATAAACAAATATTTATTGAATTTATTTGTAAACGTTAAATAAGCTTGTTCAATAATATAAACAAATAAAACATATCTCTATTTTTGTTTAGTTTATTTATTAAACAAACATTAAAATCTTATTTAAGGTCGTTTATTAAGCTTAATAAACAAATATAAATAAACAAAAACTTAACATATTCACAAATAGTTCATCAAACGTTATGTTCATTTACGTCCCTATTGGAAGAGTTTGTGGAAGAGGCAGCTTGAGAAAAAGGTTGGAAGAGATAATTTTATTGAGATGTTACTTAATTAAATTGAATTTTTTTTTCAAAATTATAATTTAAATTTATTTTTCATCATCTTAAATACATGGACAACAATATTGCCACATTAGCAATACACCATTGACTTACCACATCAACAAAAAATGACATGTGAGTTAAATAATTCAATATCTCACTTAAGTTGAAGGTGTGTGTAGTACATATTCTCAAGATTGTCAACAAAAGTCTTACATTGTTATGAGTAGATAGCATTTAATCCTCTTTATATAAAATAAAATATTTAATCTTAAATTTAGTAACCACCAAAAAGTTGAGTCCTAAAATAAGTATTTAGCCAATTCAATTTTATCACAGAAAGTTAACAACCAATTCGTCCAACCTAACCTCCAACAAGATAACTTTGAATTGACACAAATTTAATTTAATTTTAAATATCAATAATTTTAACTTAAAATAATTCAATCCAATTATCTAAATTTAAGTAATTCAAATATCAAATCTAAATGACTCAAATTTGAAATTATTTAAATTAAAAATGATCTTAATTTTTTAACAAAAAAAATCAAACTCAGCCCATCCAATTTCCATTTCTATACCTCCACTACTTGAATATCCATTAAAATTAAATTTACTTTTCAAATAGCACCAAAAAATTGTGTTTCAATTGTTGATACATGTATTTTCTAAGAAAAAGCACAATTCCAATATTCTTTCTCGAAAATAATTACTTTTAAGCACGTTTTTAGTTAGTATTTATAATATAAATTTTTAAACTTCACAAATAATGTTTAAACATGATCCCACGCTATATTTAAAGAAATAAAAAATATGATATCTTATTTATAATTTATAACTATAAATGAAAATAATCTCATGATTAATACTTTTTAAGGCATTATTCTTAAAACTTTCAATTTTATGCTATTTGTCATATTTTGATTGGCTTTCTTATAAATTTTTATTTATTTATTATATTAATTGATGATGATGGGTAGAATGAAGAAGTTTCTGGAATAGGATGCCACAAAACAAAGAAATAAATAAAGGATAAAATCATGCAAAATTAAAAGATTGCATGGGATTGCAAGTGAAGAATAAGTAATTTTCAACAAATACAAAATCAAAGAATTGTGAGTGGAAAAGAAGTGATTGTAAGGTAGAGGAAGAGAGAGATATGCTTCAAAGTTTTAAACTTGAAACCCCTTTACTCTCTTTTACCCATAATTTCTGTCTCATCTCTAACTCTAATTTCTTTCTCTTTTTATTCTATCTTATTTTGGCCTTGGGTATTTTTCTTTTTAATTTTGCTCTTTCCTTTCTTTTCTACTAATTTCTTTAAGGTTTGTTTTCCCTATGGATGCTATATATTGTCATTTATGATATGGGATTTTGTGATTTTTTCTTCAAGCTCCAATCTAGGTAGGATCATTTTATACTGTTCAAGCATCATGGCTTTAGATTTTGAAAGAACTCAATGATTTGCAAAAGGATTTACCAATTTCTCGAAATGCAAGTCCCATTTTCATGGTCTAAATATACATTAATTTTGTACCTTTTGAATAATATTATTTTTTATCTTTTACGTATACTTGTTTGACTATCTTTCTTTGCACTGGTTTCATGTGATGTATGTTATGATTTGTGTACAATTAGACTATTTTTTCATTGTTTCCAACTATTTTGTTATAAGATTATATTGGTAATTTAAAATGTTGTACATCATACATTGGATAAAAAATACTTCATTTTAATGAATAGATTTAGTGTTTGTATTAATTATTCATATTCTGAATAATTATATTTTGAGCAAAATTTTTTTTTATAATAGTTAATAATGAAAGAGTTATTACTATTTAAACATGTTTAAATTTGTAATAGCCAACAACAAAAATTATAACTATTATGTTTAGACATAAATGTTTGATTATAAATGTTTTAACATAAACATTTGATTATAAATGTTTAAACATAAATGGTTATATTATATTTAAACAAACTGACATAGTTATTCATCAAAAAGATATGATTGTTCAATAACTATAAAAAGGTTTTTATTCATAACCATTTTTACTACTTTTGTTTAGAGAGTTTTAAGATTTTGTTGTATTCTAAATGTATAATTGTCTTTAAGAAAGTTTTTTTCACGCTTTAAAGTCAAAATTCATTTGTATTATTTTCATTTTCTTATAAAATTTCTAACAATTTAAAGGCAATTATGAATAAATTTTTATATTTTGTATTTATTAAGATGCAAAAGAAAGAAATTTAGAAATTCATTGGTGAAATCCAAATTCATGAAACAATTATGGACAAAGTGAAACTAATTCTCTACTACCATGCCAAATAAGTTTTTAGTGATCATCACCAAATTTCCAAAAGTGGTTTTTGATGTTAAATTATAACTAATTATCACTAAAAAGAATGTTCTTAACTAAGTTTAACTAAGGTTCTTTAAAAAGAATGTGTTTTAGAATATTAAACAAAACTAGGTTTTAGAGTACAATTACATATGGGAAAAGTATCACTCCCAAAATGCCTAGATAAACTAGTACTAATTAGTCTTCTATTATTCTAAATTTGTCTTAGTTAAAAAGTTTTTTTTTATTATTTTGTTTTCTTAAATTTTATTATTTAAAGTATTGGAAAGAAATTTTAATTTTTTGTCGCCATTTTGGCAAAATTTCAAAAAAAAAAAATCTCCTCTCACTTAAAAAAATTCAAAATTTTCATTTTTTCTTTAAAAAGGCTTTTTTCGTCTAATTTGTTAAATATTTTAATGCAAGAGTTTGTTTTTATTCCCATTTTTCTAGTTTTGGTTTTTATTTTCTTTATTTTATTTAAAATATATTTAAAATTTTCACCATTTGAATTTAATTTAGAAATACTTTTTCACCTAGAAATTATTAAAAAATCAACAATTTGTGATTTTTAAAAATTTTATCATAAAATTTATTTTTATGAATTCTATGAAAGTTATATTTTATTTTAATTTTATTTACTTGAAAGTAAATGTAAATTATTGTTTTTGAAATTTTATCTAAATTTTTTTCATTTTTGAGAATTTAGAAAAAAAAAATCTCTCACTAAAATATTTCTAAGAGATCACCTATTCTTGACCTTTAAAATTTCATTATTAGAATAATTATCATATATTTCAAGAATTTTATTCAATTTACAGTTTGTTTATTATTTGTTTGAAAATAGATGTTGATTATTTTTATTGAAGTCAGCCATTCTTGGCTTTTAAATTTTTATCATTGGATTTATTATAAATATTATATTTACATGGTTTAAATAATTATACAAAGAATGAGAAAAATACATTTTCAAATAGTTATTTATTTCTTAATTAATCCAAAACTTTCAGATTTTATTTTTTTATGTCTTTATATTTTCAAAGAATTTAAATCTATCCCTAATTTAAAAAGAATAAATAAAAATATAAGTAAATAATTAAAATAAATAAAGAAAATAAGCTAACTAAAATTAAAAATAAAATGCAAAAAAAGAAAAAACCTTTTTTAATGCGGATGGTTTTGGTATAGTTTGGTTATAGTGCAAATCCTCCTGATTTATTTTAAAGCCAAAACAATGTCGTTTTAGGTACACTATAAAACCTTGAAAATTAGCTTATCATTTCATTTACCCATTATCCCTTTTATCCTAAAATCCATTTTTTCAACCAAAATGATGTTATTTTAGGTACAATATAAAACTTCAAAAATCTGCTATTCATTTCATTTACCGATTTCCCTTTTTCTCTTTAAAATCCATTTTCTTTACCTTTTCTCTTAAATCAGCTAGGAACATTGTTGCCTTTCACAGAATTTGATGAAACATCGTGGTTATGGCTACCTTCCATCACTGGTGACTATTGCCTTTAGTGATAAAAAATATAGTTTTCCAAATCTCCTATTCTCTTATTCACTTTGGTTGGTCTAAGTTTTTTAAATTATTCTAAAACTTCCTAAACCTACACTTTAAGCTTCGGGTTCCTCTTTTCCTATCACTGTTTTGATCACAAAAAAACCAAAGAAATCTTCTTCTCACTCTTTTCCCTACTAGATCACTTTTAAGAACTCTAAAATCCCTAAAGATAAACCCCAAATCGAAGCTTAAAAAAAACTACCAAAAATCTTCTTGTAATTTTTTTTGTGTACTTATGTATTGTTAATTGTGATTGCCTCTCTCTATTATCCATTGTGTAGATTTTTGGCTAGTTAATCTACGGTTTAGAATCAGACAAAAATTTTCAATTGAATGTAAGGATTGGATTTGCCAAGTAGATCTAATTCTTTTAATTTCTTCCTCTTTTGCATTTGATTGTCTTCTTTGATTTTTATTTCTTTTTTTTTGCCAATTTCCCTTTTTTTTTTTTTGGTTTCTAGAATCTGATTATCAATTCTTCCTTTCAATCTTTTTGATTTTCATCAATTCCCTAACTTTTTGATTTTCATTAATCCCTCTTGATTATTTACAAAAAGGTTATTCAAGTCAGATGTAAAGCCCATTGAAAATAAATTTAAAGGTCAAAATATAAATTTAAGGTCAAATTAACAATTGTTTATACCCAAAAATAAATCAAAAGGCTTAAAATAAATTTCAAAGCTCACAAGAATTTAAGGATTCAAAAGCCCTAAAATCGAATTAGTAGTCTAAAAGCCAATCTTAATAGTAACATTTAATTTAATTTGAATTACAATCCAAACTGGTTAAAAGATTGAGATTGAAAGTTTAAAAATGAATCGATTTTATCGAGCCTAATTAGTGAATTGTAATTGAAATATATTAAAGACAAAATTAAATGTCTTCATCCCTTGGTTTATTTCATAATTATACAAATAAAATAGGTATTTCTTATTGGGATACGCAATATTGATAATTTGATTTATGAAAAACCATTTCCTCTTTTGATTTTATTAGGAATCAAAGTTCATTCTTTAAATAAATTAAAAATCCATCCCTTCTCTGAAACCTCAATTTTTTTCACAATCAACCAAGAAAAATAAGTTGTCCTCACTGAGATATGCAATGTTAATGATTTGATTTATGAAAAATAACCATTTGTTCCTTTGATTTTATCAGGAATGAAAGTTCATTTTTCAAATAAGTCAAAACCAATTTCTTGTAAAAAATTTGGATCGTTTTATGATTAATCAAGTAAAATAAGAAATATCGTTGGGATACACAATATTAATGTTTTGATTTTTTAAAAAATCATTGTTTCCTTTGATTTTGTTAGAAATTAAAGTTTTTTTTAAGTGAGTCAAAACTTGTCTCTCGTAACAAACTCTAATCTTTTCACTATTAACTAAGCAAAATGAGGAGTTTTCGTTAGGATACATGATATCGGTACTTTGATTTATAAAAAAACCATTTGTTTCCTTTGATTGTTGTTTAAAGCTCGTCCTTTGTAAAAAAACTCAATTATTTTCTCAATTAACAAAGCAAAATAAAGTTTTTATTATGATGCATGATATTAATGCTTTGATTTACAAAAAATCGTTTCCTTTTTTAATTTTTTGAAAAATAAAAATTTTATCTTTCAAAATTTGACCTTTGCAGGTTAAAAGATCGATTCATTTTCATAGGGAATCGATCAAATCATGCTAGGTAGCATTCTGTATGAAAAATCTTCACAAAAAGTCAATTGCCTTAAAGCTTGTTTAGCACTCTTCTAATTAATTTAATTATATCTTGAGTTATACAACTTCAAATCAAGATTCATTTGAAGATTTATAAACTAAACTTATGAAACTTTCTATCCATATAAAATTTAACATATGATTTAATATATAAAAATTATAATGAATTTTTAAACTATCCTTTATACAGTTGTTAATCATCTTACACAGTCTCCAGTATAAAAAAAAAATCAAGATACATTCTCAAAAGTTTTGGATTTCAATTTTATTTGGTCTATTAGAAAATATACTAAAAAAGCTTTCCAACAATATAAAATTTGAATGTTAAAACTTTGTAAATCAATATAGAAAATAAATTAAAATCAATGTTAGAAAAACTTTATTCTTACAAAATAATTTTCTCTTGTTAATTAATTTTTCAAAACCGATATTAGCAGAATTATATTAAGTCCAAGAAAAATAAATTTAATTTAAAATAAATAATTAAACTTTTATTTAAACTCAAATAAATAATCTTTAAAATTGTTTTGGTTTAAGAAATGTAAAAACATAAAGAAATGATTGTTTAAATTTAGAGAAATATTTTATAAAGAATTGACCATCTTGAAAATTTTGTATTTTTAATATAAACATTAAGATTAATATTTTAAAATATTTTCTCATATATTTTTAAATCAATAACAATTTTGAAAAACATAATTTTTTTAGCATAAAAAATAATATATCATAAGAATCATGTATTAAATAATTTTTTTAAATTTTAATCAAATTTATTTAATTTAATATTTTATTATTTCAAAATAATAATAAATTCAAAACTAACAAAAATATCAGCGGTGAAGAAAAGAAGTTTTAAAATTTCCTTGTACATATAAAAATACATGGATTGAAACTTTGAATCTCAATTAATCCTTTTGATAAAAGAGAATAACGTTATTTAAATTATTGATTGAATTGATAAAATTAAAATCTGTTATTAATAATTTTTTAATTAAATAATTTATAAATTTAATATAAAATTATTTAAAAACTTATGATTTATCTTAATTTTAGATTAAAAAAACCTTCCTCCATCTTAAATTTGTTCTTAAAAAAAATCATTGAAAGAAAATGGAACAATACAAGATAAAAGGCTTCGATTAAATTTTGTAGGTATGGACGAGAGAAAGAAAGAAGCAGGAGTGCGTTCGGTGGAGAGGTGCAAAATTGCTTTCATGGTACAATTAAATATTTTATATTTGTTGGTTGTGTCGGAGTACAACGCGGAAGACGGAAGGAAGCGAACAGACACGTGATATAAAAATAAAAATAAAATACAAAGCAATAATGATGACTTACAGTGTCGGCAAAGGTTCGGTTGAATTAAAAAAAAAGTCCGGCTGATTGGGTTTATGGAGAATCCATGTTAGCGGTCCGGAGGGTTTGATTAAAAATTTTTAATTTATTTATAAAATATTTTTTATTAAATTTAAAAATAATATCTGATATTTTAATAATAAATTTAAATTAAATGGACTTAAATTGATTTTAATGAACAAATCAAACGATATCTTTGAAAAACATTTTGAGATGTCACTCACACTTGAATGAATATGCAATTAATTCTACTCCACTGCATTAGTCACATATATATGTTTTTTTAACATAAATTGCTTTTCTCAAATCCTAAAGTTATTAATATTATACCTTAAAATCTTTTTACAGAATTCAAAAATGAGAAGAGAAAGCAATGCATGAGCTAAAAGCTAAACATTACCTACCTTTAGTTGACATTTGGACTAGAGCTTTGGCCTTTGGGGGAAGAAAATACAATATGAATTGGAAACCAAGCAAAACCATTATAGGCAAGGCAGGCTGTCGTTGTCCCTTACTACTCTTGTCAGTTTCGTCAACCGCTCCTTCATTATTATATTTTATCAAGTATTTTAATAAAATGTATTATTATATTTAATAATCTTAAATATGGAATAAAAATAAATTATAAAAATATGAAAGAGATAAAATTTAAAAATTTGAAAATATATAAATTTATTAAAAAATTCATATTTAATGTATAAATATAGCTAATAATATAATAATTTATGTGTATTTAAAATATATTTTATATTTCATGTGCTTTACTTATATCTAAAATAAAACAAACAAAATAAATAAATAGGCAAATGGTCAATTATAGAAGAAGCGTGAGTCAAGGAAGCCAACCATGCGAAGCTTCCAGCTCAGTACTACCTTTCACCTTGGCATCCAAATCATAAGTGAAGTCCAACTTCTCACTCCAAAAACTAATAAAGAAAAGCACCGACGGACTACATCAGCACATATTTTATCAACGCAGTTTCTTCCCCTTCCCCTCATCATTTATCAGATCTGTCGGTGGTGCTGCTGCCGCTACAACCTCTCAAATATTGGGCCATTTGCTTGGCTGTCTGACTAAAAGCAAATAAAAAAAATTACTCCATACTAGAATGTACGGCAGAGATCCATGGGGAGGCCCGTTGGAGATAAACGCGGCTGACTCCGCCACAGACGATGAGAAGAGCAGGAATCTACAGGACTTGGACAGGGCTGCGCTCTCTCGCCCCTTGGATGAGACCCAGCAGAGCTGGCTGCTTGGCCCCGGCGAGCAGAAGAAGAAGAAGTACGTTGATCTGGGATGCATCATTGTCAGCCGCAAGATCTTTGTGTGGACGGTGGGGACCCTGCTCTTCTCAGGCTTCCTCGCCGGATTCATCACCCTAATCGTCAAGACAGTTCCCCGTCATCACCACGGCCACTCCCCGCCCGATAACTACACTCTCGCTCTTCGCAAGGCGCTCATGTTCTTCAATGCTCAGCGTTGTACGTTTTCTCTCCATTACTTTCTTTTGTTAGTTTCCTTGAATTAATTTATGTGGGTTTAACTTGAGATCCCATCCATCCCATCCCATCTAACCAAACTGGAAATCAACCATGATTGCTTTGCTATGTTGGGTATTGATCGGATCAGATTCAATTATCCGTGCTTTTTTACTTGTTTTGTCATTTTTTACCCATAATATTAATCTAATTTATCAATCCACTACCTGCAGCCGGGAAGCTGCCCAAGCATAATAATGTGTCGTGGAGAGGGAACTCGTGCCTCCGAGATGGCAAATCCGATCCATCCACTTTGATGAAGGATCTGGTGGGCGGTTACTACGACGCCGGCGATGCTATCAAGTTCAACTTTCCTGCATCTTTTGCCATGACCATGTTGAGCTGGAGCGTCATTGAGTACAGTGCTAAATACGAGGCTGCCGGGGAGCTCAATCATGTTAAAGATATCATCAAATGGGGTACGGACTATTTTCTCAAGACCTTCAACAATTCTGCTGATACCATAGACAGGGTTGCAGCGCAGGTATTATTTTATATGTTAGTTAATTATATTTCCACCATAATTATTTGATTCTTTTTTTGTTAATTGTCATATGCTAACTTATAGATTCACAGGTTGGGGTAGGAGATACATCCGGAGGCAGTACATCCCCAAATGATCACTATTGCTGGATGCGCCCCGAGGACATTGATTACCCTCGTCCTGTCTATGAATGTCACAGCTGTTCTGATCTTGCTGCTGAAATGGCTGCTGCTTTGGCTTCTGCTTCCATTGTTTTTAAAGACAACAAGGCATACTCCCAAAAGCTTGTCCATGGTGCCCGGACCCTCTTTCAGTTTGCTAGGGACCAAAGAGGGAGATACAGTGCTGGTGGTTCCGATGCTGCCCTCTTTTATAACTCCTCCAGTTACTGGGATGAGTTTGTTTGGGGTGGAGCCTGGTTATACTATGCCACTGGGAATTCTTCCTACCTGCAGTTAGCTACTCATCCTAAACTTGCCAAGCATGCTGGTGCTTTCTGGGGAGGCCCAGATTATGGTGTTCTTAGCTGGGATAACAAGCTTCCTGCTGCTCAGGTAACTTTATGCTGCTTTTCTTTCTTGTCTTGTACCTTGTGTGCCTGTCTGCTCTGTTTTGATTATTTGATGTAAAGGGTTTTTGGGTAAAAGTTTGCTCAGAATTTATTTCTTCGTTTGTGTTGTTTAGAGCACTCTGATATTCAAATAATTAATGTGCATTTCACTTTGGGCAAGAAAGGTGAAGTTTAACTATAGAGCTTTCGGGAAATAGCTTGTATGTCTGTTGCTAATATAACCAATGTTTTGTGTTTTAGGTGCTTTTGAGCCGGTTGAGACTGTTTTTGAGTCCTGGTTATCCATACGAGGAAATATTGAGCACGTTTCACAATCAAACCAGCATCGTCATGTGCTCATTCCTTCCAGTTTTCACTAGTTTTAATAGAACAAAAGGTAGAAATATCTCCCGTTTTTGTTGACCATGACATACTCAATTGCGTTGGCTGTGTACTTTTCTTTGACCACTGTAACTTTGGACGTTATGCAGGAGGTTTGATTCAGTTAAACCATGGAAGGCCTCAGCCTCTGCAATATGTTGTCAATGCAGCCTTCTTAGCTGCCCTCTACAGTGATTATCTTGATGCTGCTGATACACCTGGATGGTATTGTGGTCCCAATTTCTATTCAACTGATGTCCTGCGTGGCTTTGCCAAAACCCAGGTATGTAGTAATCTGGTTTTTTTTTTTTTTTTTCAAAACATAGTCCAGGGGACATGGTTCAGACCACTTAATCCCGAATCATACTAAGGCAGGGTGGCTGATAATTTTGTTTTTCCATCTGTTAATTTGGCAGATTGATTACATCCTTGGGAAAAACCCTCGGAAAATGAGTTATGTTGTGGGTTTTGGTAACCATTACCCAACACATGTTCACCATAGAGGTGCATCTATCCCAAAGAATAAGATCAAATATAACTGTAAAGGGGGATGGAAATGGAGGGATACATCAAAGTCAAACCCTAATACACTTGTGGGAGCCATGGTTGCGGGACCTGATAAGCATGATGGATTTCATGATGTTCGAACCAACTACAACTACACAGAGCCTACTCTTGCAGGCAATGCGGGTTTGGTTGGTGCACTCGTGGCATTATCTGGTGACAAGACAACTGGGATTGACAAGAATACCATTTTTTCTGCAGTTCCACCAATGTTTCCCACACCCCCACCGCCTCCAGCACCTTGGAAGCCATAAAGATGTTTTTGATCATTCTTCTGTTTCCACCATGTTGCGTGACTTATAGTCTGATGATTTTGGATGTGGTTTTTGATACGTTGATGACCTTGAAAGTGAAAGTAATGCAAAGGGCAAGACAGGAGATGAGTGACGGAACAACCTGCAGGAAAACTTAATGGTGGTTTGGCTTTCAGATTGGAGAATCAGACTAGCATTCAGAATTTGATAATTTGAATATGAATTCTGTTTGGATTTCGTGGTATATGTAATGCATATGTATGATACCAAATTGTATTCTTTGAAACACATAAGTTTAAACACTCCAAAATCGATTAACAATAAATTTGTGTTTAATCTCGCCTTGGCTGTTCACATTTATGTGCTTTTCTCTTTTTAAGTATTTCTTACAAACTAGACTAGAAGTGTCGTTGAATTGAGAGTGTGTATTCCTTATTCCTTTCTTCTTTCATGGTTTTTGCTTTTTAAATGGAAACATAAGCAAAAGGGGCCGCAAGAGTTTGTTTGGTAAAGTTCCTTATCCTTCAACTTGAATAATAAGTGTGTAATGATGACATAATTCATTTGATGTGAAAAATGTTGCTGTAAAAGTCTGAAAAGCCATAACAATTGATAAACAGCAATGGGGGATTGGATTAGTACTTAGAAGCGGAATCTGGTGTGGCTGTGTTGCAAAGAATAAGGAACAGAGCATGAGAGAGAGGTAGGTCCAGCTGAAGTGATTCCTATCAACAATGACAATTTATCTACTTTTGTGCTTTTCTTTTGTGACTTGGCTGATTCCTTGGCACGGTACTCGTTTTATTCCATTTTACTTGCCGTTGGTTAAATTCTTTTCCTTTACCTTTGTATATGCTTATTCTTTGGTCACCTTCACGTCTTCCTCTTTCAGGTATATAATATATTCATATTCATGAACGAAAGAAAGGAAGAAACTGAAATTTTGAAGAAACTGAAATTTTCTTTTCTTTTCCTTTCCTTGGCACGTTGACATCAGATTAAGATATGGCAGCAGAAGAAGAGCCCAGCTCTCTGCAGTATTCACCAACCTGGGTGGTTGCTGGTGTCTGTTTTCTCATTGTTTTCATATCTCTTATTGTTGAACGAGGTCTTCATCGCCTTGGGAAGGTATGCAAAACAATATTTGATCGTCCTCCTCCATGTTTTACTGCATGTGTCTAATTTATAATTTTGCATTCTTTCAAGGATATATACCATGAATGCCATCTGCAAAAATTTTCTACAATTGTGGTGCATAACTGTTGACAATTGACATTGAGATGATTCCGCAGATATTGCTCTTGCTATGCACAAATAAATTTCTTTTCTTTATTTTTGTGAAATTCCTTTACCATATTGACCTTTCTTTTCTTTTTTTTTTTTTTTCTGTACATGATGCACTACTTGAATGATGTTTTTATATGTACATGATGGTCAGTGGTCACAGTCTAAGAAAATCTTCCGACTGTTTTGTGTTTGGCAATCCAGTGGTTGAAGCATAAAAAACAAGACGCACTTCTTGAAGCATTACAAAAGTTAAAAGATGGTTTGCTTTCTTCCGTTTTCTCTCTTTAAACATTATCTATGCTTGTTACATTAGCATGCTTGAGATTCCCTAAAATGAAATGTTTGGCAGCTCAAGTCATTATTTCTGTTTTTCCTAACCAATTCTTTACCGATGTTTGTTGACAGAACTGATGCTATTAGGATTCATTTCCCTTCTATTGACTGTCTTTCAAGGTCTAGTAAGTCAAATGTGCATCCCACCTTACGTTGTATCCAGTATGCTTCCATGCAAGAGGAATAATGAAAGCAAAACTCATGAAGAATATTCTCCTCAAGCTATAAAAAATAGACGGCGCCTTTTTTCCACAGAGAGTAGCTCAGAGCATTGTTCGCATGAGGTATAGCATCATGGATTCAAAATTGTTAGGTTTTCAACACTTTGCTCGTGCCCAGAACTTATGAGGTCTAATTTGACTTGAAGGAAAAAAAAAGCACTTGGTAAATATGGGTTGAAGTCTTTACATATAAATCATATTTGAGAGGCTCGGTCTGTCGATTGCTCAAATACCAACCATTTAGACTTGCACACATCTAAAAGGTTCATGATTAGATATTTCACTAGTGTGAATCGAGTCTCTACATACATACCATAACATATTTTCAAAAAAAACCCTGTGGAATTTTGGCCCTCACGTCTACCCTTGTATATACATTATTGGAATGACTTTGCTTTCCTTACTTTTAATGGCAATATACACAAATGAAACTCCAGATGAAGCTCACCCTTTCCAGAAGGGATTGATTTGACTTTGGCTCCAAATCATGCTTAAATCTGAATTTCTTCTTCTTATCTCAGGGGAAGGTCCCCTTAATGTCATTGGAAGCATTGCATCATCTCCACATTTTCATCTTTGTATTGGCAGTTGTTCACGTGATATTCTGCGTCATTACAATGGGTCTTGGAGGAGCAAGGGTGATGTTTTCTACTTCTAACTTTTCAAATTTGTTGCACTACAAGTATATTATTCATTTCCAAAGATGTTTTGCCTTAGTATAACTGCTACTTTCGTTAGCAATAAGTGTTACAGATGCAACGAGACCTAATTTTGGTTTATTTATCATGTAGATACGGCAATGGAAGCATTGGGAAAGGACTTTTAAAGACAAAAAAGGTAAAACATCAAATCAAATTTCCAAATTAATATATCTTGGATTACCATATGCTAACTAAGGTTATGTGCTCGAGGTTGAGAGTTGAAATTGATGATGATCTTCTTCTCCGCTACAGAAGACCATACCCGTCATCGCCATGCGTTTTTTGCACATGCACAAGGATATTGGAGGAAGGCAGATGTTGTGAGCTGGACTGTAAGTCTATATATATATATATATATATATATGTATGTATGTATGTAAATATTTGACGTTGTTATTCACGTCACGGCAATTTGTTTTGTGTTTTTGGCAGATGTCATTCTTCAAACAGTTTTATGGCTCTATAACAAAGTCCGACTATATAGCACTTCGAGAAGGGTTTATCATGGTAAAGTCCCCATCATGATCATCAATCATATTATTTGCAAAATGATTAATATCAAGAATGGTCGTTATAGTGAAATATTTAATGTGATGTTTAAACTTTAAAAATCTCTAACGTATTATTTGAATTATGAATCTATCAATTAAAGTGGTATTTGGTAGATTGTCAGTTTGTCACGTGTCATCATTTGAAATAAATCACATTAGGAGTAAGTAACGAATTAGTTACCATATTCATAATACAAGTATCACATTAGAGATTTTTAAAATTTAGATATTACATTAAATATTTCACTATAGTGTAAAGGCCATTCACCACATTAACTCTTTGAAAAATTAGTTTTTCCAAAATGATTTTACCAACTACCTCTTTTCCACTCCGTCTAGACACATTGCCCAGCCAACCGCGAATTTGATTTTCACAATTACATGATGCGTACACTTGAACTGGACTTCAAAAAGGTTGTTGGCATAAGGTAATTACTATTATTCATTCTTAAAATCATGGAAAGCTTTTAGATTTAGCATCTGTCTGTTTGATTTTAAGATAAATATTCCCCACTAATATCCATCCTGTGTCATTTACGTATAGCTGGTACTTGTGGCTATTTGTGGTGGTGTTTTTGCTATTGAATGTAGAAGGTAATTTTCTTTCAATACGAATGATGCAATTAGACTCGGCAATTCATGACACGATATGAAAATGATATGAAAAATATATAAATGGGATATGATTTAAAATTTTAACAAAAATTATATACGGATTTAATAAATAAAAAATATATATTTTAATGTGTTTACCAGTTAACACTTAATTTTCAAGTAAAATACGAAACAAATATATGAATTACCAATGTTTTACACAACACAGATACATGAATTGTCAAGTCTAAATGCAATTGCTTTTTTGGTTTTGCATAATTTCTCTAATGGGATTTCTAAATATTTCATATATATGTCATGTATTTCCATGCAGGATGGCATACGTATTTTTGGTTATCGTTTCTCCCTGTTGTTGTAAGTGGATTAGCTATATTTAGTGATTTAAGAATATTATTGAGATTCAGATAACATTAATGGATGAATTAAACGGATCGAGTTTTACAGCTTCTACTTCTTGTGGGCGCCAAGTTAGAGCACATAATTATTCTCTTAGCTCAGGATATGGGTGAGATGAAGGAACGAGGCGAAGCAGCACGAGTTAGACCTTCCGATGAACACTTTTGGCTTAAGAACCCTGGCATCGTTCTTCACTTGATTCACTTTATTCTGTTTCAAAATGCATTTGAGATTGCTTTCTTCTTCTGGATCTTGGTATGCCAGCCAACGTCGCAAATAGATAATTAAACTCAGGGGTGCGAAAAATTTTTTAAAAAAAAAAATTAAAAGATTGATTAAAAATCATAGTATTCATATGAATCGTTTTTTTATTCAGCTCGGTTTTAAAAAATTAAAAATTTCAAGAACTAATAAATCAAATAAAACAGCTAAAATTTGGTTTGAATCAAATTAATTTTAAAAAAAAGTTAGTACAAATTCAAATTAAATTTTAAAAATTTATAATATTATCTATTATTAAAAAAACTAAACTGATTCTAGTTTAATTTGAACCGATATAATCCCTAATTAAGCCATCCTTCTTTAAAAAAAAAAAAAAATTACTTGTTGGCCATTTCACTTACTCAAACAAGTTTGTTTTGTAAAGTGCACATACGGGTTCAAATCATGCATCATGGAACGAATGGGCTATATCATCCCTAGACTTATAATGGGGTAATATTCGTCGTCTGATGCATATTTACATGATCTCAATGTCCATCATTACATGTTTTACAAATTTTGATTTTTTTTTTTTTTTGGTTTGCTTTTGCAGTGTAATGGTTCAAGTTCTCTGCAGTTACATCACCTTGCCATTGTATGCTCTCGTCACACAGGTTGATGCTTTATGCGCGTAAAATTTTGAGTTGTTATGGTCTTTATTTGAAGCCTTAACTGTGGTGGTTTTTGTGTCAAAGATGGGCAGCAAATTCAAGCAAGGCTTCTTTAATGAGTTTGTGCAAGAGCGTTTGGGCTATTGGCTTGACAGAACAAGAGGTCAAGAAGCAAGACAAATTGATAGGATGGTGAAAGAACCATATCAAAGCATACAAATCGGAGAACAAGAGACGATAAGTACCGCGGGAGAAACCAGAAAATCAATGATGGAGCTGTCGTATGTACTACACCAATCCCATGAACCATCAACTTAAGTCACTCGCAGCAAGTACTGCGTTTCCTTCCTTTTCTTTCCTTTCCTCACCAAAATGAAATCTTTATCCTTGACCAAGCTAGCTCAAATGTAATAATAATTAGAAACAGACCCGTTGTGCGGGTTAAATTTTTTTTTTTATAATAATAATATTTTAATATTTTTAATAAAAATAAATGATAAAAAAATTTATTAATTAATTTGTATATAATATGTGCATTTTATTCCCATTCTTTATATAACAAATTATTCAAATATATTTTTTAAAATTTATCTCTTCAAATATAGTTAAAAATAGTAAAATAAATAATTTAAAAAATAATAAAACTTAAAAAAAGAAAAAGGTCCAAGGAAAAAAATAAAAAAAAAAAGAAAGAGAACTAAATTAGGATGCCATTTAAACATTTTTACTAAGGATGATTATAGGTCGAGTCAAAATTGATTTTTTCACCTTGACTCCAACTTGATCAAACCTAATATCGTGTTGTAATTTTTATATTTGATTTCAATCAATATATATGTATAATCATATCTAATTTAATTCGACCTTAAATGAATTCAATAATTTTAATTTAGTATAATATTTATAGAAATATTATTTTAATATAAATTATATTTAAATTATATATAAATATAATATTTTTATTTAATTTTATTAATATAATACATATGTAAATATAAAATAAATAAATAATAAAAATATATTTTTTTATATATTTCAAGGATAGTTGTGCCATAAAATCAAAATTCGTATATGACCTGACTCAATTTAAAAAGGAAAATCATCTTGGCCCTAACCTGATATTGATTTTAAAAAGAAAAATTGCTCGTTTTGGATAAGGACAGGTTGAAACCCGTCGAACACTTTTTTTTTTTTTGCATTGTTAGCTCCAATGATCATTTTTTTATAAAATTTATCTAATTAAAAATTAAAAAAAATACATATATAAGGAAGAACAAAAAAAAATGAAATCAAATAGAAATATAACGTGGACGCCACAATTTAGAGATGTAACGGGATTAAGCTAACGTAGATTTAAGTTCATTTCAAGATTAACCTGACTTTTTAATAATTCTATCTAACTCCGAGTCGAGTTGACATTAAATTTTTTTATACTTTGGCCCAACATATATATATATATATATATATGTTTGTGTGTGTGTGTGTAACATGCATTTGACTCAACTTAACCCAGAGTAAAATACTCTAAACCCTCTTTAATCCAACCATGATTTGCAAAAAGAAAAACTCACTTGCCTTGATCGAATCTCGATTAAAAAAAATCCCTATTAGATTGTAGCAAATCGAAATTTGTTGAAAATATATTATTTTATCATCTAACCTCCATTAATACTTTTTCTTACAAAGTTTAGTTAATTTAAAAAAATAACAAAATAACAAAAAGAAGGCAAAAAAGAAAAAAAGAAAAAGCAAAATGAAGGTAGAACATGGACACTTCCATTGACATAATTTTCTTACAAAATTTAATATATAAATTTAAAAAAACTAAAAAAGCAAAAAAAAACTAAAGCTAAAAAAAACCTAAAAATAAGCCAAATTTGAATGTCATGTGAACACATTTGTTATCTTTTTTCTTACAAAAATACCTAATAAAAAACAAAAAATAAAGAACTAAAAAAATTTTAAAAAATTTTTTAGTCAACAATATCAAATGTACCTCGTCTAAAAGTTTAAAAAAATAAAAAAAATAGATTATTTTTTAAAAATAGAGAATATACAAAAGATAAAGAAGATAAAAGAGAAAGAAAGGAAAAAATGAAGAAAGGAAAAAGAAAAGAAAAAGAAAAAGAAAAAGATGATAGGTGGTTAGATCTGGTAATTTTAAATATGACATAATAACACGATACTAAAATGACATGAAAAAAATCGTGTATGGGTTTAGTGTAATCGTATTTTTTGTTTTAATTGTGTCAACATAGTTAAGACACCACATTATTTGTATCGTATTTATGTTAAATAATAATGATACGTTTAAGACATGATACTATTCATAACATACAAAAATTTTAATTTATTTAAAAAATTAATAATAGTATTTGTTATATCATTTTGGTGTTTAAATAGATTATAAATTTTTAATTTTTAAATAATTTTTGTTTAAATACTAATTTAAGTGATATTTTTATTTAAATAAATGAATTGATCATGTTTAATCATGTTATTTGAATATAATTATGTTAATCGTGCCTGTCATGTCATATTATTTAAGTAATTAATTATGTCTAATCATATTATTTATATATAATTATGTTTATTATGTAGTGTTATGTCATATTAATTCCGTATAAATTAATTTTAAATGTATTGATTGTATCATGTCACATATAATACGAATAATAAATGTATTATGTTCGTGTTTAAATTATTTATATTATTTATATATTCGTATTAGGTTCATGTCAAAATTATTTGTGTCATTTCTAAAATAATTTTTAACACAAAATATAATACAATAACACAAATTACTAGGTTTACATGTGACAAGTCTTGGTGTGGTCAAAATAAATAAAAATATAGCATGGATAGATAATAATAACTAGCTATTAATCATGGATCACTGCTGGCTAATAATGATTTTTAAGTTGTGGCACTTTTTTAATGTACGGATTTAGAAATTTTTTGAAGGTATTCATTTATATAATATATATATATATATATATATATCTCAAAAGTTGGAATGAATTTATCAATTTATAGAAGAAAAGTGTCTGAAACAAATTTTTGGAGACGTGAAAATTTTTTCTTGAAATTTTTTTTTTTAAATTTAAGGATATTCATAAATACCCTAATTCCTTATTTGGATTCTTCCCTGCACTTTTTTATGAGACTCGGGAAAAAAAATGGAGAGGATACTAAAGCTGCTTCCGTATTTTGAAGGTGGATTGCTATGTTGGTCATTAACATATTACATATTCACTTCTCTACGAGTTAATCATGCAAAGAACCCACAATCAAATTAGTGAAACCAATTAATATTCTTGGAATAAGTAGTAGAATTCCTGGATTAATTCTACTTCTGATGTTAGACATAGAGTTAGTTAAAATGTTCTTACAAGTATATTTTTTTCATTGATGAAGAAATAATTACAAATTGAATTGTGATATTTTATGAGATTTTACAATATCTTATGATACATGATTTATAAAATTGTTCATAAGTTACGAATATTAATAAAATTTAAATATGCTTAAATTGAAGACTTTGAATTAAATCTCATTAACCCACAAATATGGATTGGATTTACCATTCATTCAAAATAGTATTTGACAAATTTTTGGTAAAGTATATATCTGTTAATTTTAAATATGACACAATGATACAATACAAAAATTATATAAAAAATATATATGAATTTTAAAAAAGCATATTTTATATTTAGTTGTGTCAAAATGAATTTTGATATGACACTATTGGTGTCTGACATGTATTTGACACATTTAATACATGTAAAACATAAAAAACACATTTAAATAAATCATGATATAAGACTAGCGTATGAAAACATGAAATATGTTTGACACATTTAACATGCTTTTTAGATTTATTTTAATTTAATATAAATATATAAAAATTATTTTAAACTTTTATTATAATATCTAATTACATATTTAATATAAATAACAATATATATTTAATATCAATAACAATATATAAAAGTTATCTCAATTTAAAAATTTCGCTCAATTTTTAACCAAATCATATGGGACTTTAATTTTGATTTCAAGTTAATTGTGGAAGGAATTTTTATATTAATTAAGTCATTATATTGTATTTTTAAAGTTATTTGACCATTCAGGGGCATTTGGTTTAAAGGAATCCAAAAAAATTTTTCGAGAATTTTAATTGTGGGTATTTAATTTTCACATTTAATTTAGGGTTACTCGATTCTTGAGAAAAATATCAAATTTTTAATAGTATTTAAAACCTCGAAATAAGAAAGAACCTTCTTCCTGTGATATTTTAAGATTTTGGATGAAAAATTACTTAAGTTTCAAATTTGACTTAAATAAAATAATTATCCTATTTATATTACCATTTTGAAAAATAAATTTGAAACTAAATTAAATTTTATTTTCAGTCAATTATGATATTTTTGTTTAACAAAATGCTGTAATTGGTTCTTTGTTTGTTTTTTTTTTTTGGATTTACATACGTTCCATGAATCTAGCGATTATGGCTTTCTCTTAAATATAGGTCGAAATTGGGTTATAAAAAGACTTGAAATGTTTATATTATGGCGTTTTTAAGGAGGAAACGCCATTTTTTGTACAGGTTGACTTTTTGCGATTTTGCCAAATTAGATTGCTATAGTCTTCTTCTTGGTACTGGTCTATTATAGCGTTTTTAAAGAAGAAATGCCAGGCTGACTTTCTGCAATTTTTACCAAATTAGAATGCTGATAATCTTTTTCGTGGTACATGTTAATGGAAATTATGAGACAATAAATGTGGAAGAAGATTTTAGATACGTAGAATCTGGTGCTTTTGACGAGTGTGCTAATTTCCTAGAAATCTTGAATGACTACGAACATGACTGTGAGGAAGCATTTTTCCGTTGTTGTAGCATGTCCAGAAGAAGATGGAAAGATGAACGGAGAATATCTGAAAACAATTGGAGCTCATGGAAACTAGCAAAGGTACTAAAGTTCTCAGTGCTGTTAGTCTACTAAGCTAATATGTTTTTTTTTTTTTGTTCTAAAAAAAGTTCATTGATCATCGATATGAAGGCATTTCCTATTTCATCTATCATTATATTATAGTGGCTTTTTTTAATCTGTTGGTGCAGAGCCCAACAAATAAAAGATTACAGAGTCCAGTTGGGCGATTGAAATCTTCACATCCAAATGCAAATCGGGTTGGCTCTCATTTCTAAATTTTAAAGTTACATGTTTCACAAGAAATAGACTCACTTGGGCATTTGAGTTGGCATTGTCTTGTAATATCCCTGGCATGTTACTTTAAAAAGTGATCATTAGAGCTGAGCTGTGTGATTCTTTTGGAAAATATGATTGGAGCTAAAATAGTTTTTAGGAATGTCAATACATTAAAGATGTGCTGTAGACAAGTAAAATTTGATTGCTATACTTCATTTTATGTTTGCATGTATTTGATGAAAAAACTTCAAGGACAACTTTATGTATTTTTCATGGACACAATTGTTAACTTGGAGAAAACTCATTGAAGGAAAGGTCCCAACAAGAGTCAAGCATTTGTCTCATTACTGATCATCAATTATTCTGATGGTAATCTTTAAATTCTAATTACATTTGGACTTCTTTTATCATTAATTTTCTATATTTAAACTCTTAATATTGCATTATGTATTTATCATTACCTAACTTTCTAATATTCAATATTATATTTAACATTAGATTATATATATATATATGTATTTTTAAATTCTCTAACAATTTTTGTAGCAAAATACAGGCTGTCATCTAGTAATCATATAAAACCTATATTAATCATTTAATTATAATATGACTTTAATATGCAATTATTTTATATATATATATATAACTACACTTAAATAATAATGTTAGTATGATTCTAACTCATTATTTAATAGTTTTTTATTTTGAATTTGTTGATGCCATAAATAAATAGAGTCACGTATAAATTTATGATTTGTTTGCTCTTATTCTTTTGTTAAAAATTTATTATAGCAAAAATATGAAATTTTTTTTATAGTTGAATGTTAAGTTTTACCTTTTGCTTATCCGTAACTCTTTATTGGAAGAGTCTCAACGGAATTACATCGTGATACTTGTCCAGCATTATAAAATAATTATTTTATTTTTTTAATATTATAAAATAATTATTTTATTCTTTAATTAAAATAAAATAATTAAAAATTAAAAATAAATTAAAAGAATTCCCAAAAATGTTATATTTGACATCTATTCACCATTATAAAATAATCATTTCACCTTTTAATTAAAATAAACTAACAAAATATAAATAATAAAAAAATTAAAAATATAACCCTCTATTAATAGAATTTCAAAAATGTTATAGGCGACATGCGCTTAATATAATTTCTTATTATTTACATTCACATTTTTCATGTTTTATCTTAAAAGTTTTGGCTACTCTCAAATCTAAAGACTCATTTTTCTTAACTGATTTACAATTATGTCTACATTTCATATGTCTAAACCATCTAAAATGATCATTTCTCAATTTTTTGAATTTTTCTCAAATATTTTTATTTTTGATTTTGTCTCTTCTAATCTTATCACACTCAATTTAAGCATTTTCATCTCAACTATACTCATTTTCTTTTTATCTTGTTTCTTAACAATCTAATATTCAATCTTATATAATAATGCAGGTCTTACAGTTATTTTATATAATTTTATCTTTAATTTTAAAAATACATTGCAATCATACAATACACTTAACTACTACACTACCTCACTCATCTTACTTGAATTATATGATTTACATCTTTTTTTTATTTCAATATCATTTTGAATAATTGATCTCAAATATAAAAATGACTACTTTTTTTGTACTACCATACCATTAGCCCTTGTTTCCTTACTACTACTACTAAATTTACATTTTATATATTCTATTTTAAAGTTTACCAAATTCCAAAATAAAGATACATGCAAATATTATATATATAAATTATTTTAAAATGGTAACTTAAGAAAGATACATGGCAATACTATATTAATATTATAAACTAATATTATGAGGGTACATTTGGTACATAAAATGATTATCATTTTATCTCATGTTTAATATGCATTTAAAAAAAATTAGATTACGAAGGAGAATTAATAATCCTTTTAATAAGATGATTCACTTTTTTCATAATAAAGATGATTATTTTTAATCTATGATATTAAATTTATATTTTTATTATAACTTTAAAAATTACATTCATAAATGGATATAAACCAATAAGATGACAAGTGCAAGTAATGATTGGTTTGATCAAAATGTTATTTTTTTTCTCGTTTTCTATTTTTCTTCCTTTTTTCCTTTTCCTTCCCTTACTACCGTCGGCCAAATATCATGATGACATAAAGAAGGGAGCCATTTTCCAATTGATGAGGGGTCAAACTAGTGCTTCTAACACCAAGAACCGCAAGATTTGGCCCTTATAATAGATCAAGCACATTGAGGTCTCTTGCTTTCCCATGCCATTTGGTAGCTTCAGCAACTACGGGATATCAACAAGGCCAAATTTGACCCTCATGGATTGATAGCTAGCCTTTGTCAGCTAATAAAAGAATGAAAGTAAAAAACAAAAAAGAAAAGAATAAGAAAAAATAAGAAAGTATATTTTAGAAAAATCAATTTATTTTTAAAATCAATTATTTATTTTTGAAAAAGAATGAATTTAGTTATTAACCACAAAAATTATTATAAATTTAAATAATATTTTATTGTTAAGAAATTGCATTATATTTAAAATAAAAAAATTATAAATTCAAATCATAGTTATTTTAACTTTAAAAAAGAATGATTTTAATCAATTACACTATAGAAAAAACATCCTACGTTTACTCTTAATGCTTGAGGACATCAAATATATTATAATATATGATGACATTAAATTATTTAATTTTATTTATAATCTTATTTTATCTTATCTTATTTATAATATTACATGCCAAATACATTGTAATTATACTCTTTCTCTTTCTCTTAATGTATATATATATAAAAGGTAGTGTAAATAAGTGAATACCATGTACTAAATTTTGTAGAAAAAATGTCATTAGTTGAAACAGTTATAAATATCATAATAATAGTTCATGTCAGATTTACTTTGTTTCATGTCATCTTGGGTTCATGTTATTTCGGATTTGAACCACACATTTTTGGATCATTTTAAAATTTTTTGAATTTAATTGTTTTTAATTTAAATTATTTTAGATTCAAATTGTTTTAGATTCTTATTTCTTTAGGTTCATGTCTTTCTTTTCTTTTTCAATTTGAAGTGACTCGAATCCTATATATATATATATTTTTGGACGAGTTTTTAGATTAAGATTTATTTTGTCTCTTTTTTTTTATTATATATATAGGAAAGATGTAACTCTTATATTTTTTGGATCTTTAAATCAAAATAATATTTTTAAATTTAATAATTTTGATTCAAAAATTTAAAATATAAGTAGGTTCTTTCTCGTATAAGTAGGTTTTTTCTTGTGTGTGTATATACATATATATATATATATATATATTTATATATATGTCAATTGTCACCTCTATTTTTTGTTATTTAGTTGACCATTAAAATAATATAGCAATAAACTCAAAATGTTAGTGGAAGGAAAAAGATAATTTCAAATTTATCACTCATTTAGAGAGGTGCAATTTTATCATTATACATTAAAAAAATCAAACTGAAGATGTACATAGAACGAGTTACTAATCAAGCTCATTTATTGGCTTGGGTTTATTTTGTGAGCCTTGAATATGAATTTTTAGATATGAGCTTGATCTAAAAAGTTTTATATTAATTAATATTATATTTTAATTAAATTTTAAAGTTAAAATATATGTTAAAACATAAAAACATTTTTAATATTTCAATAATAAACTTAACTAGTCAAACGAACTCAAACTTGAGTCTTAAAAGTATCAGTTAAGTTCAACTTAACTTTGTTCATGTACTCCAACCAAAAGTCGAAAATTAAGGAATATTTAATGAAAAAAAAATAACTGGGTTTTGATTTTTTTTTGGCCAAATTAGAAAGTAAAATAGTAAATTTGCAGCTGTTAAAAATTATATAGCGGTAAATTTAATCCACTAATCAAATAATGCGGTCATTATGAATCTTATTCCAAAAGAAAAAAAAAATCTGTTATTTGCACACCCCTTGTACACACCTTATGTCGACCTAAGCTTGGCAAAGAGTATTAATACGAAAAATTTACCCCTAATCATGCTTAGGGTGAACACGAGGGTCTGCAGCTATGTGCAAATAATATTTTCCCAATGAACATATATATTTTGCACCAAATTGTAGTTGTAGTGTCTTCAATTTTTTTTTTTTTTAATTGGATGACTGATGGAATATTTGTGATTATGTTAACAATTATATGACCTATTGATAAAATATTTGACTCTTAATTCAATAATTAGAATTTAAATCATGACAATCTCAAGTATAAAGAAATTTGGAGCACTCCGAAATCATAACAAGGACAATGCAAAAAAGCAGCAAAGCAAATAGCGTATATGTGTTTCATAAACATGTGACATTTCGTATGGTATATTTTTCCCCTGTCAATTTTTCTACATACAAAGACGAACAACAAAAACCCAGTCTCTAAAGAAAATGAAGAGAAAGAGAGAGGATCATATATACTTCTATGTGAATCCTAAATCCCATCTAATACACATTCCTAAAAGTATCCAAGCTATGATGAAAAAGACATGACACCCACCTGCTTCTCCATCTCAATGCCACCTGGATATGAGGCAGACTCATCTTCTCCCTCGATCTTTCCATTACCAAGATTGTTTAAAGCTCTCTTTGCGTAAACTGTAAAAGCAATTGTGGTAACAATTGCTATGATTAGGGAGACGATATTGTATATAATTTCCACCGCAGTCAAGTGATGGTTGCCATATTTAACATCAGCGAATGTTCTTATCAACCGACCACTGCACAAAGACATAAGTAATTAGTAACAGAATCCACCAGCAGCATATAAAATCATATTAAAGCTGAAAAACTTCATACTTCAAGAGAGTTGCATAAAATCTTGACTGTTTATGTCACCTGAACAGTAGACAATTAGTTTCAATCTGGTTGAAGCCTGAATTTTAAAATAGTTCCCTAAATTAGACGGTCTTCTTCTGTAATCCTTGGACTTGCAAAACTGATCACTGACACAATCAAGAATGACTTCATTACATACTGCTAGGGTCAGATGACATGGCAGCATAAGTAACGTGGCCAAAAACTTAAATGCATCACGTATTTGTCTAAGAATTGCAATGTTTTGGCCATTGGCATTTTCTTCTTTCCTCTTTTCTCATCTTTTCTCGTCTCCTTTTTAAGAACATTGAGCAACCCATCCTCAACCTCCTTGCCATTTGCCTTCAAAACCATCCCCCAACTGCCAGCAAAGGTGATCTCTCCTTTCTTCTTTTATTCTCTCCCTTAATGCAGTTGCTTGCTCTGAACAACTCTTTACCCTCCGTTCTTGTCCTCTCATCTTTTCCTTATTCCTAAGTTTTCATTGTGTTCACTTTGATTTAGACTCAAGTGTAACCCTCATTTCTTTTCTTCAACTCTCTCTCCATTTCTGAACTTCTAATTTGCACTGCAGATAGTTATGAGATATGGGGCTTGCAGTTGAATTGGCATTAACAATTTCTGAAGCTGATTGCTACAGGGTCTTGGAGAGGATTGGTGATTATTATTATTATTATTATTATTATTATTTTGGCTTTACAACAGCACTAAAGTGCCAGGGATTTAACAAAAGTCACTTTCTTAAGGTAGCAAGGAGGTGGGGAAGTGGCAGTTTTGCACTGTGCTTGATGGTGTTCGACTTATTTTGGGTTCTGCTTGATGGAATCTGGCTGTTGTGACATTATGGGTGGTATAGGGTGGCAGAGCCAGAACAGGCAGTTTTAGAGGGTAGGTTTTCAAAGACGCAATGTACTACCGTAATTAGCATCGATGTGGCACTTTTAGCTGCATTAGCAAATTATTATATAGGATACCATCAGCTTAACTTAGCACCACACAAGGAACAAGGTTTGCATTCACTTGATTGACAAAACTGCAAGCCCAGACACTATATTAGACCTCATTTGGAGGTACAAGGACAATAACTATAGAGAAATTATTTGATATACCGACAGTGGAGTTTTTTAACTCCACAAGCAGGGTTCAGATCATAACAAATGTACTACTTCTTTTTTAAATGAATTTTTTTAAATATATAAGGGACATGTGTCACCAACTTAATTCTGCTTGTAGAGTTAAAAAACTCCACTGTCAGTGTATTTGATAATTTCTCATAACTATATTAGACTCATTGCACAAATTAATAAATAAACTTAAGGGACTCCTAACAAAGCTTAAACCTAGAAAATATTTCTTCGGACCAGGGTACTGTAAAATTAAAATGATTTGTTCACATTGCATACCTGTAGATATAAATAAAAGCTTCTGGAATCATTCCAGCAATCGATCCACATAAATATGGCCAAAACCTCATGCTGGTTACCACAATTGCATAGTTGAAAATTGTGTAAGGAAATGGCGAAACTCTAAAGAGAGCAACCACTCTAAATTGATGCAACCAGCTTCCTTCTCCTGCAAGTCGAACCACAGCAGCTGTCTGGGGCCATTTCTTTAACCATTGCTGCACATCAAAATAAAGAAAAAGATCGGAGACAGCAGGAAAGAAAAATAAAGAAAAAGATCGGAGACAGCAGGAAAGAAACTCAAGATTCCTGATTAACCAGTCAACATCAGCTGAAAACAAGTAGAAGTCTTACATGGATATGGTCACGAAAAAGCAGTCCAATCAAATAGGGTAGGACCATTCCAATAGTTGTTCCGACCATAATTATGACAAACCCAAGACCATATCCAAAAATCATCCCAGCCAACCACATGGAAGGACCAGAAGGTATTAAGAACACAGGAAACAAGGCAAGAGAAGTAACAAGCACAGCAGCAAGAACTGGGCGGCCAAAGGCAGTTGCTTCCCATTGCATGATTGGAAAAAGAACCTATAGTTAAATTGAAAATTCTTCAAATGCTAAAATTTCGGTGTGCAAATGGTAAAGTCATTCAACAAGATGCCATAGAGAAAATAACTACATAGTCCTTTTCTTTTCTTTTTGCAGCAATTAGCCAAACAACTAAAGAAAATTACATACATGCACAATTGGGACATAATGCGTAAACTAAAGTTAAAGAGAAAGTAGAGAGAAAGAGAGAAGACAGTTATGGGCAGCAGGTACCTTCTCAAAAAGAAATGGCATTCCCCATTTCAAGAAAATGAGAAGCAATATAACAGAAAAAATGCAGAAGACGACAGCTTTGATCCACCAGATGAAAGTGTTACTCCTTGGGGGTGGTTGAGGTTGTAAGATGTCCATTCCAGCAGCAGCGGGTTCATTAGAAGTAACCAGCCTATCATATTCACTGTCTTCCCTCAGATGATGCCCAGAGTTGGGGCCCTGTCTTTCCAGGTCCTTAGATGAGTTCGACATCTAAAACAGAAAAGTAGACATTTAGCAAATTACACATGAAACTACTCAAACTGCCTATAGCCGATTGAATGATTGCCAAACAACATTAGAAACAGAAGAATCATATTTCAGTTATTGATAATTAATCTGTTACAACTCATAAAACTAACATTATCTCAAAATAGAATATTTAATGCCGCAAAAGAAAAGATAAAAAGGAAAACTAGGGGTTTAAATGAGTCAAGCTACCAGTGAGCAATTCAGGCTCTGACTCAAAAAAAAAAAAAAATTGAGCTCAACTCGTTCATTGTCCTTTCGGTGGAAGATGGAAATATGATTTCAGAATTAATTAACAGGTAAACAAATAATATACCAGTCATAATCAGCATATCTAACTCCAATTTATTTTTGAATAAAAAGTGGAAGCCCTAATTCTAATTCTATTACATGAAAACCATCTATGTAGCTTAGCAAGAATCAAAATTCAGCCTAAAAACCCTAATACCTTCATATTTCCTATGATTTAAGCCAATTATTGCTTTTCAGAATCAAGGGTAATAGAGAGAGGAATATAAACTGTCACCTGTCTTTCTCTTTGTCTTTGTTGTTAACAGTTACCAAGTTCCGGTTCCAAAGGCGTAGGAGGAGAAGCAACAGCCGAGACGAGCTCCTCGGTAGCACGGACGCTCGGTCGTCGGTCTGTTCCGCGGCTGGTCGAAGATCTGTTGATTGTGTTTTGAAGCAGAGTAAAAGTTTGCAACTTTGAATTTTCCGTCCTTCATTTATCCAAACATGCCTTTTCCAAGTTTTTTAACAAAAATTCAAAACGTAGCAACTACTTTTCTTTTTTTTTTTTTTTTCATTTTCTCTCTCTTCCTTCCTTCCTAAACTTTCTTTCTTTCAGAATATGTTTTTACCTTCCATTTGTTTATCATTTTCTTATGTATAAAAATTATAAACATTTTACTTATAATTTTTTTATTTATTATAATTTTGCTATTAATCTGTTGAATAAATAATTATTTAGAAATTTATCACTATATATAACTCTAAATTATGATTAAATAGAATAATATAATAATTATAGGTCATGTGTGATATATAAGATATGATAAGATAAGATAATATTATAAATAAGATTAGATTAAATAATATTATTTTATTTTATATTTGATATATGTAAGAATTAGGATAAGATAATTTATTTATTTGTTAAACTTATCCTTTTTTAAAATTTATACAATTTAAATTATTTATTTAATTTTTAAAAGTATAATTATACATATAAGTTTAATATTATAAATTAAAAATAATTCTTTCTACTTGAAGAAAATTGAATAATTTTATACCAAAAGAATATTAATTTTTCTTATAATTTTTATTTTTATTTTTAAATATAAATCAAACATAATATATGATAATTATTATCTTATTTTATCGATAATTTTATTTATCAAATATGACTATAAGTGATATTATTTCATCAAAATTATAAGAACATGATTTTTATTTTTAAAAAATTAAATATTCTTATCTTATTTAATATATCTATACATAAATAAATATTTTGTTTTTTGTAAAGAACGTAAATTTTGAGGCAAATAGCTTAATTTCTTAATATTCGGATAGTCTTAAGACCCGTGTCTTATAATTAATATATCTAATTTAAAATTTTTTTGTTTTTGTTTAGACAAATTTTATTTCTCATGTTTCATTATTATTGGTGTAATTTTAAGTTTAAATTTAGCAAAAACTGATTTAATTGCAATTATCTTATTTTTATCATATAATAAACATTTAATATATATATATATTTTTTGCGTGTAAAGGAAGAATCTCTAAGTTAAAAATGTTTTTTTTTTCTTGATTGACATTAGAAATTCAAATAATAACATGAATTATCATTAAAATTTTTACTTTATTTTTTTATACAGGTTTGACAATTCAAATAGTACTAATTAAGTATTATTCCTAAATTACTTTTGAATCAGGTATTCATATTTTTTAATTTATATTTTACATTAAGTAATTAAGATCCAAACTCACTTCAACAAATTGGTGTAGGTTCACAACTATATGTTCTTTCTACTGTTTAATATACTTTATGTAGAAATTACAGGCGTATAGGTTTTTTTTTTTTTTTTATACCTTTTTTTAGTCTATTCCATCCATTCTCATTCAAGTTAGGAGTTTTATTTTTTAAATAATATTCCTTCCATTTCATAAATAATGTTTGAATTAATCTTTTTGTAACAAAAATTTTTTAATTTTAACCATTAATATTTTAAATATTTTGTTACATTAAATTTTATAAAAATATGTTTGAAAG
This sequence comes from Durio zibethinus, assembly GCF_002303985.1. Next base: position 15,342,343 of record NW_019167982.1, on the reverse strand, counting down.
CCTCTTTATTCAAGGTTTCTAGAAAGCATTTTTTTAATATTTTACTCATAAAATATTTAAAATAAAATAGCATCAAAATTAAAAAATTGACCCAAAAAAGTCAAATCAAAATAGTATTTATAAGAAAAAATGAGTATTAAGTTGTTTGGTCTTATTTGATTTTTTTAATGTTTGATAATGTTTACCTGGGAGTAGACGGCACCTCCCGTGTTTGGTCTTATTTGAATCGATTTTTATTTTATTTTTATTTAATTTGTTGCGCCATTAGTTGAAATTCATATATATAACTACAGTTTATTTCATAAGATACTTGTCCGACTTGCCGTGTGTAAAATATGGAGTGATCCGAAAACCCAATTCCTTGTTTTTATTTTTCCTTTTGTGAAAAATATTGAATGAAATAATTATTTTGGTTCAACATATTTTTTTATGTAAAATATTTTATGTAATTATATTAAAAAATTAATTATTTATTATATATCACATATATAAATTTATTAAAATAAATATTTATCATTTAATTATTACATGAGATGTGTAACAATAAATAGCTGATTTTTTAATAATGTAATTATATGGTATAATTTGTATAAAATGAATATATTCTCACGTGAAGTAATTATTTCATATAATGCTTTTTTCTTAAAAATTGAAGTAAAAGTCAGCTTCAAAGTAAAATTAATAATTTAAAATATGATATGATGACATAATATAAAAATAATAATAAATAAAAATATGAAAATAAAATAGTTTAAAATTTTATTAAAAATTATATATAAATTTAATAAAATAAAAAATATATTTCATATATTTGTATCGACACAAATTATAACAAGTAATTTTTATGTAAAATATAATATAATACATAAATTATTAATATTATATATGATATAAATATACAAATTATCATATCTATTCCAAAATTACAAAATTAAACAAAAAAAAATCTTCAAGTTATAATTAAATTTGCAACTAATTATTGGATCAAGTAAATGAACTTAATGGTCAGAGTGATCACAAAAAGACTTACGGCTTTATATACTTTGTATGTGTTATTTTATTAATTTTGTTTGTGTAATATAAAATTTTAAATAATAATAAATTTTTTATCAATATTGACAATAAATTAGATTTTTTAAAAAATCATGAATTAAAGTACTTCAAATCCTTTTAAAACTACATTGTACTCTGAAATATATATATATATATATTTATAAATTTAGTTTGATATTAAGCAAAATATTTGTATTTACATTTGTAAAATTTATTATCAAGTTACTTTAATCATTCAATAAATCTTAAGTCCATGCCTTTTTCTTTTAATGAAAATTTGACTTGAAGTTTCTAAATTTAAGATGTAATAAAGTTCAACTATCGATAAAGATGTGCCATTAACTCGAAAATTGTTTGAATGTCTAAATAATAATATATTATTATTATTAGATACGAAAATCCGTACAGATATTTAGGGAATTACCTATGTAATCTTATGATTAAAACCAAATTATCTTCTAATCTTGTATTTTAAGTAGATGTCAATTCACAGAACATGGAGGGTAGAAAAGGGAATTGAAAAAAATAAGATATGACCCACCCACCGTTGGTCAAGCTATGGCGGATGATTTGTGTTCTAGTCTTCTAGAACCGCTTTCTCTTTCCTTGTCAGCAATATCTGACTTTCACCACATCTTTTTTGCACAGAATTACAACTGTTGGCGCCCAATTAGATGTCATAATTTTTATATTCCTATATGTCTATTTTATATTTTAATGTGTATAAAATATAAAAATTATTATATTATATTTTTTAACTTTTTGTTAAATTTGTATAAAATTTTTATTAAAATTTTAAATCATTTTGCTTTTATATATTTTTTCATATTTTTTATATCATATTTATAATTATCATATATATATTAAATGCAAAATATATATTAATTTTTATCAAATTCATATAAAATTTTTATTAAAATTTTAAATTATTTCACTTTCATACATGTTTTCAAATATGTGTGTGTATATATATATCCAATTATCTTTGTGTCACTAAATAAAAAAAATAGAAAAAAAATTAGGCATAAACTAGTGTAAGTTTTTTAACAAAAAAATTGGTTTGAGCCGATTACATACTTAATACTAATAGTTTATATGTTTACGAAAACCCAATTTAATATTTGGAGTTTCAAAATTTTTCAAAACTTCACTCAAATTAAAAAAATAGATTTCAAGTCCACCAATTAAACTTAATTAATATAATAAAAATTAAAAAATGATTAAATTAAATTTAATGGGATCATATCAATTCGCATATATATAAAAATTAAAATATATATAAATTTAAATTAAAAATTAAATTTAATAGTATATAATTTTTATTTTTAATTTATATATAATTCATATATATAAAAATAAAAGTTTATATATAAATATATATGAATTCGGATCAGTCTAGGTTTGGGTTTTATTTTTTTTGTCCAGGACTTGATTAGAAATTTAAGCGTCTTAAAAATTGTGCTCAAACTTGTTTAACAGGTTTTAAATTTTTGTCCAAACTCTTTCAAAACTTGAACAGACTTTTGAGTTTGGGCAGGTAACTCAGCCTTTGAACAAGTTTAGATAAAGGGCAAAGGGGATAATTGGTCTATACAAAAGAGAAAATGAAAAAAGAAGGGGAACATAAATAATGAATCTTGTTAAGAATAAGCTTTTGCAAAGCATCATGACTAATCCCTTTAAACATTGAGGGTAGTTCAAGACCTGTACATTAAAATCTTCAAATGTGATTTCATATATTTCCATGATGATATCATTTATTATATCAAGTTTAAGCAAGCTTTTACATTTTTCTTTTGATTGAATATACAACATTTAGTTTTTAATGGAATTGTTCATGGTGTTTTGGGTATGAGTGAACTAGATGGTTATTCGAAGGTTGAATTGGGAATAACTTGTACCTGTAATAGGAAAATATAGTCAAATGGGCATTAAAGTTTGTTTTTCGAGATACGCTTTGATGCTCAAGTAAGTCAAGTGTCTAAGGTTTTTGGAGAAAAAAGGTAAGCTGTAGAGAATATAAAAGAAGTTGAGAGGTGACGGGTTCATAATGTTGTTGCTAACCCTTCAGGAGTACAACAAGTATACGGGTCGCAAAAATAAAAAAAGATTAGAAGTATTTCAAAAATCATCTCTTTAGGGATTAGGAGTTTTAGACCTAAAGGTAAATACTAATTTTGACATTTTGGGTATATCTAGTCCTATGAAAAATTTGAAGTGAACTAATTAACCTAAATTAATCTAACAATATTACAAAGTAAATTAAACCTAATTAAACTACCAATTATGGAAAGAAAATACCTAAAAGAAATAGTCCTAAAATTGAGTTACCTAAAATGATAGGTTGCTAAAAATAGATAGCTACAAATCTTAAAATTACATTAAGTAAAATTAAAAACATGAAATAAATTGCAATTAAAAAAGAAGAGATAGAAATCAGAACCTAGAAACATCAAATTAAAATAAAAAATTAAACCTAACAAAACATAAAATGAAAAGTTAGCATTTTTAATTGAAAATTAACTTAATTTAAATTCTAACCTAACCTAGAATGCATGAAATGTCAAAAATGAAAATAAAGCATGAAAATAACATGCAAAATGAACTAAACAATGATTTAAAACAGAATTGAAAATTGCCTAAAAAGACTAGCCACAAAATTGAATCATGCAAATGTTCATTGAGACATTTTATCAAACACCTAATATACTAAAAGCAAACTCCTTAAAATACCTAACCTAAATACTAATGCATGCAACTAGAACTAAATCTATGCTAAACTAAATGAAATGACAAAAAAATGTTGGGTAAAATACCTAAAATAAATAAAAATGCTAAACATTTGATTAAAGCTAAAATGTAATCTAGGCAACTTGACTGAATGAAAATGTGACCAAAATGGATACAAAATCTAAATGTGACTTGAATAACCTAAATTAGGAAAAAAAATCTATAAGACACTAAATGTAAAAATTGAACCAAAAGACCAAAAAAATGCAATAAAAATTGAAACACTAAAATGCCATAAAACTAAACCCTACGAACCAAAATGCTAAGAAAATGACCTAAGACCTAATGTTACTGAAAAAACTAAATGAAATGCCTTAAACTAGACCTAAATCGAACCAAAGAGATGCTGAACACAATTCCTAAAACTAACAAGAAAACAGAAAAACAAAGTGCAAACTGAGAGCATAGACATTGGTTTAAAGCTAAAACCTAATGGACTAAATGCTATAAAAATGGAAAATGCTCCTATGCAACGTGAAAACTAATTACAAGACCTTAAAATAAGCATGCAAATTGACAAAAAACAAAATCAAAATTGTGTAAAAATTAAGTTAAAAAAAGTAAAACAAATGCATGGGAAATGCATGAAAATAAAAACTATAACTAAGCTATTTTAAAACACATGTACTAAACTAGTAAATCTATAAAATAGAGTTATTTTTAGTGCTTCATTTTATGAATTTTGTTTAGTTCTTGGTAAAATAATTTAATTTCCTTTTCTAATTTGTTTAATTTGTGTATGTGTAAGAAAAATTTTAGAAAATTGAAAAAAGATGAATTTTGAGGCAATTTGGCTAGATTTTGGAGTTAAAGTGCATAGGATATCATGAGATTGCATAGAAGAAACAAAACAAAATTAAAATTCTATCTTGATCCAAGAGATTGAAATCAACAAGAGAAGTCATCTTTCATTCAAGAACTCTACTCTAAATTGAAGAAGTATTCTACTCTCTATCATGACTATAACATTTATGATTCTCTATCTATAAATAGCTATATTTTGTTTAGGGAAAGGACATATAATGGTTGGAATGACAGATCAACTTATCTTTTTAGCTTTTTTGTTCTTTTATTTTTTTAAGTTTTCCAATTTCTTTAAATTTTCTTTAAACAATTTTGATTCTTGCACTTTTACTTTCTTGCAATTTAATTTCAAGTTTGTTTTAATTCTTATTCAAGCTCTTTTAATTAGTGTTCATACAATTTAAGTTTTGTTTGAATTTCAGTTTAACCTAAGTTGTTTTAGGATTGCATTATAGTTATTTGATAGTTTTAGTTTTTAGTTCATTATTTAGGTTTAATTTTGCTGTATTAATTCTTGTTTTAGCTACTACATATCTTAGAATTAATTTATGGTTGTTCAATTTCTTTGTTTTGTAATGTAGTTAATTCTTATTTACTATTTTCGCTACTATATAAATTTTTTTGCATATAATTTAGGTTTAATCTTTTATTTTAGCTCTTTTAAAAATTACTTTTCACTTAAATTATATCTATTACATTACTTTACTTACATAATTCTTCATTAGATTTAAGTTATTTAATTTTAATTTAGTTTTTTTATTTTGGTTTTTTTTATTAGTTTAGTAATTACTTTAATTTTCGATTTTCTGAATATAGTTAAATGTGTTTAATTTTGGTACTTAATTCTCTCTATTAAAGTAACTTTACTTATCATTTTATTACTTGATATGATTTTGTGCACATGTAGATTTTCAATTAAGTTTTTAACATCATTACCAAGGACTGGTGCAGTAGAACCAATATCAATATTAGACATCTTAACTATAGTTTAGAATTTTATTTTAGTTTGCTTTAATTTATAAGTCTAAGATTTAGAGCTTATCTTTCTTGACACTGAAATTAGAAGAACTTTTAGGAGGCTAAAATGAAAAAAAAAAAAAACAAGGTTTTGCTCTACAAATTACTATAGCCGAACCTCAAGAATGTAGAACACTGAAGGGCTATGCTGTCCTGCAAATAGATGGTTTTTAGCCCTCATTCTGGAGGCTTTCCATACAAGCTAATAATTTTGAAATAATGTCATCAATTATACAAATGATCCAAACTTTTGTATAGTTTGAAGGGTTGCCTAATGATGACTCTAATACTCATTTATCTAATTGCTTTGAGATATGCGATACTTTTAAACAAAGTGGTGTTGCTGATGATACCATAAGACTAAGATTATTTCCTATTTCTCTCAGGGATAAAGTTAAAAGCTTGTTAGTGTCTTCTCCTTCTGGCTCCATTACTACATGGGATAATCTAGTAAAGAAGTTTCTTGCTAGATTCTTTCCCCTTGTGAAAACTGTAAAATGTGCAATGACATCACAATTGTTATGCAGTTTGAGTCTAAATCCTTGTATGAGGCTTAGAAGAGATACAAGGGAAGTGTTAAAAAAATGCCTACACCACGGACTGCTTGAGTAATTATTGTAGACATCTAATTTTATTCATATAAAATTTGATCATTTTTGAATCTCTTAAAATATGATCTAGTCCAAATCTAACATTTTTTTAATTTTGACAAGTTTTTAAAATTAAAATTAAGACTAGTTTGATCAAAATGGCCCAAGGTCAAAATTGGTCAAATAAAGTCAAATTTGATCAAAATCGATTAAAACAAATAGAACTTGAGTCAACTTTCAAAATTCACAAACAATTAGAATCAATATGGCTTGGAATTGAAATTCATGATTTTAAAGTATTAAAAAAACTAATTGCACTTTGGGAAGGATAAAATTACCAAAATGCACTTCATAGGTATTTCATAATTTGACCTTCTTGAAATTAGATTTTTATGAAAACTTTTAGATCACAATTAAATAATTTTTAATGATTTTTAGTGCATTAAAAATCTTAATCATTCCTTGGGAGGTGTGAAATTATTAAAATATTCTTAGGGGTATTTTTGTAAATTAACCTTTCCTAAGTCAAAATTTTATGAAAAGCTTTAGATTATGATTTAATATTATTTGATGATTTTTAGAATATTGAAAATCTTGATCGTACCTCAGAAGGTGTGAAATCATTGAAATATTTTTTAGGGGGTATTTTTATAATTTAACCTTTTTGAGGTTGATTTTTCGTGAAACATTTTAGATCATGTTTTTAAACTATTTGATGATTTTTGATGCATTAAAAACTGTGGTAGCACCTTAGGAGCTGTGAAATTATTAAAATATCCTTTAAGGATAATTTTGTAATTTGACATTCTCGAGGTCATATTTTTATAAAAATTTTTGATTCTTAATTTCATATTATTTCATGATTTTTAGTAGTTTGAAATCATGAAAATGAAGAGGGGAGCATTGTTTTCCAAAAAAATGACCTTAAAATAAAAAACTTTCTAAGGGGTAAAATGATCTTTTCACTTGGTTTCAATAATATTAAAAATCCAATCTTTTGAAGTAAGCATTCTCAATCATGTGATGATTTTGAAAGGTTGGATCCAATGGTGAAAGGTAGCTCCTTGCAAAGAAAATAAAAGAGAAATTTTAACCATTAAATGAAGTTTTGATCTAAGGGCTTATATTCATTTGTATAGGATATTTTCTTGCCATTTAAAAGGCTGGGATACACAAATTTGGAGGAGGAGCTAACACCGGAGTGTTTGCATATCATACAACTTAAGCTGAAACTAAGGCAGACTTATCTAAAAATAAAATGGGCCTATCCTTAGTCTAAATCCACTAAATAAATGTAAAAATAATGTAGGTTGCAATAGGAAGATTGTGTTCACACTAGCTAGAGAAGAATAGTATGAATATGGATGGGATTATGGTCATATTCATTATTATGTAATCTGCAAGAGTAAATAAGTTCACATACAAATCCCTTGATTTTAAGTACGATTCTAGTAATATAATCTAAAAGTTTTCACGTTTGAAAGGATGTTCCTAGCTTATATATTTTTTATTATTCTTGGGTAGAAGATGAAATAGAATTTTCTTTATCCTTAAGCAATCTTTTAGATTGTTCTTTAAGTTCTACATCTCTTAGGTGGATTTTCTAGAATGGTGAACTTTTATTATTTTGTATCTTTAATTAGAATTCTTAGGGTGGTGTTTCTGTATCCCTTAATTTCTAGTCTTGGTGATAAACTTTTATCCCTTTTTAATCCAATAATCATATTTTGCCATTATTCAAATTTTTGTGAGTTATCTTTTTTGTGAGTTTTTCTATTTGTAGTTAAACTCCACATCTTAAACATTAATTCTCGACATGAAATTGGTATCAGAGCTATTACAGGTCATCTTCGTCAAGCACCGGTAGAAGAGGTTGAAGCCAACATCAATATTACAGCAACTACCAATATTGACCCAAAGGATACCCTTATGAAAGAGATACATCAACAGATCCTTCAACTACAACATCAATTACATATACAAGAAGAGAGTAGAGATAAGGAGACAATAAAAAAGGTACAAAAAAGATGAAAAAAAAACCAATCCATACCGTAAAAATGATAATGATTTTGATGATAACACTTTATCTCACCATAACGAGTCAAAGATTATCTATGTAGAAATCAATTTCAACCTAGCATATTCAATCCGAAGATAGAGATTCCTGAGTTTGAAGGAAAAATGTGACTTGAAGAATTCTTAGATTGACTACACATAGTTGAATGTATATTTGAATACCATGATGCCTTTAAACATAATAAGGTGAAGCTAGTGGCCATCAAACTTAAAAAACATACATCATTTTGGTAGGAAAATCTGAAAAAGCAAAAGAAAAGAGAAAGCAGGAGAAAAATTACAACTTGGAAAAAATGAAAAGAGAATGGAAAGAAAGTATCTCTCAGTAACTTTTAGTAAGATGTCTTCTTTTGGCTCCATAACTTGAAGTAAAGAGATATCTCATTGGATGAGTATATGATTGATTTGACCATCTCATGTTAGAATGTGAATTGGTGGAATAGGAAAAGTAGACAATTGCCAGGTATCTTGAAAGATTGAAGATTGAGATAGCTAATATGGTGTAACTACAACCTTATTGGACTTTCAATGATGTATACAAGCTTACCTTTAAGATGGAGAGACGATAATAGGAGGCTCATGGTAACAACTTGAGATTTCGGTCCCGAAAAGGTAAGTCTCAGTTTAGTGAACAAACCAAAATGTGTTTTAAATGTCAAGAGCTTGGATATATTGCCTCAGAATGCCTAAACAAGAAGATTATGACTCTAGTAGAAGAAGACTTGAAAGAAAATAAAGAAAAATTGGCTAAAAAAGATCAAAACCTTAAAGAGGAAGAAGAGATAACCTATGGCGATTGTGGAGCACCTTTAGTCATACAATGCAGCTTGAGTACCACACCTGCTAAAAAAAAATTGGTTGCATAAAAACATGTTCTACACTCGATATATTACTCATAGAAAGCTATGTGATGTTATAATTGATAGTGAAAGTTTTAAAAATATTGTTTCTACCTTTATGGTGTAGAAATTAAGCCTCAAGGTAGTAGATAACCATTAACCATATAAGCTATCTTGGCTACAGAAAGAGAATAAAATCAAGGTTAGCAAGAGGTGTTTAGGTCCTTTTTCATAAGAAAGTAATATAAAGACGAAGTGTAGGGTGATGTAGCTTCGATGGATGCTTGCCATTCATTGCTCAAAAGACTTTAGCATTATGATAGGAGGGTTATTTATAATGGTTATCACAACACTTATATATTTGCGAAAGATAGATACAAAATCATCCTAGGTTCCATCAAGCCCATGGTAATGTCAAAACCAATCAAAGGGGAAAGAAGCAGCTTGTTTTACTAAGGCTAATTACAAAAAGAAAATTAAGGTAAGTGGTACTTTGTATGCATTGGTGTTGATTGAAAAGAATAAAGATAGTAAGGAAGCCATTGTAGTGATACAACCATTATTGGCAGAATTTTAAGATGTTGTTCAAGAAGAGTTCTTAGCTGGTTTACCACCAACAAGGAACATTTAATACTGTATCGACCTTATTTCAGGAGCTGTTCTACCCAATAAGGTAAAAATTTTCTTAAAGAGTTATGCAGGAAATAAACTAAAATAATGGAAACTTATTTTACTACAAGTGGAGTTTGCCTATAACCATTCATTAAGTCAAACTATTGGTTGTAACCCTTTTAAAATTATTCTTAGTAAGAATGCAATCTATCCTTTGGATTTAATTCAATTTTATACTAACCAATATTTTGATAGAGATGTAAAACAAAGAGCCAAAAGTATTAAAATATTTCATGAATAGGTTTAAAATAAAATTTTACAGAAAAATGAGAAATATAAAAGGGCAATAATCATGTATCGAAGACATGTAAAGTTCAAAAAACATATTTTGGTGTGGATTAACTTGCAGAAAAAGAGATTTTCTTCAAGGAAGTTTGGTAAATTACAACATAAGACATATGGTCCATTTAGAGTTCTCTAATGCATGGGGCAGAATACCTATAAGATAAAGCTTTTTGATACTTATGGAGTATCTTCTACTTTCAATATTGTTGATTTGTCACCTATCATGGTGAGAATACTAGTTCAGACTTGAGGATAAGTCTTTTCCAACCAAAAAAGATTGATACCAAAGTGTCTGCATATCATACAATTTGAGTTGAGAGTGAGGTAGACTTATCCAAAAATAAGATGAGCCTATCCTTGGTTCAAATCCACTAAATAAATATAAAAATAAGGTGAGCTGAAATACGAAGATTATGTTCACATTAGCTAAAGAAGAAGAGCATGAATATGGATGAGATTATGGTTATATTCATTATTATGTAATTTACAGAAGTAAATGAGTTCATAAACAAATCACTTGATTTTAGGCATGATTCTAACAATGCAATATGAAAGTTTCTACATTTGGAGGGATGTTCCTAGCCTATATATTTTCTATTATTCTTTGGTAGAAAATAGAATAGAGTTTTTTTTTTATCCTTAAACAATATTTTAGATTGTTCTTCAAGTTTTATATCTTTTAGGTGGATTTTCTAGAATGGTGAACTTCTATTATTCTATATCCTCGATTAGAATTCTTAAAGTGATGTTTCATATCCCTTAGTTTCTAGTCTTAGTGATGAACTTTTATCCCTTTTTAATCCAATAATCATATTCTATCATTATTCAAATTCTTGTGAGTTTTTCTATTTGCAGTTAATCTCCACATCTCAAACATTAATTCCTGACATCAGGAGTAGTTGGGATTCATGAAAAGATAAGAAAAAGAGAGAAAAATTTTGAAGCTTGCGTACTTGGACGTATAATTCCTAGTTTTTTTTTTTACATTTCTTCACTATATTTTCATATTTGTTTTCTTTATTTTTCTATTTTTTCTTGAAAAAAATTCATAGTTGTTTTTGTTTTTGACCTTAAATTTGATCCAAAAACTCAATCAATTAACCCATAGATTGATTTGAGACAAGTGATCAAAGAAAACAAAAAAATCTACCATTAATGCCATTGAGAGGTTTGGCCAAGCTTCTATACTCCATGGCCAAACCTCATTTTGATTTCTTGTAATGATTTTCTTACTTTTAAATAATGTTTATGGTGTTTAGATTGTTAGTTTGCTTGCTCCTTGCATGAATTTTGATTAGGTAGTTGTGTATGTTTAGTGTTTGGCTATATATGTTTGGTTTCATGGTTTCCTTATTATGTAGTTTATTATGTGTTTGGTCAAATTCCACTCCCAAAGTATATGCCTTTATATTATAGTTTCATGCATGTCTAATGTTTGTTTAAGCTAAATTTGATGAAATCATGTTGGGATAAGCCATAGAAGTGTTTGGCCAAGCTTCTCCATGCTCTGGTTGAATCTTCCTCCATTGCATCATAGCCAAATGTTGTTTGGTTCCTTTTAAAATGCTTGTGATCTTGCATAATTCTTCAAATTTTCAATATGTTTGATTGAATTTTTTTGAATAAAATGTTAGTTTGGGTATGGCTTTTAATGATTTTAAGTTTGTTTGCGTGATTTTCAAAACAAAAAAAAGGGTGAAAATGTCTTGAAATTCGTTCTAAAGTTTTAGTATTTGATTTGTTTACATCACATTTTCACATGCACATTTAGTTTGTCATTTAGTTTTTAAAATGCCTAGATTTGTAATTAGTTTGTTCCTTAATCATGAATTTTTCATGCATAAATATTTACATTTTTACTAATGACATTTTCGTCATTTGTCATATCATCAATATTTACATTTTTATCAATGACATTTTCATTATTTGTTTTTATCAAATGCATTTCCTATGAAACCTTAAAGTCCAAATCTTAAACTACTCATGAAATCCTAAATCACCCACGAAGCTTTAAACTAACCTCCAAACCCCAAACCACCATCTAAATCCTAAACCACCATCCTTACCCTAAATTTTAAACCTTGAACCACCCTCAAAACCCTAAATCACCTGCCAAATCCTAAACTGCACTCCAAATTCTAAACAAACCTCCAAACCCTAAACCACCCTCTAAACCCTAAATCACCGATAAAACCCTAAGCCTGAAACTTTAACCCTAAACTTGAACCAACCACTAAACCTAAAACTTAAATCCTAAACCAACCCAAACCAACCTTTAAGCCCTAAAATTAACCCTTGATCTTTTTCATGCATTTGCATTTCACTTTACTTTATTTTTACATGCATTTTAAATTACCATGCATTCATACTTTGTCATTTATATTCAATCATCTTGCATCCATATTATTACTATGTTCATGCATATATGCATCAATTTTTATAAATAAAATTCTTCAAAGAAAAATATTTTAAAATAGGATGATATCTCAAACAAATATAGCCTTGAGATCTGGCTTAACTATAGGGAAACTCTCAATGACTATTATTTATGTGAGGTGTTATCTCGATTTTATGGGATAAATTGAAATCCTTAGGCTCTGTTTGTTTAGTGAAAAATAGTTTTTGAAAAATGATTTTTGATAAATATTTGTATTTTCTGAATTGAAAGAGATTTTTTGTTTGTTTGGATGAGTTAATGAAAAATGTTTTTCATTGTTTAGTTGTTTTTTTGGAAAATCTTTTTTTTTCCAAATAATATTAATATAACTATGAAAATATTAAAAATGATTTATTGTTAAAGTATATTGAAATTATTTATTATTAAAATTATTAATATTAAAAAATAATTATATTTTAATAATAATATTTAATATTAAAATATTATGTTAATATAAAAAAATACTTAAAAAATAATTCTTTATATTATTTATTAATATATTATAATATTATTTATAAATATTATTTATTAATATAATAGTATTTATTTATTAATATAATATTATTTATAAGTAAAATTATGCTAAAAAATATTGATAAATAGGTTTACTTATAGATGGTTATTTTTCAAAAAATGTTTTCTTTTTTTTTTTCAAATTCGTAAATAATTTTCAAAAAAATGATCTTATTTTCTGTTGTTTAGTAAGTCATTTTTAGTTGACTAGATAGTTTTTTGCCAAATAAATATCTGAAAATGTAAAAATCATTTTTTGAAAGTTATTTTTTGTAAAACAAATGGAGTATTAATTTAGAAATATTTTTAAAACTCTACCTAAATATAGGAGAGTGGAAATGATAATTCAATACTTAGGAAAATTTCATTTTAATCCAAAAATAAATTGTTTAACTTTCAAAGAAAAAAACTAAAAATGTTTTGTTTTTCAAAAAGAAAAAGGGAAAAGATTTGTACCGTTACCAAATGTTAAATCTTAAACATTAGAATATGACCATTTTACCAAAGTTTAAGGATAACATGAAATTAATTGGTCCTGTCTTTGACGAGCAGTATGGGGTTAATCTTTCTTCATGTGTAGCCGACTCCTGAACTTTAAATCTGATTTTTGCATGCCTTAATTTGTTGTTTGTATAAAACTTTTAAATCTTCTAAATGTTTTATTAAAAGAACAAAAATTTTTGGATAGCTAATAACACCCTAAAAAAGTTGGTAGCGACTCCTTGATTTGTTTTTATCGAAAATACTTTATAGCTCCTTGCTTCATTTTAAATTCCCATTGTCTGGCATTTGGGTTTTTTTTGGTCTCAAAATGTCATGACAGTTTGGTGACTTAACTAGGGACATATTTTTATAGAATCAAGCCAAAAATTGATTGCATGTTATCTTAAATTTTAGTTTAATGGTCCTATTTAATGTTTAATCTTAATTTCTTGATTTTAATTTTCTTGTTTTCTTTAAAAGTGGAAAATTGAAAGAAAAATGAAAAATTGAAAAAAATAAAAAATGTTTTGATTTTAATTTCTTTATTTACAAAAACACAAAAAATTTGAAAAGAATGTGTATGTATTTTACATTTCATGCATATTTAATTATGTCATTTATTTTAAATTATTGTTATTTATTCTATTTTTAATAATTATGGGGCATTTAGGATAGGGGTGTGTTAGGAAAGTATGAAAAGTTTGTATATTCCTTCACACACACTCATATTTGTATTACATGTATAAGTTCTATACTTGAACTCTAATCCTATTTAGGAGGAAGGAAAGTAGCTAAGCTCTTGTGAGGTGTAAACCTCTGCAATGGTTAGTGAAACACTCATACTCAGATTGATCCTTTTCCATTTACAGCTTGTAATGGGTAAGGATAGGGATGCCTCATTAGTTTATGATGGACAATGATATATAGAAAAATTTAAGGATCTTTAGATACTCAATTTTTAGCCTAGCATCTAGGAATTTTAGGAAGCTAGCCTTAGATAGAGTCATGTCACGCCCTTTATGGAAATTCCCCTAAATAAGTTGTATGAAGGAACACTCTGATACAATCTATATTTAGGGGGTAATAATGGTGTGAATAAGTAAAATTTTGAAAAAAGAAAAAGAAAATAATAAAAAAAATTCTTTTAACAAAATTTTTTATTTTTATTTTGACATACACTTTGATTTGCTTAATATTTATCCAAAGTGTCCATTTTCAAGAAATGTTTTAAAATAAAATTTCTTTTCACTATCCAACAAAACAAAAAGAAAAAAAAAAGGCAACAAAAACAAAATTTTTTAAGAAAAAAAGAGAAAGAAAAAGCAAAAAAAAAGGGAAGTTTTTCTAATATAAAAAAAACAAAATGAAAAAAAAGGATAATCTTTGAATCCTAATTATTCTGTGTGCAATAAAAAAAATATGTGTTCTTGAGTTTTTCCCCCTTAAAAAAAAAGGAAAGTTAATGTTGTTTCACTCCTTGTATTTCATTTAATCTTATTTGCATACATTCTCATGTTTTTGGAGTTAAAAATAATAATATAGTACATGCATTTCATTTCATACACATCTAAATCGATAAGACATGTTGTCCATCTCCTGCATCTCATAATAAATAACAAATGTAGTTCATGTCATGTACATTGTAATAGACACTCATGCATTCTATCCCATGCACATCTTTATAGATAGTACATGCATTTCATCTCACACATATTAATACATGTATTTCATTTCACACATATCTTAATACATACATTTCATCTCATGCACATATTAATAGATAATAAAAACATTCCATTTCATGCACATCCTAATAGATAGTACATGTATTCCATTTCATGCACATCTTAATAGATAATACATGCACTCCATTTCATTGCATATTTTAAGGTAGTGTCAATTTCATTGGTTTGGCATAGCATGTATTGCATTTCATGTAAACGAATCTCATGCATGTAATATGTTAGTGCATATCACATAAATATATTGCATCAGTCATAGGTATACATTTCATTATGCATATAGTATGTCATTGTATTTTCATACATGTGGATCCATGAATAATATGATTCTATAAAACATGCATTGTATAAAATTGCACTCACTACCCCTACAACAGGATATTGCATTTCTTGTATATTTTTAGGTGATGTAATTTTTATCATTTAGGCCTTGTACATATGAAAATCCATTATCTTAGGCATATTTGCACTTCATGACGTTTTCTAACATCTTTATCATATTCATGCATTCATAAACATGTTTTGTGTGTTGTAGTTTGTTTTGTTGCATTTTTTAGTAAGAAGTTATAACATAGACTTTTTTGGTCTAAACCTTGGAGTAAAATGTTTGTCTTGGTGGGCATTAGAATAACAAAAATGGAAAATTAATTGGAGGTAAGGATCAATACATTGGAATGAATCAAAAGGAATTTGGCCACGAGTTTTGAAAAATAAAATAATAGATTACTCAGTTGCTAGAAATGGTTAAAATTAATAATGAGGTTAAGTTTATTTCTTCTCAGGGGTCGTTGTCACTTCCAATTCAATCAAAGCAAAATCAACTAGTTCTTGTTGGGTCTAATATCCTTCAATAAGATCTCGATGCATATGGTGAAGATCAGGGTTTGAATAAGCTTAAGAAAAGGAACAGGTAAATTGGCCACATAAATGACTGAACTCAAAAGTTTGGTTTATAAAATAGAGTCACCAGGTTTTAAGTAACCCTTACCAACTATCCTAAATCCAAACCTGCAGTCAAACTCTCCTCATGACTAATTTTAACCTTTTTTTCAGCACCTAGGACCAGGCCTTCAAGCTTTATACAATAAGAATTTCGCACTTGAACTACAATAAAAATTTCGCACTTGAACTCATGTCATCCACCTTACATTACACAATTACCTATTTAGCCTACTATTCTGCCATCTCCTTCTCAACCAATGTATCAAGCCAATATTTTACCTAAAGTTCCTTAATTCACTCCAGCATTAACTACATAGCCATTTTCCCAACCAGGCAATCCAACTTTAGAATAGAAAAATTTCTACACCACCGAAATCAGAAAAAGAACTCTTATTGACCCAATGCTCATATTTTACACAAACCTTTATCCATAACTCCTGAAAGGCCACCTTATTTCCCCTTAACCTTATTAAGCCTCTTAAACCACTGTATCCCAAATGGAACAACCTTAATGCTCGATGTGAATACCATTATGGCATTATGGATCATTTATTGAAAGATTATATGACTTTTGAGTACAAAGTGCAAGCATTGGTAAAGGTCAAGGACTAAATTTTGACACCAAGATAAAGTCAATTGTTTATGAAAGTCCTTTATTAGCCAATGTCGCAATAACAAATAGTGCTGTAGCTTATAGGAAAATTGTTCAGGAAAATAGAAATAAGGACAAGGTGATTTTCACAAAACATGCACCCAAATGTTTGGTTGAGGCTAATTTGATCCTAGATAAGCTAATCCTTCAAAACATGGAAATAAAGAATGATAAGATTAATGAAAGTGATGTAGTTGATAGTGAAGGAGGTAGTACATATAAGAAGAAAAAAACAAAGATACAAATGGTCACATAGAAAAAGCAATCATTTGAGGGCCTTACCTCATGCAACCTTTATCATTCTCACTTGTCATAAATAGTGCTTCCCAAAGTTCCTATCTTTATCAAACTAGCCTTTAAGAAAATCCTCAAAAAACTATAGGTATGACTGTCTTTGCTCTTGGATTAGCACCCAAAGTTACAACTCAACTGGTGATAAATCAAGGTAGGCTAAAAAATTATCATGGAAAGCTGTTAATTTCCATTTCTGATCTCTTACTTTTGCTTGTCAAAAACCAGCACCTTATGTAAAAATTGATCAAAATGGTTCCAAATCCATTAGCAAGGAATTATGATCCCAATGGTAAATGTACTTATCATATGGGGGCAATAGGCCATTTAATAGAAAAATGTTGACAATTGAAGGAAAAAATTGATGATCTTATCAATGATGGTATTTTGACTTCGAAACTTATAGAGTAATAGGGTTCCATTCTGTTTAGTTAGAGCTAATAGCTATGATAGTTGAATAATGAAAAAGTCAAAAATCATAATTTTAATGATAATGCAGTCTTTTAAATTTGTATATCCTTAAGAGTGTTAAGAGGGTTTAAATGTTTGCATTGAATGAATAGACTTTAAATTTCAATTATAATGTATTGCATTGTCTCATGAATTTATGAACATTGTCATTTGAGATTTTAAATTTCTTTAAAAGTCTTGGATTTTAGTATTTTTCCCAAAAAAAAATGCAAAAAAGAAAATTCTTGAATTAAGAATAAAGCCCCATATAATTAATTTTCAAAAAATCATAAAAAGAGAAGAAAATGTCTTTAAAAAAAGAGGGAAAAGACTAAAGGAAGAAGTAAAAAGGGGGTTGTCTTTTGTAATAAAAGGTGAAGGAAGTCTCGAAAGAATTAACGATCAGTATTAGAAATAAACTCGTCAAATACTTTCACACTTTTTTACAAACCAACTGATTTCACTCATTAACTATAACCTTTAAATGGAGTGAACTTGAATTTGTAAATCTTGCGTTCACCTAATAATATTAAAAGGTTGATAATTTTTTCTTAGGTAATGAACAATGAGACAACCAATTTGAAAATAAAAAAACAAAAAAAAATTGGGTTTCCTAGATGATCAAACAAACATAACATTTTTTTAAGAATTTAGATGTGGTAATTTGATGTGTTATAGCTATGCTAAAACTCCAAAAAATTTTCAAAAATCAAAGCCACCCAAATCCTTTAAAAATGACCACAAACATACCAACATCTAGACATGGTAATTCATGTTTCATATCATGTTTGACACGTGTAATAATACGAATTATTAGAAAACAAACACGATATGAATTATAAAATGTGTTTAAATCCTAAACATGAATATGACATTTTTACTATACGTGTTACATGTGATACGGCACAATTAAAATGTGTATATTTAATCCATTTAAACATGATAAGAATAAACATAAATAACATGGATATACATGAATATGCATGACTAACAAAAATATACATGAATAGACATGACTAACATGAATATATACAAAAACACAACTAAAATAATAAATAACTAGAAACTATCCATCATTTATAACTTAATAAACTTAGCACATTAATAATATGAAAAAGTACTTGTATATTAAAATGAATAAAAAAATTGATACCCATTTAATATGTATTTAATATATATATTTAAATTTTAATATATATATATTACATAACTTTATTAGTTTTTAGTATCAAATTCAAAATGATGAACTACTAAAAAGTAAAGAATAAGATAGTGATATATAGGGCTAGTACTAATATTTATATTGTATTTATATTATTAATATAAAAATAATTTTATAATAATTATTAAATGAGTATCATAATGAAATGTTTAAAATTTCTTTATATGGCTAATTAAGTATTATAATTAAAAGATTAAAAGTTAAAATAATCTTTATATGTTTATATTAAATTAAAATAAATATAAAAGTGTTTATATTAAATTAAAAATGTAAAAAATATGTTTAAACATATTAAACTTGTACTCATATGATAAGATTAAATTAAATATATTTTTTGTGTCATGTCGTGTATTAGATGTGTATTCGTGTGATATATTTTATTTTAACATGTTTTTTATATCTTACATGTATTTAAATTTGTTAACACGTATAAGACAAATTATATCGTGTCAAAATTTGTATTGGCACGAATAAACACAAAAAATATTTTTTTAAAACACATAAATAATTTTTTTCGTGTCATTTTCATGTCGTATCACCTATCTATCTGAAATTATCAAGCTTATCTGCCTCTTAGTTCTTTTCCCTAAAATTGCCCTTGTCTAGTGTCTTAGGGCGTATTGACCAAAAAGAAAGACCTCATTGCCTTTAAGGTAATTTAGTTATGATCAATCCATTTGTTCACTTTTTATAGAGTGACATGAACCATTTAACATTTAAATGAGTTCATCCACATTATCCTTGTTTCACATTAACCTTCGTTAGAGGTGGCTTGTCAAATTAAGCATTTTTCTCGGATTGTATTAAGGGCACACAAAAAAATAAAAAAATAAAAAAAGGAAAAAGAGAAAGAAAAGCAAGAAACAAAAAAAAATTAAATGAAATAAAAAGAAAATTTTGATTATGATATCATGTACTTAAGATATTTAAAAGAATCCAAAAATGAAAAAGATTTCAATAAATTTATAAAGAAACCAATGAGAGAAAAGTAAAGACTTCGCAGAGAGTTAAAGTCCAAAGAAATCTCAAAATAAAAAATCTTTCTTCACACCTTGTTTCTGAAAAGAATTACTTTTCAAATTTAAGTAACTTTGTTTGAGATGATAAATGGTCATTTTTTCTTATCCTTTTAAAAATATAGAAATTTATCTCTAGCTACCCCTTTACGTTTGATAAAATTTTTTTCAAAATTAACCATAACTAAAGATTACCTTTTATAGTATGGGACAAAAAAAGATGCATCTAAGGGTTAAAATTAGTAAAATCCAAAGAAATGACTTTATATGCTGAAGGCAAAAGTCCAATAAAAGGTTCCCAAAGTTTTGAATCTACTTAAAATAAAAGAAAGAAAGGAAAAAAATGAAAAAGTAAGAAAAGAGAAAAAAATGAAGGAAAAAGAAAAGAAAATATGGGAAGAACAAAAAAAAAAAAGAGGGGAAGAAATAGAAGAAAAAGAAAAAAATGAATGATTGAGTGGAAAACATGAGAAAATGAAAGGATAAATGCCCCATAATGAATTTGTCAAATGAAAAAATTGATCTTTAGTTTTATCACCTTCAAACATTTATTTTGGGATTATTTATCTCTTTTTGAAAAAACTTTGAGCTTTTGCTTACGTTAGTGGTATAAATGATATATTAATACTTGTAAGCTATTCAGATTTGATTCAGTTAAAATTTGAATTTAATTGGATAATTGTCGAGCTGAGCTCGAGGTTGAATAGCTTGACTTATCGAACAAGCAACAGTAATAATGCATATGGCTCATTAACAAAGTGATTATGCAGGTTTTTTAAAAATGTAGGCACATCATTAATGGTGTAATGCATGCAGTTCCTTACTCTTTTAAGTTGAATATAAATTATAAAATTAGAGTTACTCTGGTAGAGAAAGTGCTTAAATATATATATTTGCTTATGAAAATAATTGCTTCATAGATAAATAGTTGTTTCTAGTTGTAAGTACACAATAATGTGATCTTTATTTCTATCTAACATGCATTAGCAACTTACATGGACTTTTAAAGAAAGTTAATATGATAAGATTTTTAATCTTTCTTTTATTCTTTTGCATGCTGTGCTTATGGCAGACTAGTAATACACCTCACATATGCTGGCCCAAAATGTATAAAAATTACTATAATAAGTTAGATGCTAGATAATTCTTCATAATACTAGTAGTTAGTTACTAGTATGGAGTAGTATTACCATTTAGAACACTTTCTTAGAGGCTATAGATGCAGCCATGGGATGGATGTAGTCCATACTCTCTTGATTTTTTTTTAGCAAGTTGAAAGATTAATCATAACATTTCTCCCCTCAATAGATTTGATCCTTTTAATTTATTTGAATTTTAACTATTTTGATTTTGTTATTTAGGTTACCCTGTTCATTAGATCGCTAAAGTGGTGGAATTACCAAATTTGGACAGCTATTCAGTCTCTATCTACTTCTTATAATGGGTTTAGTAATTGAAATAGGCTATAGTATATCTTTTAACTTCCATTTGATCAAAATTATCACACAGCCTTTTTTGTTTAGTGAATCTTTTTTCCTGATATTGATATTATCATATCTTGTTGGTTAATCAGATAAACTTTTAATTATAGAATAAATAGTTATTTTGACCAAAGTATTGACAAGATTTATTATGATTAGTCGAAACTTTAAGTAGTCTAAAATGTTTAGTAAGAAAGAGGTCTAAAAGTTTGGACCTCGCTTGTATATATCCTTCACTAAATTAAGGACCGATGATAAATTTGAAGTTTTGAGATAGTTTTGTGGGAACAAATAAGACATCAATTATTTGTGTGTTGTATTTGAATAATTTGATGAGACTTTTATTTGCTTGGAATTGGTTGTTGTGTAAGTTGTTATTATTATTATTGTTGTTGTTGTTGTTTTTGTTTTTGCTGTTATTATTATTATCTTGAAAATATAATATTTATTAGGTTTGATAAGAAATAGTTGTAAAAGAGCTTGAACTCGAGCTCTACACAAATAATCGAGTTTTTGTTAAGTATAAAAATCAAACTTATTTTTAAGTCTAATCGAGTGAGCTCAAGTAGCTCAATTTCAATCATGAATTGAGCTAGAGTTAAAAAAATGAAACTTGATTGAGTTCGAGTTAAGTATCGAGTTGAGAGTTAAGAGTCGAGCTCAAGCTTCTCACTGTATCGTCTCGACTCGGCTCAATTACATTCCTAGCCTATGTTACATTCCAATAAAAGTCTATATTAGATCAAGTACGGATGCTTAAAATTTAAAAGCTTTTCTTTAAATGATGACCATAAAACCTATGAACCTTTTTTTTCTCCCTTTATTACCTAATTACCTGTTTGAACTATTATCTCATTTTGGACAAGTTTGAATTATTGAGTGCATGTTGTAATAATAATAAAAAAAGAAGAAGATAAGGAAAAAAGAAGGAAAAAAAAGAAAAGAAAGAAAGATGAATATGGCTCTAAGGTAAAAATCCTACAAAAAAGTAGTCTAAAGTAAACCTTGAAGACCTTAAAGCCATTTTTAATGTTAAGCAAGATAGATGCTAACTAAAGGCAACCCAAGCCCATTGAAGGATCTGAAGAGATCAAGGCCTTAAAAGGGTGAAATGCATAAAAAAAGATTAATTTTGAAAATTTTAGCTTTCTTTCCTCACTTTAAATGACCTCCTAAAATTTTGAGCCTATTGTAGCTAATTTTACTTTTATGAAAATGTCACATTTGGATACTAAAGAAAAGTGTCAACATGTTTGGTTATTAAGGGATTATTCTTTTTAAAAAAACTTATGTTTCATTTGTGAGCCTACATTGAAAAGTATACACATCTTTTATGCCTTTCAAGTGGTAAATCTTTTTTGAACAAATGGAACCATTGATGTGTTGAACCATCCAATCTGTTGAAAAGAAAATTGTTATCTTTTTTCTTTCTAATAGGGAATGTTAATTCCTAAGAGATTCCTAAAGTCACATTTATTCAAATATTTTATTATCTTTAATTAAGGAGTTTAATTATATGGGGCAAATTTTATTGATCATTTTGAAGAAGTTTTGAATAACCTATCACACATTTTTGTGTAAAATAAGGAATCATGTTTGATAGAAAAATTAAATGAATTGTGAGAATCTTTGTCTTCTTATTCTTGCAATCGAGTCCAAAATGCATGTTGCAAGTTGTATGTTGCATGTTGTATGTTTGAATTGAAAATAAAAAAGAAAGCATGTCAAAAATGAAAGAAAAATCAAATAGCTTGATGGAAATTGGTAAAGAAACAAAATGGAATCGGTGAAAGAACAGGAAAATGGTGAGTTGAGATTTTTTTAAAAGAAATTAAAGATCTAATTGGACAAAAAAAGGAGATAAGCAAAATTGAGAAAGAATTTTCTTTTGAAAAATGGATTATTTTTTGTGTTTACATCTACGTCAGGGCACATTCGTCATAAAGTTTTTACATTTACATAGGCATTGGCATTTTTAAAATAAATTCTATAGTTGTAAGAAACATTTGCATCATTGGGTAAGCATTTATATTTGCATCCTTATAGAAGCATTTGCATTATTACATGTGTATCTTGGAACGAACATTTGCACTTGTTAAGGGACATTGCATTTGCATTATGGTAAAGGGTGTTGACATTTCACATCATAATGGTTGATCATTTGTATTTACTTTTGGAATAGGATTTTGTGTTTGTATTTTGATAGTTGGAAAGATCTATGCATTCACATTATCAAAGTTAAGATTTGTATTAACATGTTTGAGTGAGTTCTTGCATCATTCATCCTTGGGTTAGATATTTGCATTTGTATTTCCTTTGAGAATTCTTGTATCTACTACATTAGGGCAACGTTAGAAATTGCATTTTTGTAAGAGTCATATACTTTTATATTTGCATTTGACAAAAGAAATTCACTGGTAAGAGATTTTACATTCGTATCCTTGGATGCAACATTTGCAACATGGAAAGGACACTTGCATTTGCATAGGTTAGTAGGGATTTCTATACTCGTATAAAGGCATTTGCATTTGCATTATTGAAAATGTTTGCATCATAATTCCACTTGACCATTTTGTAAATATTGAAAAAATAGATGGATGCAAAAACAATGAACAACAATTCTTAAAAAACATGTGTCAAGATTTTTTTGTTATAATACCTTTTTTTTATTATTCAATTCCCTCGGTGGTGATATCTGAGTTTTTTTGCATGTTTTTATATAATCATTTCTCTCGGTAGTGATATCTGAGTTTTCTACATGCTTTATGAAAATATGTGAATAAAAACTTCTTTGTGGTGATATCTGAGTTTTCTGTATGTTTTAGTGATAATATATGGATTTTACGAAAATTTTTCGATAGTGAAATCAAAGTATTCAAAAACTCTAGATTTCATTCAAATCTTGTTGGTGATATCCGAGTTTTCAAAGTCTAAGTTTTCAAATCTTGATAGTGATATTTGAGTGTTCAAAATCTAAAATTTTAAATCTTGATAGTGACAATCGACTCTTTGTATATTTTTCGGTGGCAATATCCGAGCATTATTGAAGTCTTATAATAAAATTTTTATCTACATCACTCGGTGGTGATATTTGAGTATTTAAATTTGAATATCATTAAAATTTCTAGATGGCAAAATCTGATCTTTCATTGAAACTCTCTCATTAGTGATATCTAAAATTTTTCAAAATTACTTAATGATGATATTATAGTTTTTATATTTGAATATCTTTAAAATTTTTTGGTAGTGTTATCTGAGTATTTAAGTTGAAATTTTTTAAAAATGTTCTCGGTGGTGATATCAGAGCTTTTTCAAAATTTACTCGGTAGTGATATTTGAGTTCTCTTTGGTAGTGATATCCAAGTATCTTTCGATGATGATATCTGAAGTCATCTGTATTTTTTTTATGGTGATATTCGAGTTTCCTTCGATGATAATTTTCAAAGTCATTTGCATTCATTTAGTAGTGATATCCAAGTACTTTTTGTGGTGAAATTCGAAGTCATTTACTTTTACTCAATGGTGATATCCGAGTATTTCGGTTTGAATTTGCTTTCCTCTTCGATGATGAAATCTGAAGTCATTTCTACTCGATGGTGATATCTGAGGTCTCTTCAGTAGTAATATTGGTAGTCATCTCATTTTTCGATAGTGGTATCCAAGTTTTCATTTTGACTTATTTTCAAAAATATCTAAAAGTCGAAAAAAACCCTCCTATGCAAAAAAACAAATAAATAAAACATAAGCAAATCCCTCTCAACCTTTAGTTTTAGACAAAATTGGAGTCTTTGGTCTTTGGATTATTTATGATTTTTAAAATTATACAAAGAGGGGCAACTATAAATATCTAATTTTGTTCGAGTAAAATTTGGTTATTTGCAAAGCTCGTAAAATTTGACCTAGTCCAAATCTAACATTTCTTTAATTTTGATAAGTTTTTCAAATTTAAATCAGGACCAATTTGACCTAAATTCTCTAAGATCAAACTTGGTCAAACCTAGTCAAACAAAATCAAATTTAATCAAAATAAGACAAAATTAATCAAAACGAATAGAACTGGAGTCAATATTCGAAATTCATAACCAATTGAATCAATAGAGGTTGGAATTGAAATTCATGATTTTAAAGCATTAAAAACCTTATTGCACTAAAAAAATGATAAAATTACCAAAATGCCCTTTTAAGGGTATTTTCATAATTTGACTTTTTCTAAGTCAGATTTTTCTGATAGTTTTTATATCATAATTAAATTTTTTTTAATGATTTTTGGTGCATTAAAAACCTTGATCACACATTAAAATGTGTGAAATTATTAAAATACTTTTTGGGGTATTTTCATAAATTTACCTTTTCTATGTCAAAATTTCATAAAAAGCTTCAATCATGATTTAATATTATTTAGTAATTTTTAGAATATTGAAAACTTTGATCTACCTCAGAAGGTGTGAAATCACTAAAATACCTTTTAGATGTACTTTTGTAATTTGACCTTTCTAAGTTTGATTTTTACGGAATGTTCCAAATCATGTTTTTAAATTATTTGATAATTTTTTGTGCATTGAAAACCTTGGCAAACTTTGGGAGTGTGAAATTACTAAAGTACCTCTTAGTGAAAATTTCATAATTTGACTTTCTTAAGGTCAAATTTTTACAAAAACTTTCAGATCTTAATTTCATAGTATTTTGTGATTTTTTATACTTTAAAATCATGAAAATGAAGAATGGAGCATTGTTTTCAAAGAAAATAGCATAGAAATCGAAAAGTTCCTATTGGGGGATAAAATGGTTTTTTCTCTTGGTTTCAATGTTATTAAAATCCAATATTTGGTAGTAAGCATTATTAATTATGGGATGATCTAGAGGGGCTGGATCCAATGGTGGCTCTTTGCAAAGAAAACAAGGAAGAATTTTTAACTACTAGATGAAGTTTTGATAGAAGGACTTACATTTATTTGGCATGGGATATTTTTCACTATTTAAAAGGTTGGGGTACACAATTTTGAAGGAGGAGCAGCCGGGATTCAAGAAAAGACAAGAAATAAGCGAGAAAAAAATTTTGAGGCTTGCTTGCTTAGAGGTATAATTCCTAGTTCTTTTCTTGCATTTCTTGACATTACATTGCATTTTCATATTTGTTTTCTTTATTTTTTTATTTTTTCTTAAAGAAAATAGTTGTTTGTACTCTTGACCTTAAATTTGATTCAAAAACTCAATCAACTAGCCCATAGTTAGATTTGAGATAAGTGAGCAAAGAAAACAAAAAACAATTCACAATTAAAGCCATTGGGACATTCGGCCAAGCTCCTATACTCCACGACCGAATCTCTTTTTGGTTTCTTATAATGATTTTTTGTTTGTTTGCAAGATTTTGAAAACAAAAAAAAAATAAAAAAATGATGGTACATGTATTGAAATTCTTTTTAAAATTCTTTTTAAAATTCTAGTGTTTGATCCATTTACATCACATTTTCACATGTACAATTAGTTTTTCATATAGTTTTTAAAATGCCTAGATTTGTAATTAATTTGTTCCTTAGTTATGCCTTTTTTGTGCGTCAATATTTACATTTCTACCAATGAGAATTTCGTCATTTGTTTCATGCATCAATATTTATATTTTTATCAATAGCGTTTTCATTATTTTTTTTATCATATGTATTTCCTATGAAACCCCAAATTTCAAACCCTAAACCACCCTCAAATTTTTAAATCACCGTTCAAACCCTAAATCACCATGAAACCCTAAACCACCCTCCAAACCCTAAACCATTTGAAACCTTAAACCACCTTCCAAACCTTAAACCATCCATGAAACCCTAACCATCCAAACCTTAAATCACACATAAAACCTAAACAACCTTCCAAATCCTAAAGTAGCCATAAAACCCAAAACCCTAAATCGAACAATAAACCCTAACCTAGACCCTAAATCAACCCCTAAACTCTAAACCGAACCTAAACCAACCCAAACCCTAAATTTAACTCTTGACATCTATCATGCATTTGTATTTCACTTTACTTTTTTATTAAATGTATTTTAAATTACCATGCATTTATACTTTGTCATTCATTTTCAATCATCATGCATCGATTTTTATAAACAAAGTTCTTCAAAGAAAAGCATTTTAAAATAAGATTATATCTCAAATAAATATAACCTTTGTGATCTAGCCTAAAGATGGAGGAACTCTCAATGACTATTATTTATGTGAAGTATTATCTTAGTTTTGTGGGTCAAATTAAAAATATTTAAGTTAGTAATATTTTTAAAGCTCTACCTAAATATAGGAAAGTGGAAAAGGTAAATCAATATTTAGGAAGTTTTCATTTTGATTCAAAAATAAATTGTTTTGTTTTTAAAAGAAAAAATGTTTTGCTTTAAGAAAAAACAGAAAAGATTTGTTTTTTTAGAAAAAAAAAGAAAGAAAAATTAATCTTAAACATTAGAATACTAGTTAATTGGTACTATTTTTTACGGGTATTGTAGCCCACATGTAATCGACTCTTGAACCCTGAATTTGATTTTTGCATACCTTAATTTGTTCTGTTTATAAAACATTTAAAAGATAAAACTTTTAAATCTTTTAAATGTTTTATTGAAAAGATAAATTTTTTTGTGGCTAATCATACCCTAAAAATGATTAGTGACGACTTCTTATTTTGTTTTTATCGAAAATGTTGTTTAGCCCTAGTTTCATTTTAAATTTCCTATTGTCTGGCGTTTGGGTTTTTTCTTGTCTTGAAACATCGCGATAATTACACATGCAAATTTTCTACAATTGTTCACTGTGGCAAATGAGAACCACCATTTATGTTGTTGCTAGGTGTGTTTTGATAAGTAAGTCTATTGAGAAGGCTTATGAATTGATTAAAGATATGGCAATTAATAAGTACCAGTGGTCTAATGACTGGTTAGTTTTTAAGAAAAATGCTAGGGTTTATGATATTAATGCCTTCTCCGCCTTAAACTCCTAAATTGCACCCTTAATCAAAATGGTAGAAGCTATAGGAACCAACCTTATCTCTTCCCAAGTCCAATCCATTCAAAGTCCCTTATTTACTTATGATATTTATAGGGTAACCATTCTAGTGATAGGTGTCCTATACATGTTGAATAGTCCAATATGTTACTCCACCTAAGTAATAATATAATCCATATAGTAATACATATAACCAAGGTTGGAAATATCACCTAAACTTCTTATGGAGTAACTAAGGCAAAATTTCAATTTCAAATTTCAAACCCTTTTAGCCCCTTAGTTTTCAACCACCACCCTTACAATACCAAGTACCACCTTTACAATACCAACCCCCTTCACCATTTAAAGAAAAACAATATTTGGATAAGATATACAGCCAAATCTTTTAAAACCAAATAGCCACCATCCAATATCAAGTAGCATCCATAAAGAAACTTTAGTTGCAAATGGGATAAGTAGCTAATGTCCTTAAGGCACTTTGCCAAGTAACATAAAAAAAAATCCTAGAAGGCAAGGTAAGAAGAAGTGTAATATTATTGATTCATCAAAGGATGCGAGGTTGAATAAGGTGGATTATGATTATAATGATATGATGGAAAAGCCTATTATGGTGGAAATGTCTAGGTTTGTGAAGGTAGTAGAAAAAGTTCTTATTGAAGATGAAAGTTTAGTGATGAGGATGAAGTGATTGAGCAAAATTCTATGGAAGAAGAGGATTTAGCATTAGTAAAAGAGAAAAAAATTAAAAAAGAAAAAAAATCCTAATTGATGATGTGAAACAAGGAGATGTGAAAAAGAAGGCTAAAATTAAGAATTTAGATTTTATAGAAGAAGCTGTCAATTTCAAATTTCAAAAAGAAAAGGTAAAAAAAGAGATGAAGCTAACTCCTAAAATGTCCATTCCAAATAAGCTATTATTTGTTGTCACTCCATAAGTAAAAAAGCCTGATTTGGATGTTTTACCTTAAGAATTGGATAAAGTTACACTCACTGAAGAGTGTAGCATTATGCTTCAAAAAAATTTGCCTACCAAGCTTAATGGTCTAGGGAGTTTTTCTATTCCTTGTTCTATGGGCTCTATTTTCTTTGACAAAACTTTGTGTGATTTAGGACCAAGCATAAATTTAATGCCTTTTTCTGTTTTTATATAGCTTGGTATTGGAGAGTTGAAGCTTTCAAACACATAACTTCAACTAGCTAATAGATATGTGAAATATCTAAAATGAGTGGTATAAAATGTTTTGGTGAAAATAGATAAGTATGCCTTCCCTGTTAATTTCATGGTGTTTGATATAGCTAATGATAAAGAAGCTTATACCATCATAAGAATGCCATTTTTAAAAACTTCAAGATCATTAAATGATGTTTACGATGGGGAGCTAATCATGAGATTTCAAGAAAAAATCATTTATTCAAGATTGGTGATCTTGTTGTTGTGAAAGAAAAAGTTGGTTTGAAAAAAATCTTCAATGAAGATTCAAAATTAGTGAATAATGAGTTTATGATGGTAAAGGCAAAGCTAACTTAAGGAGTCTACGAAGGAAGAAAAATAAAATGAAGGATGCAAAATCTTGGAGAATATATAGGAAACTTGTATGAAATTACAAGTACGTTCTCTTTATGTATTACTAGCCAAGAAGAGGAAAGAAAGTGTGTGCAAGAAAATTGCTTTTATTGAGACAAGCCTACCCAATTTATTAAAGCATCATCCAATGAATGATATTGTGTAAGAGAAGATGGTGAGATGGATGGATTCATATACAAAGAAGGGTGTGGTGGATTTAAATGAATGAATTTTTAGCTTGACTACTAACGCTGCTTGGGAGGCAACTCAAATTTTAATTTTCAGCTTTGCATACTTAGGATTATTTTTATCATTTTGGTATTTATTAGTAACAGGTAATGCTTGTTTTGTTTGCTTTTGCTTTTGTAGGAACAAGGAACAAAGAAGCTAATATAATATACGACACCATGATGATAATTCCTAAAAATTCCAAAATCGGTTCTTAGTGAATTAGGGGAGTATCTTTTTTCTCTTATGTGTTTTATTATTCTACTTTTACACATTGAGGACAATGCGTCACTCAAGTTGGGGGAGATAAAATTTATGCTATATATATATTTTTTTTCAAAATTTTAATTTTTGAGCTTAAATTTTCATGCTTAGGATCATTATATTTTTTTATTTATTTATTTTCTTATACTCCAATGATAGAACTTTAATTGGCTTTGAGTATAACTTATTAGAAAAGAAAGAATGTAATGAAAGCATGAGATGATTTTTGGAATTTGTCTCTTTTTAATTATGATATTTCCACATTCTTAAACACTTAGTCCTGATCATTGAGATGAATGCATGTTTAGTTGAGGGTTTATAAAGTGATTACACTAAAATTTTAGCATTTTCTTATTTATTTTTAGTGTAATTTCTTTTGCATTTTAGCTTGATCCTTAAGAATTTTGGCAAAAATACTCCTAAATGCACAAATTTTATGGAAAATGAGAAATTTTGGAGACTTTGAACTCACTTTGGAGGATTTTTTATGCAAAAAGTTAGAAAAGGCTACAACTAGTGTGATTGTGCTATCTTGCCACTTATGGGAGTTTTCTTAACCCTTTCTTCTTTGATTTCTTTAGCTCAATTGAACTTCATGGAACTTTATTTCAAGTCTTAATTCTCATATTTTTCATTTGGAAATGATATTTTTAGTTTATTATTGCATTATTACCTTTGTAACATTTTTATAAATGGTTGAAAGGTAATAAGTGCATTAATGTAATTCGAAGCTATTTTTCGACTTGCAATTTTTCAAAATTTTTTTAGGTATTATAATGCATAATTTTTCCTCTTAATGGTCTGAATTTTAGCAGCAAAATGAAAGAACAAATTTTGTAATTGGCTCCAAAATGAAGGAGAAAAGATGCAACAATGAATATGGTTGCTAGTGCCATGTGATAAAGGCATTTTGACCTCATTCTTAGAGATGCAAAGAGGACCAATTGGAGCTGCTGAGCTGGTCATTTGAAGGCTCTTGTTGGTCATAATGTTGACTTTTTAATGCTTAAAGGATCAAAAGAAGAAAGCTTGAAGGAAAAAGGAGTTAAAGGAACCAAACATGCAAGCTAAGGATTCAAGGAAGGAAGAAGGATATAGAAAGCTGGCAGTTACTTAGATATTTTTTCTGCAATTGTAAAGGCTGAAGCATCTCCCATTTGTCTATAAATAGGTGGTGTGGCTGGCCATTGAGAGGGGAGTAGCTTAGTTTTACATTTTTTCTTTTCTTTTCATTTATTTTCTTTTTTCCCCAAATGGTTTCCTCCTTGTTCATTTAGAGGGCTGTTTAAGAGAAAATTCTTTTATTTTCCAGCAAAATTTGCTTTTCTTACCTTTATTTTACATGTACTTTAAGATTATTTCAATAAAAGTTAAAGATCTTTAAGTTTTCTAGTTCAATTTGATGCAATTTCATTTGTTTCTCAAATCTGTTTGGCAATTCATGTTCTTGACCTGGCTGCAGTTTTCTATTTAATCTTGACCAAATCTTGCTTTTTTTTGAGCTAAAATTTTTTTGTGAATTCTACATTCATATATCTAGAAATATGGAAAATTTCACATTCAAATTCTTTCTACAAAATTCTAGAAAATTTTGGTTAGATTCAATGGCAGAGTTGAAGCTGGAGTGAGTGACAGCACTTCAAGACTCTTATCTCATAGCTGGGTGATTGGTTACTTCTTTTATCACTTTGAACTCTTTAATTCATCTATTGACTTGTTAAATTTTGTTTTATTGCTTTAAATTTCCAGCAATTTAATTTTGTTTAGCTAGATTTTGTTGTAACTGCTCTGTTTTTGCTGTTCTTGCATTCGGTCTTGATCTACATCATTGAGCTTAATTTTTTATTGTTTCATCTTTTTTTTTGTTGACTTAGACAGTAAACTCGTAAATCTAGATTAATTTAGCTCAGTTTAAGTTCATTCCACTTGTAGAAATCTAGATCTAATTTTCTTTTTGCAAGTTTGATAAATTACATATTTGAATTTTACATTCAGTTTTGCTTGTTCTTCTTAGATCTTGCATTTTTGCTACTTCAATTGCTTTTTAATCTTGTTTTGATCTTAGTTTAGCTAATGTTATTACAATTTCCAGTTTGTTTGGATCAAGTTTTAAGAATTTTCTAGGTGTTTCTTTTGTTAGAAGTTGGAAGTCAGTTAAGGAAGTTAAATTTGGATCAAGTTTTAGCCACTATTTTACTTGTTATTGCTTTTGTAATTTTCGGTTCTTTAGATTAGGATTATATTTAAATCATGTTGAATTCACTTTAGTTATTGTTTTTGTTGAATTTTCCAAGTTGCTTATTTTACATGTTATTAGTTTACTTTTTGTTAAAAAATGCATTATGCATTGTTTGATTTTACTTTCGTAGTTAATTTGGTCTTATGTCTACCTTTTGATTGAGCCAACTTTAGATAGGGTACGGGGATAAAAGGTATTTAGGAGAACCTCTTTAGCTAAACCTTATGGGATTAACATCTAGGCTTTTTAACCTTTAATATTATTTGAATAGTCTGTGCGCTTGTAGAATTGTTAAATCATGTAAGTATGGGATTGCATTAATCTTTAAAGTTGTGTTCATATTTTAGAATTTGTTTAATCATCTCTTGAGGCGAAATCATAGACTACACTTAACTAGAGAATGATTTAGGTCATCTTTAGATCGTTTGAGCCTTTCAAGCTAACTTTTATATCTTTATCCTTAATCACCCCTTTTGAGCCTTTATATATCATTTCTTTGTTTTTAACTGATATGAAATAGCTACCTTTTGATTATTATCTTTATCTTTTTATCTTATCCTATGTGTATATGAATCAATCAAATTAAGATAAAAGCTATGTTTAATTCAGAAGAAAGGTTGGAGTTTGAAAAGAAAATAGTGTGCAAATTTCAGTCGAAACCAACTTTAAAGGTGTTGAATTTTGGTACTTAATTCTCTCTATTAAAGTCTCCATGGGAACAAACTTTATTTATCATTTTATTACTTGATATGATTCTATGCACTTGTAGATTTTCAATCATAAACATCAACCAAACATCATTTTCATCAACTCAAAGACACAAAAACAGAATACAAACAAAAACCAAAACTACAAAATAGATTGCAAAATGAAAACTGGGCAGAAATGCAAAAACAATGTGCAAAATTTAAACCTTGGAAATGGACTTTATAAAACCTAGTAGACTATTTGTAACTAAAACTAAACTTACCTGAATGAGACTTGAAAAAATAAATGCATGACTTCAAAATAGACTAGAAAACAAATGAAAAATGCTAGGCAACCTACTACAAAAACTAAACAAAATGACATGAAAATAGCCCCCCAAACCGTACAATCACATGAAAGATAAGAGGAAAATAAATGCAATGGAAGTGCTGAAAATAAAAGGTCTTAAACTAACATGAAACCATGGTGAAATAACATGAAAGTGAATTAAAATAGCAAGCAAATAGCAATTAAAACAAGAACAATAAATAGTATAAATAAGGGCTAGCAGAAAATAAAACAATGCATAAAAGCTTGAAATAAAAGGAAAATAAAAGAATAAAGTAATTTAGGCTCCCATGGAAAATTTCCCAAGCTAAGGCCACCTTTCACTATCTTTTTCTTGTAAATATAAGTTCAAACATAAAGCAAAACAAGGCTGGAAATGAAAGGAAACCAAGCTGGAAAAATTGAACAAGAAGATGAAATTTCTTAGATAAAAACTTAGAGGAAAATAAGAGTAGCCTTTGAATGTAAGCTTAGTACGATCAAAATAACTAGAAAACATAAAGAAAGCTAACTTAAAGCATTAAAAACAAAGCTAAATAAAACCTAAAACCCAAGGCAAAGTTAGCAAGAATGCTTCTTCCCCATGACGTTACTTACAAAGAAAATAAAAAAATGAAAATGAAAGAACTCCAAGAAAAGTTCAACTTTTCTATTCCTTTCTTATAATTTCCTATTTAAAGCTTTAGATTAGTTTTTCAAGTGGCCAATCAAGGGTTCCTATTGAGTAATCATGGCACTTCAAAATTTCAACTAGCTTTAAGATTTTTCTGGTGCTAATAGAAGGAAAAACGTGACTTTTACCATGCAACTCTCACCTATATGATGCATGATGAGCTGGGACAATGAGTGATCCTCATGCCTCCACTTAGGAGACTTGTTGGCAACTTGGTCCCCTTTTAAAATAAGCTATTTGGAGGTTTGTCTTATGCAAAAGTGAATCTGGGAACAACTTGGCAGCTAGGTGCTGACTTGTCTTCCATGCACATATGCCACCTTGCATAAGCTTATGTGTTTTTCCACTTATTTTCCACAAGAAAAACCAACTCCTCACATGAAACATTCTATGCATTTCCCAGCTTAAAGCCCCTCTAAACTGTGCAACTTAGTAGTAAAAGCATTTTAGCTGTTTGTCATTTTCCAAAATGGTCCCAATTTTGTCTTGTTGTAAAAATGGTCCACTTTCTCTTGTGCCTTCTTTTGTCGATTCTTTTGCTTTAAATTCATATTGTTTCATGGCTTGTTAGTTGGCTTTTCTCTTCATTTAAGCTCTTTAAAGTTAGCTTGAAGCTTTTCATTCAGCCTTTCAATTTGGAAGCTAGCCTATGCAAAAAAACATGCTCACATATGCATTAATAGATAGCTCACAACTTAGACTCTTCTAGGCCAAGCCTTGGCAACTTCTCCTCATAAAATGCAACTAACTTCAGCTCAAAAAATCCTTAATGGTAGCTCTTTTAGTGCCTTGGCCAAAAATCTCACTAGGTGCAGCAATTGTAAGCTAAAGACACAAGATGTGGGCACAATTTTAATTCACTTACATATAAGACAATTAGAAAAATTAGGTGGATAATTAAGCAAAAAATTGATTAAGTAAAGTCATAAAATTAATCAGTTAAGTAGATGATAATTCTATAAAAAAATAGAATTATCACATTCTAAAAGTTGACATTTTGCTTGTCCTTGTAGACATCGAATTTTATCCTGAACATTTTTCAACATGATTGATATAGGACTCATTTGTAAACAAAAAGCAAAGACAATTTACGAGAACCATTTAAGACCCGTAAAGACCTTATAAATTTGTTTATTCAAAACCCAAACTCAACTTAGGTCGAAGCGGTTCAAATAAAGTCAAATGATATAAAATTTGGTCAAAATTAATAGAGTCTGGATTAATTTTGAAATTTTAAAATCTCATAGAAATTAAGGTGTTATTAAATTGAATTTGAGATTTTTTTTCAAAATACTAAAATTTTCATTGTGCCCTGGGAAAGGCCAAATTACCAAAATAACCTTATAAGTGATTTTTTTAAATTTGACCTTTTCGAGTTCAGATTTTTGTAAAACCTTTCAGACCTTAATCCTATAATATTTCATGATTTTTGATGCATTTAAAATCACAACGAAACCCCAAAAAGTGTGAAATTACTAAAATACCCTTGTATGGGTATTTTTATAATTTGGCCTTCATAAGCTCAGAATTTCATGAAACTTTTCAGATCTCACTTTTGTAACATCTCATGATTTTTGGTGAGTTCGAAATCATAGTAATATCCTAGAAATTGTGAAATTACCAAAATACTATTTGAGGGGTATTTTTGTAATTTAGCCTTTTCGAGCTTGAAATTTCATAAAACTTTCCAAATATTAGTTTTACAATATTTCATGATTTTTGTTGCATTTGAATTATAACAATACCCCAAAAAAAGGGTGAAATTACCAAAATACCATCATAGGGGTATTTTTGTAATTTAGCCTTTTCGAGATCAGAATTTCATGAAACTTTTCAAATCATAATCCTATAATATTTCATAATTTTTGGTGTTTTAAAATCTCAAAATTGACCATGGGAACCTTGATTTCCAAGAAAAAGGCCTAAATACCAAAAACTTTGTAACTAAAGGTAAAATAGCCTTTTCATATGTTTGGAGGGCATAAAAATATCATTTTTTACAGTAATTAATATGGATCATTGGATCTTTATTTGATCCTGATCCAATGGTCAAAGATGACCCCTTCGAAGGAATAAAAGAGCAAGTTTTGACCCTTGAATGAGATTTCATCCAAGGGGCTATGTTTATCAAGATCAAGATTTTTTTTTCTTTCTAACCTGACCATTAAGGAGGCTGGGGGTTTAGGTCAAGAAAAAATAGGAGAGAAGGGCTAAAAAACTAAGCAACAAAAAAAAGAAAAACATAATGTAATAAAAAAATAGAAAAAAGCTGTTGAAAAAAGAGGTAGTCGAATAAGGAGGTAAGGAAAGAGAAGAAAAAAGAAAGAAAAGAAAAGGGGCCTGCCAAAAGAAAGGGACTGGGGAGAAAGCATTTGAAAAAAAAAAAAAAGAGAGAGCATGAAAAAAAAGGAGAAAGAAAGCTGAAAACAAAAAATTCAAAAGGTGAGACAGCTTATACCAAGGCTGAGTTTTACTGATTATATCATGTGTTTTACACTTTTTTTGCTCTTGTCATGATCTTTTTTGCAAGTGTTCTTATTTATTCCTTTCATGCTTTGGTGTTTGGCGTGTTTGTTGATAAAATTTCATGCCTTATTTGTTTTATGTTTCTGTTTCATTTTTCTAGGTTGGTTGGAACACCATTGTTTTTTTGGTGTTGCTAAACAACTGATGTTTCTCATTCTAGCAGCCGATGTTCGATCATGCCATAAATTCTTCCACTCCTCTTTTCATCCATCTTAACCAACATTTAGTTAGTCTAAGCTAAAGTAAATAAAGAAAAAAAAATTAGTTTGGACAAAGCCAAACTATGCTGCTTAACTCTTTATGGGCAATCATAGTTTGGTTGATCTTTCAAATAGATTTTGTAACCTATTTCCATTACTGCTTGAAGTAATGTCAGCACCTCTTTCACTTTCTCTCTTTGCATGAGACATGGGTTTACTAGTAAGGTCAAAAAGGGCTCATGATCAAAAGTTGTTTGGACCATAATTTTATTTTGAAAGCTAAAAGGGAGAAAGCTAGAAGTCTGAAGTTGATGACTTTCGGCTATAATCCATTTAAGCTATATAAGACATCTTCATAGCTCTTTGCTCTTCAACATGGAATGGGGTTCTTTTTCTTGTCTAGTTTGTTGTCTTTATGTGAAAGGTTTTGCACAAGTTATAAAGCTTCCAACTTTTGTATTTTTTTTGTTTCTTCCCTATGAGTGGGGGCTATCTTGGCTTGTTCTTATGGTTGTTAACATAAAGAATGGAAGCTGAAAATAGGCTATAGGTAGTGAGTTTCATGTGAACTATGTTATTCCACCTTTATGTTTGATTTTAATTATACTCATACAATTTGTTTATGATTGTTTAAATTCAATTATAAGTTTAATTTTATGCATTGTTAATTTATTTCATGTTTAGATTTTCATGCTTGTTTTAATTTTTTATCTCGTGTTTAAATTCATGTTTGATACATTTTTCATACATATAATAATGATATGAATGAAATTTTTTGAGGATGATATTTTAGAGAAATCCGAGTAAAGATTTTCTAGAATGTTTAGGTGAGGATACTTTTCTAAAATACCGCTAAAGTAATGAAGTATTTAGGAAAATATTCAATATAAAAAAGTTTCATTTGTATTTTTTTCTAAAATTTTGATGGATGTTATTAATAGTATATATTAATTTCTTTAGGTAATGAAATTGATATGATCAAAGTTTAAAAATATAACGAAGTAAGAAAGAACAAAATGAATATTTTTTTTTTTTGAGGATGGGATTATAAGGAAGTCCAAGTAGAGATTCCTAAGAAATCCTTAGGTAAAAAATTTTTTTTAAAATACCACCAAAGTATTGGGGTATCTAGAAAAATTTTCAATAAATTTTATTTACTTTGTTCCTTTTGAAAGTGTTAATTAGGAAATAATTAAGATTATTAAGGCATAATCAATATATTGTCTTGTATGCATGATTGTTCATATTGTATAATTCTATTTTATTTCCTCTGTTCCTTTCAAAATTTTGATGATAATCAAAGAATGTTTCTAATGAATATATTTTTCGTGTTCATATTCTATTCTATTGTTTGCATTACATATTTTTCTTAAATAAATTTTTTTCGATGAAGGGACTCTGAAAAGTTTGAGTAGTGATTTCTGAGAATTCCTAAGGTGAAAAAAATCTTCTAAAAATTGTCAAAGTATTGGAATATTTAGAAGATTCTTTTCAATATGAAAAATTTACATTTTATAACCATTTCTTTTAGCTTGGATGGTTTTTCTTAATAAATAGGAAAATGTTTTCTAAAAAATATAAATTTATATGTGGATTATTATATTATTACACGATTTTTAAATTTTTTTTAAGAACAAACGAAAAATCTTTGAGGATAAGATTCTAAAGAAATCCGAGTAGTGATTCTTTAGGAATCTTTACGTAAAAAAATCTATCTAAAATGTTGCTAGCATATTGGAGCATTTAGATTAATTTTTATAAAGATTTCTCGTTTTTTCAAAAATAAGTCCCAAAAAAATATTATTTTATTTTAAAATTACTTACTACTTTCTGTTTTTAAATAACTATTGGAAATGAATATGAACCATCGAAGATAGGATTTTCGAAAATTCTGTGTAGTGATTCTTAAAAATTCTTTAGATGAGATGGTTTCTTTTAATATTGCTAGTGTATTGAGATATTTTTAGGAGTTTTTCAATATAAGGTTCTTATTTATTTTCAAGTTTACTAAAAATAATAAAAATATGTTTTTTAAAAAAGAACAATAATAATAAATATATATATATGGAAATTAATTTTTAAATACCAAGACCAAGATAATTTTTATCAATATTAAAGATAACACATAATTAATTGGTACCGTTTTAAACTAGTATCGTGGGGGTGCTAATCTTTCCTCATGCGTAACCACCTCCCGAATCCAATCTATTTTTTGTAGATCAAAACTATCTTTTTAATAAAATTTTATATATGTCTTTATTATTTTATTAAAGGATAAATTTTTTGGGTGGCCAATCACATCCTAAAAAAGGATTGGTGGCAACTCTATTTTCTTTTGTTTTTCTAAATTCGTCTAGTGGTCACCAAAATCGTTACGACAGTTCTTATGCAAAATCAACTTTTGCTAAGAGTCGATTTCACTTCTATAATCAATTAGAAATTGTTTTATTAAAAATTGCATGATGATTATAGCTTAAGGTCAATCCTAAACAAGGGTTAGCCATGATAGTCATCCAAGAATATGCATACACTCAAATGAAGTTTCATTGTGTGCAACATTTATCACATATCATTACATGCAATTTAGCTATGAATATGCAATCATGGAATTAAAAAAACATAATCAAAGTGCATATACATTCCATAGATTTGCCTTTCACACCTTTCTCCACTAATGTTAGACCAACACTAAACTAAAGATCCTTAGTTCTTTGCTAGTTTGTAATGTTAAGGTAGGGTAAAAGTAGGATAAAAGGAATTTTTAGGTTCAAGTACCCTAATCATACACTACAAGCTTAGGATCAATTAGAGAACGTTCAAGACTTTATCAACTCTTAACTTGAACTTTTTTTTTCTTTTTTATTTTTTATTTTATTATTTTAATTTTTAATTTTTAATTTTTTTCTTTTTAGTCATTTTCTTTCAATTCCTAAATGTGGCATAGCTTTTTAATCATATCATGAATGATCTTTATGCACATAGGGTAGGCACAAGAATGATGAAAATGCAAAATATGGTTTAAGTTTAATGATATGGTTGTTTAACAAGAAAAGGTAGTCTAAGGTTCAAAAGGGATGACTATGGATATATACATTAAGGTTGGCTTGAAAGACTCAATTGATCCAATGATGGCCTAAGTCAGTTCTATAATTTAGTGTATCCTAGAATTTCACTTCAAGAAATGATCAGACAAATTCTAGAATATGAGCATAACTCCAAAAATGAAATGCAATTCCTATGATCACATAAACAATCACTAAATGACATGCAATTCAATTATCAGAATGTATATTCATAAGTGAAAGCTTTCAATCAAATATCAACACATTTTAAAATTCATCTCATGCTTTGTAAAAGTTTATTCTTTTCCTAAAGCTATAATCAAAGTCAATCATGGTTTTTATCATAGGATCAATGACAATCAACCAAGGGAAGCATATTAAAGACTCATCATAAAAGTCAATTAAGCTTAAGTACAAAAAATGTTTTTTGAAAATTTTTGAAAAATTTGCTCAAGTCTACCCACCCCTAAACTTAAAATGCATATTTTTTCAATGTATTGGCAAATATGAATTTAAGCACAAAAGGTGAAGAATATTTCATTGACTGGCCAAAGTTTTCTTTGACGTTTTGATGATCAGCTTCAATTTTTTTTTTTGCAAAAATAAACACATAACATAAGGAAAATAAATAAAAAGGGGTTGCCTTTTAAGAAACGTTGAATTACAGCCTATTGCTCGACATTCCTTTGAAGCTCAAAATGGGTCAAAGAGCAGAATGACGACTTGAGCTGATCAATAACTCCACCAAAATAATGCTTCAACCTTTCCCTATTCATCTTAAATGGCTCACTTACATACTTATCCATAATCTTTGTGGTCGCATAGGGAAACACGTGAGTGACCACGTAAGGACCCAACCACCTAGGTTTTAGTTTACTGAAAAATAGCTTTAATTGGGAATTAAAGAATAAAACTTGTTGACCAAGCTCAAAACTCCTTTTGAGGATTTTTTTTATCATAGCATTTTTTTGTTTTTTCCTGGTAAAGCTTGGAATTTTCATAGGCTTGTAATATGAATTCATCAAGCTCATTAAGTTACATCAATCTCTTCTCACCAATTACATTTAGAACAAAGTTCAAATTATGTAGAGCCCAGACAGCTTTATGTTCCAACTTAATTGGAAAGTGACATACTTTCCTAAATAATAGCTAGTATAATGACATCTCTACAAGAGTTTTAAAGCAATCCTGTAAGCCCAAAGTGAATCATCTAATCTCCTAAACTAACCTTTCCTTGAGGGATTCACTATTTTCTCAAAAATCCTTTTGATTTCCTTATTTGACACTTCAACCTGGCTACTAGTCTGTGAATGGTAACTAATAGCAACTTTATGGGTGATTCCATTTTCATTAAAAGTCCAATAAAGTGTTTGTTGTAGAATAGGTCCCTTATCACTAATAATGGCCCTAGATGTCCTAAAGTGAGTGAAGATGTTCTTTCTAAGAAAGTTCATAACCACTTTGGCATCATTAGTGGGTAAGGCCAATGCTTCCACCTATTTAGAAACATAGTAAACCACTTCCAGGATGTAAAGGTTGCTATAGGATGAGATAAAAGGTTCCATGAAATCAAAACCCCACACATAAAAATTTCAACTTTTGGTATATTATTTTGGGGCATTTCGTGTCTATTAAAGATATTCCCCACATGTTGGCATTGATCACATTAGGAGATAAACTAGTGTGCATTATTAAATAACATGCGCCAGTAGAAACTAGATTGTAGCACTTTTGTTGTGATTCTTTCTCCTTTACAATGTCCTCTATAATTTGATGTATGACAATGTCTAAGTATGCTCTTTACTTCTTTTATAGGGATGCACCTTCTAACGATCTGATCATTGCATTGCTTGAAAAGGTAAGGTTCATCTCAAATAGAATACTTGACATCTTTCAAAAACTTTTTCTTTTAATGGTATGAGAATTTTAGAGGGAGCACCTTCCCAACCAAAAAGTTAACATAATTCGCATACCAAGGTAAGCTAAAATGGCCATACACAAAAAGTTATTCATCAAGAAATGTTTCTGATAACACTTAAATATATAGAGATTTATAAGTTTATTTTAGTTGAAAATTTTTTTAAATTTGCTTGAAATTCGTGCATTTAATGTGCATTTTTTTTATCTTTAGGTTTTTCTACTTTGAATAAAATTTCTATTCATTTTCATGCAAAGTCCATGCAAGATGAAGACAGGATTCATTCTTGTAATATTCAGCCAAGCACATTAAAAAAACAACCGAATTCTACAGAAGTAGGATTTCCAAATTCAACTTGCCTAATGACACTTGACTCTTACATTGATTCGATTTTCCTAAATCCAAGAGGATTTTTACAATGCATGTGTTATTTAAAGACTTTTATTCAAAAGAAGACTCTATGACATTTGCCCAAAAGAGTTTTAATGCAACCATGACTCTTTGATCAACTTGTTGAAGAGTTTTATTTCAAAAAGGACTTTTGCAAGATTAATATTAAGAGTTTAGATAGAAAGCAACCACTTGGTTTTAAAATTCAAGATAGTCAAAACCTCTTTAAGATTTTAAGATTAAGATGAATGCTATTCAAGATGAACATCCAAGATTGATTCTAAGAAAGTATGATCAGCTAAGGCTCTTTAAAGATCAAGAATCCTATATTCAGCCAATACTAGAAGATTAAGATGATTCTTATCCTTTGGAGTTTTGAATATAATTGAATTTGTAATCCAATCCCTATCTTGGCCGAACTTATCATCTATAGATAGGGAGGCTAGTTCTTGTATTATTTCACACCCATTCCATAACATTCTTCTTCTCTCTTTTTTTTAGTTTCTTAAATTCATTTTAGTTTTTGTGTATTAGGCTAAGGTGGCAAATTAACCATTACAATCATTCTTTTATTTTCAAGATCTAGTTTCTCAAAGCAATCATTCTTTATTTCTTTTTGGTTTTACAAATTCTTTTATGCTTTTACAAGTTCAATAATTCTCTTTTTTTTTTTTAATATAAGGTTTGTTTTTTTATGCAATCTTTGTTCAATTTTTTCTTTTATGCTTTTACTTTGTTCGGCTTTTGTAAATCTTTGTTATTTCAAGTTTCAATCTTTGTTTCCTTCTAAATCTAGTATTTGACCTAATCCAAGATTTTCAAAGTGATAGTTAGATATTGAGATCTTGGCTTATATTATTTTTTTTATCTATTCTTGTTTATTTTATTGGAAATCAATTCAAGTTCTTATTAGTTTTGATATAAAGAGTTTAGCAGATCACTTTTGGTACTTAAATTCACCCAACAATTCAATTCTATAATCTTGTGGGACGATACTTTGCTTTCATCACTACTATTACTTGCTTTCAATTTATGCACTTGTAAGTATTATAAAAAGTAGCAATCAAGTTTTTAGTACTGTTTTCAAGGATTATAGTGGTATTCGAATCAATATCAATAAGGATTTTCTACTCTTTTGTAATCTAAATATTTACTTTTATTGCTTTAAACTGTTTTGATCTTTTCTTACTTGTACACAGATCTAAAAGTGTTAACCTAGCTCCACTCAACAAAAAAATTGAAAGAACTCTATAAGCATTTAAAGAGAGAGCAAACAACACCACCTACATCAATCCAAATGGCAAATGCAAACAATGAAAGACAAAGAACCTTAAAGGACTATGTTGTTCCTAATAATGATGGTTTTCAGCCATCCATATAAAGGCTGGCCATACAAGTAAACAATTTTGAGATGAAGCCTTTTATAATTCAAATGGTCTAAACTTCTGTATAGTTTAGTGGTTTACCTATAAATGATCCAAATCTCCACGTGTTTAATTTTTTTGAATTATGTGATACTCTTAAATGTAATGGTGTTTTAGAGGATGCAATTAAACTAAGGCTTTTTTTTTCTTTCAAAGATAAAGCAAAGACTTATTTAACTTCTTTACCATCTGAACCAATCACAACCTGAGAAGATTTTGTTCAAAAGTTCCTTGCTAAGTTTTTTCTACTTGTCAAGATGGCCAAGCTAAGGAATGAAATAACAACTTTTATGCAATTTGATGTTAAGAATCTCTATGATGCATGGAAAAGATTTAAGGAGTTGTTTGGAAAGTTTCCACATTATGGTCTCCTCCAATGGCTATAAATCCAAATTTTTTTACAATGTTCTCATACCATCTATGAGGACTAAATTAGATTTGACTGCTAAAAAAGCCATTATAAGCAAGAATACGAAGGAAGCACATGAACTGATTAAAGAGATGGCAGCCAACAATTATCAATGGGTATGAAAAAAAAGTACATACAAAAATTACAGGTGTGTATGAACTTTATGCCTTTACTTCTATTAATTCAGAATTAGCAAATTTGACTAAGAAAATTGAAGTTTTAGGAACCTCATCCTAAACTGCCCCTATTAATGCCATACAAAACCTTTTTGTGTTCTATAAATTTTTTTATAGACCTCATGCTAGTGAAAAATGCCAATTTAGAATATAAATGCTCCAGTTTGCCCAACAATAGTCCAACCTGCCTACAACCTGTACGGTAATAACTATAACCCAATTTGGAGAAACCACCTAAATTTTTCTTAGAACCTACTTAACCATCAAGCCACTATCCAAAACATAAACTTTCACCCACAACCATATAACCTACCAAGAAAAGAAACCCACTTTAAAGAAATGTAGACCTAATTGATGCAAGCAAATAATGTAACCATCTAAAGCTAAGTTGCATCAATCAAAAATCTT
This sequence comes from Durio zibethinus, assembly GCF_002303985.1. The sequence continues at coordinate 15,297,492 of NW_019167982.1, read as the reverse complement.
AAAAACCAAATAAGTCAATTTACTCAAGCCATAGCCAACCAACCATTAAGAACCTAACATAGTAACATTGAGTCTAACCCTAAAAACCAAGGTAAGGAAGCATGCAATGTTATGCATTCTTTTGGTGAAGATGATATGTACAAGTCTTATGATAATATTATGGAAAAGCTTGTGGTAGTTAATTTGCCTAGCTTTGTTAAACAGCCAAAGGTAGATTTTATTGAGGGGATGATGTGATGAATGATGATGAGCTATTAAGATTTGGTAGAGAAGTTATAGACAACTTTGATCAAATGGCTTTAGAAGCTCTTAAGAGTATTAAACCATATGAGGAGATGGGAGACAATTTTAAAATTGAAAAAGATCCTAAATAGTATGTTCAAGAGGAGGATCCTGAAAAGTTTAATGAAGATTCGATTGAACAAGGAAAAATGTTAATGTAAGTGGAAAGAGCACTTTTTGAGAGTATATAACTTAAAGTAGAGAAAAAGTGCAAGAAGAAAAGATTTAAAAAGTGAAAAGAATGAAAATGAAGGATGTCTACCCATAGACAAACCTTTGACATAGCTTTACCAACACCAAGACTTATACCAATAGAGCTATTTAAAGAATTGACAAATGCAATTTTTGTTGATGATTGTAGTTTTGCACTTTAACATCTTCTTTTTTAAAAAAAATGATCCAGGGAGTTTCACTATCTTTTGTAAAATTGATCATTGAAAATTTGATAAAGCTTTTTGTGATCTTAGATATAGTATTAATCTAATGCTTATGAATGTTTTTATACAGCTAAGATGTGGCATATTGAAACTTTCAACATTGACCATAGATCTGCTAAGAAACTATAAGAAATATTAGAAAATATGTTAGTAAAAGTCAGCAACTATACTTTTCCTATAGATTTTAATGTTTTAGATATGGAGGATAATAAAGCCCCTTGTTGTTAGTTAAATCTTTCCTATTAACATTTAAAAAAAGAGGATACAATTTGTAACTGGTGTATATGGTGTCTTTAGAGATGAGAAAGATGTTCAAGTAATAACAAGAGTTAAAGGAAAGGATAAAACTAGGGCGTCGAACTTGATTTCCAGACTTCCTAACCCATTGTTGCAAATACACTTAGCAAAACTATTAAATCGTAGCCCTTGCAAGTCCAAAACTAAAACTTCTAACCCTAAATCAAATGTGCTCACCATGGATTGAAGTTAGCATATGTCATTCTTGCAAAAAGAGTGAGAAAGAAAAACTTGAAAATTATGTCGATCCATGCTATAGTAAGGCTGCACAAGTCAATGTATATTCCAACTTCTTTTGCCCTATCAAAAGTGTAAATCAATGGACAAGTGATGATGGAACCAATACTGCCACCTATTATAAAAATGCCATTTGGAACACCACATAAGAATAAGATGAAGGAAACGAATGAAACAGGTGAAAGTCAATTTAAAATCAGTAAGAAAGGAAGGAAACTTAACTGTAGCAAATGTGAAAAACTAGGACATAATGTAAAGACATGCAGAGGAGAGGTTGGTGATAATAGTAGGTTAAATATAGCAAAGGGATATATCAGACAAGTAAAAGAAATATCTCAAACTTGCCTGTGAGTGTTTTAGTTTATTGATTTCTATTCATTAATGATAATAATAGATAAAATATAGTAACTTATATTCATTATTTCCATTTTATAGGTTAGGAGAGCTATTGGGACTACTAATCAAAAGGTTGAGGATCTTGTAACTACGAAGGTAATATATAATACAATGTTTGAGATCATTTAATCTAAAACCTTATACTTTTAATGTATTTTTGTAAGCTCAAATCAAAACTAAAAGATTTGGAGATCAAGTTCAACCATCTTCAATGATTGTTAGGTAGATGCCTGATGTAAACAATTTTTTTATCTATCATACATTCACTAAAAAAAATCTTAAATCATAAATATTGAGTCATTTACTGCATTAATGTATAAGGCTCTAGTCTAGTTTTTCAATCGCAACAAAATTTTATCTCTAGATTAAGTGGACTTTTTGAACCTATTGAACTCTTACAAGTACTAAAACCAAACAAAAAGAATGCAAATGCAGTGGAGGTACTTTGTTAAATATGTTGCTAAGAGAAAGCTACCTATAACCAATATTCAACAAAACAATAACGCTATTAAGGGACCAATAAAGCTAACTACCATGAAATGAAAAACCAACAAGAACTTGTAGATGAGTTTTTTATTTCTATACCATGACTAGTTTAGGGTATGTTGTGTACATGGCTAGTTTAAGACATTAATGTACCAGAAATGTCTTTTGTTATTGGTATGTTCGACTGGTAACAAGTTTTTTTTTATAAGGTTATAGATGTGAGGGTTTTTTTTTTCTTTTAATTGCTAAAGAGTTTCTTTTTGTTGATAAAAAGTTTATGATACTAATGTTTAAGAATTTGTTTCAAGTCCTACATATTCACTGGAAGTGCATTACTAACTGATGTAAATGCCTTATCATTATCAATACAATCATGTTTTTGTTAATTGTTTCTATATTGAGTTTAGAGTCTGTTACTAGTTTATTGGATTTGTTAAGTTTATATGTTTGTTGAAGTTACAAATTCATTAAAGTTAGGTTTATGCTCATTATAAAAGATGATTTGTTAAAGATGTCTAATCTTGTTATAAAGGGATCCATCTATGTTACAAAATAAAAGCTTCTCTAAGCTAAATAGATCTACTACAACAACCTACTGAAGTAGCCACATAATTTAAAGTACCAAGTTCATTACATAATTTAAACCATTACTTAGTATAGCTACCATTTGATAGAAAATGATCTTCTGATAATAATAATCCTTTTGGTACCAAGTTCATTACAAAATAATCTTTTGCAACCAAAGTTCATTAAAAATAAATTGAACTACTAGTGGCTATTATCATTTTCTATCACTTGATACAAGAAAACACCAATAATCCATCATTGTCATTATACCTAATGCCCTAAAACACTATTTAAAACCCATCTAGTGGCTATTATCATTCACTAACACTTGATATAAAGTACACAAAAAACCCATAATCCTTCAATACCATTATACCTAATGCACTTAAAACATTACCTAAACCCATAATACATAACTTTAAACATTAAACAACCTTAAACCATTATATCAGAGCTTACTGAAAGTGAAAATCAAACAACAAGCCAATAACAAAATTCATAATACTTATTCCTTACTTCATTGGTTATCAACAGTTTTCACTTTTCTTTAAAGCCCAATAAGCACAATTCTTACATGATTATTACATATAATTCTTGCAATCCATAAACCTTCTTTCAAAATTGTCATTTAACCAAAAGGTGCTCAAATTAGCTAATAACCCACAATGACAAAAAGGAATAATTATATTAGAGTTTTCTATCCTTAACCAGAGGAAAAGAAAAAAAAAAGAAGTAAAAAAAAAGAATAAACAGAAAAGAATAAGAAAAAAATAGATAAGAAGGAAAAAAATAAAAAAAAAGTTGTAATTTTGTGTGAAGTGAAAAAAATGTATGATGTGGAATTGACCGTATTTGATAGGTTAAGCAATGTTAGATAGATGTTACAATTTAACATTAAATTAACTAAAAAAAAACACTAATTCAAACATTAGTGACTAAATTAAAAATTTTAATATTTTAGTGACCATTTTAAAATAACACTATAGCTAAGTGACCATTTTAAAATAACCTTATAGCTAAGTGACCATTTATGTAAAGAAGGAACAAATAAAAAAAAGTTGTAATTTTATGTGATGTGAAAAAAATGTATGATGTGGAATTGACCGTATTTAATAGGTTAAGCAATGTTAGATAGATGTTACAATTTAACATTAAATTAACTAAAAAAAACACTAATTCAAACATTAGTGACTAAATTAAAAATTTTAATATTTTAGTGAGCATTTTAAAATAACCCTATAGCAAAATGACCATTTATGTAATTTATCCTAATAATTTTGACCAATTATGGTAAAAGGGAAAAGAAAAAAAATAAACACATGACATTCAATTAGCATCAAGTGGGTCTTATGAAAAAATTAAATCTAAAATATTTTTAAAATATTTTTTAAAAATTTAAATATGAAAAAAAGTTAGAAAATATAAAAAAAAAACAAAAACAAAAAAAATTTGATATAAGTAGGTCTCAAACATGGGCTAATCAGGACATGACATGAAGCATAATTGTAGATGGGCACTGTTCATCTATACATTAGTAAAATTAATTATAAGGATATATTTATAAAATTAAAAAAATTGAATAAAAAACAAAAAAACCAAAAAAAAAGGAAAAATGGCATGAAAATGCGCCATGTGACATAATGGAGAGAAAATGTGATGGGTTGTATATTAGTAAGATTATTGTTATAGATTTGTTAATGACTTTGAAGTTAACCTTTTTTTTTTTTTATGAATGAATTCCTTTATTATTTGAATTCATATGAATACAATAAAATTTATAGTGAAATTTTGAACTATTATGTTTACATGATTAATATAAAGGCTTGAGAATATATTTGGTGTATAAGATTATGATAGAATAGAATAGGATGATATTATAAATTAGATTAGTTAAATAATATCATACTATCTTGTATTTGATTTGTGCAAAGATTAGGATAGGATAATTTTACTTATTAATCAAAATTATCCCTTCACAAAGGTTATACAATTTAAATTGTTAATGTGATTTTTAAAGATATAATAGGAAATGTAAGTTCAATCCTATGAAAATAATACTTTTTATTTGGGAGGATTGAATCATTTTATGTCAAAAGAATAATTAATCTTCCTTGTAATCCTATCTTTTTTTTAGATACAAACTAAACATGATATAATATAATTATTATTTTATCTTATCCATCATCTTATGTACCAAACATAGCCTAATATCATGTTTGGTGCATATGATGATGAATAGAATAAAATAATAATAATTTTATATCACGTTTGGTTTGTATCTAAAAACAATGATAATATTGTAAAAAGAATTAATCATTCTCTTGACATAATATTATGAATAGGATTATATTAAATAATATCATCCTATATTGTATTTGATATGTGTAAGAATTAGAATATAATATGTCATCTTATATTATATTTGATATGTGTAAAGATTAGAATATAATAATTTTATTTATTGATCAAAATTATCTTTATTCAAACTTTTATAATTTAAATTATTAATATAATTTTTTAATGTATAATAGGATATGTAAGTTAAAACTCATAAATTAAAAATAATTTTCTCCATGTTAAGATGATTGAATTATCATTTATGATTAATCATTCTTATAATTTTATTTTTTAAAATGCAAATCAAATTAAATATAAAATATGATGATAAAACTTACCTTTATTTTGTTTTTAGTTTGTTTTCATTAAAAAGAAAGCAGCTTTTTTTTCTTCCTTCTGTTTATGTAAAAAATACTTGAAGTAGAATTTTCCACTATTGCATTCAAATTTATCAAAACATATTAGCCACATTTAAATAAAAGTAATTAAAGGTTTTCGTTTGTTTCGTAAAAAATAACTTTTAAAAAATAATTTTTAAAAATTATTTATATTTTTTAAATTAAAAGAGATTTTTTGTTATTTTGATGAGTTAATGAAAAATGTTTTTTATTGTTTGATTGTTTTACGAAAAATCTATTTTTTTAAATAATATTAATATGCCTATTAAAATATTAAAAATTATTTATTATTAAAATTATTAATATTCAAAATAATTATATTTTAATAATAGTATTTAACATTAAAATATTATGTTAATATAAAAAATACAAAAATAAAACTATTTATTATTCCTTATATTATTTATTAATATATTAATATATATCTATTAATAATATTTATTAATAGTGTATTATTTATTAATATATTATAATATTATTTATTAATATATGATTTACTAATATAATATTATTTATTAATATAATATTATTATTTATATATGATTTACTAATATAATATTATTCATTAATATAATATTATTTATTTATATATTATATTAATAGTATATTATTTATTCATATTATATTATTTATTAATATATTATAATATAATGTTATTTATTAATATAATATTATTTATTTATTAATGTAATATTATTTATAAGTAAAATTATACTTAAAAATATTGATAAATAATTTTACTCATAAATAATTTTTTTTAGAAAATATCTTCTTTTTACAAATTTTAAGATAAAATTTAAAAACTGATCTTATTTTCTATTAATTAATAAATTATTTTTTATTGATCAATTAAATTTTTACTAAACAAATATTTAAATATACAAAAATTATTTATTTATTTATTTATTTTTTTTTCACGGAGCCAAAATTAGGCGGAAAAAGACTATTGGGCTCACGATTTTCTATTCGCCTCAACACTACTGCATCAGATCCGGTTTTCCTATTTGCCTGGCTTTTTCTCAATTTGTAGATTTAGCACTCCCACGCTCTTCTTCCATATTGAACTTCAATTCAACCACACGACAAGGAACAGCCTCCGACGGCATGCTTTCACTTCTGAAACACCCCGCCCTCCGCTGCCGTAAAGCCTCTCTAGGGCTCACGTCAGCCTGGTCGATTTCGCGCCAAATATGGGATGGAACGGAGTACGACCACATTAGGGCTGAAGTAAACTGCCCCCGATGCTCCAATCAAATGCCCGTGCTTTTCTCTAACCGGCCACTCTCCATCACGGATCGCGAGCCAGGCCTCTATCAGGCTCTCAACCTCTGCCATAATTGTAAAACGGCCTTCTATTTCCGGCCGTTTAAGCTGGTTCCCTTGCAGGGGAGCTTCGTGGAGCTGGGGAGGATCAGAGGGGACGCCGAGGGGATTTCGAGGAAAGAGGCGGGGAAAATTGTGAAACTGAATCATGAAAGTAATGAGGACAAAGATGACGCGGCGGGGAGATTGGAGAGGGAATTGCCCACGCCGAAGGAGATTTGTCGGCGGCTGGATGAGTTTGTTATCGGCCAACGAAAGGCAAAGAAGGTAAGCCGTTGCTTTTACCGCTGACCCCTTTGTTTGGTTTCGTCAGACTCTGGTTAAGTTTGTTCTGAATTTTGATCAACTACTATCTCAAAAGGTTTTTCAAGTTTTATTTCTTGAAACAGAGGCCAACTTCTTTACTGGAAGGGAAAAAAAAAGAAAATTTTGTTTTGGCCCTATGTTTGGTATAAGAGAAGGAAAATGGAAGGAAAGAAACAAATTAATCATAAAATTGTAAATAAAATGATTATTTTTTGTTGAATGTGTGCTATTTTTTTTATGAAGTCGGTTGCAGCCTGAATAGCAAAAAGATTTCAGGTGCTGAAATATGAATTCAGATATGCTATTTCTTTTTTATTTATTTTTTAATAATGACATGTTATCTCTTTAGGTAGTTGCATGAACCAACTGGATTAAGCCTCGGGTTCAATGTGTGTGTGCTGCAAATCCAACCATTTTTGTTCCATTTTCCTTTTTTTTGAAGAAAATACCCTTTTTCTTCCGCTGTATCCTTTCCCCTCCTGCTATTCCCTAAACTTCCTCCCAAGTTGAAACACTCTCTCTACCCTTTTATTAAATGTTGTCTTCTTAATCCATTAAAGAATAAAAAATGTCATATTTTCCATTGTAACTTTTTTTGGCCTATAAGTATTGTTACAACCTTTTTGATAATAATTGGTAAAATTTTTTGAAAGAACTAGCATTGTTAAATTTACAAAACAAGCTATCATCCATATTTTCATTGTTTTATTGAAGCTCTACTCATACAGGTCCTATCCGTGGCAGTTTACAACCACTACAAAAGGATATATTATTCCTCCCAGCAGAACGAGTTAGTGTTTTCTGGTCTTCATGTTTAATCAGTTTAGTGCCCTTGGAATCCTCAATTAGTAGTTTATATTAGTTCTTTTTTCACTCACAAATTTAATTTAATTAGTGAGTGCCATATAACAGAATACATGTCTGTTTGATGTTTGTTTTTAGACTGAATGTTTGCATCTCAAAACTAGGTCATGTATATCGGGTGATAATGATGAAAATGGTGCCAATGATTTTGTTGAATTGGATAAAAGCAATGTGCTGTTGATAGGTCCCACTGGTTCAGGTAGTCTTGTTTCCTTATGCACAAAATAACTCCATGCTGCTTGTAATAATTTTTTTTTTCTTTTAAAACCTTGATTATGTGAACAGGGAAAACATTACTCGCGAAGACACTAGCAGGCATTGTGAAGGTACCATTTGTCATTGCTGATGCAACAACTTTAACACAGGCAAGTCAACCCTCAGATCTGAATTCAACATCCTTGATTATATGCAGTTACTTGTCTAATTAAGCCTTAAATTTTTTATATATTTGATTTCTTTCTTTTCCTAATTTCCCATCCATAAGGTAATAATAATTTATGTATTCCTCTTACTGTTTTCTTTTATGAGTATCACCAAGTAAATAACAACAAGCCTGTCTTCTTGTTTATGTCTAATTAAGCCTTAAATTTTTTATATATTTGATTTCTTTCTTTTCCTAATTTCCCATCCATAAGGTAATAATAATTTATGTATTCCTCTTACTGTTTTCTTTTATGAGTATCACCAAGTAAATAACAACAAGCCTGTCTTTCTCCCTCTTCTTGTTTATGTGTGTGTATGTGTGTGGATCTTGTAATTGCAAGTTCTTTGAAATCAAATGTTTATGTGACAATCTCAATGATTCGTGAAATCATATGAGATGTTTTTTCTTGTATAGAAACATATTCATATACTGGGATTTGGTGACTTCTTTCTAGAGCTTCAACTTTTGTGCCTTATCAAGGCAGTCAAACTTGCTTCTGTCTGATGGCCAGCCTGTGTTGCCTCCTAAACTTTTCCTTGGCTTTTTGTCTTAACTATTCCCTCATCTGCATCATTCTTATTTTTCTTTTAAATGCCTAACCGCACAAACTTTTGAATTTGCAAGTCAAATTAACCCTATTAGCTGCCATGAATTTCTCATTTTCTTAAACAAAAACCAAATCACGGGGGTGCAAATATTTCATTTTGTTCATGCATGCCTGATGCACTCCAAATTTATTTGGAAATCATATTCAGAGATCATATTGTTGGCATTTTATAAGAGGCACTAAGAGATGTATCATATTTAGCCAAACTTTTTTTTAAATGTATTGTCAATGACTGGAAACTTCTTCAAGAAACAGTTAGTCCTAGAGGACTTTCTTAATTTCAGCTTACACATGATTGACATTACCTTTTAGGCAACTTTGTAGCATGTACAACAATAACAACCTTGCATGATTTAAAGTGTGCATTTAGGAATTAAAATCTAACAACCAGTCAAAATATTTTTTCCCATTTAGAGGTGCTTGGAAAATTAATTTTGAAGAATAATCTGCCTCAATTTATCATTTCTTGTTGTGAAGTGGATCCTTCTCTATATTATGATGGAACCCAGTTTCTTAAAGGTATTTTTTGGCTAAAATGACAAAAAAATCCCTGAACTTTACCACTTTTCCTAGGTAAGCCCATATACTTTCATTGCAGCCAAATAAGCCTTTAATATTTAATTTATACCTAAATAAGCCCCTAACTTTAATTTTTACCTAAATAAGCCCTTAACCTTTAATTTTTATCTAAATTATTTTTTATTTTTCAATATTTTTTTTTCAATTTTCAACCATATCATCAGATCACATCGTGTTTCATGCGGAGCAACTAGCATTGATTTCTAGACCTTTCATTTGGAATAAGAGCTTATTTGGGTACAAATTGAAGGTTAAGAGCTTGTTTTGGTACAATAAAAGCACAGGGGCTTTCTTAGAAAAAATTAGAACGTTCAGGGGCTCCTTTAGTATTTTAGCGCTTTTTTCCTATCCTCTTTGATGTGTTGTACTCTAAAGGGGAACCATGAGACAAAAGTTTATATAAAAGTTGGCTTGATTGTAGATCTTTTTGCGTTGCTTATTCAGTGAAGTGTAATGAAACTCAGCTGTTTTTGTTTCTTATTTAGTAAATTGTCTTCATGGATAGCAGCCTGTTTTTGCTGCTTAGTTGAGCTCTTGACATCTGCTTATAATTTTACTTTTCATCTCCAGGCAGGTTATGTTGGAGAAGATGTAGAATCAATATTGTATAAGCTACTTGCGGTATGGTTCACCTTTCATGTTCGTAACAATTAATTTTTCCTAATCTTAGGATAATTTTCATGTGTGTGTGTGTATATATATATATATATAGTGCACACATATAGACTATCACACAGCACTTCTTCCAGCTCCCATCTATTTTGCTTTCTTCTGTTATTTCTAATTATTCATTATAAATCCTTGAAGGCATAAATGTGAAAAACCTGATTAGCCAAAAGTGGCATACAAAAGTTACAAACTAATGCAGAGGTGTATTATTGACCCATATTCTATTTGGCTTACAGAAATGTTATACTTCTCTAATTAAGCAATTGCTGCTTTTTTTGTGATCTTGAAGCTCAACCTGTATTTTGGGTTTTAAGCTTCTGAAATTTTCTGCCATATCTTTGCACATCCATTCTCAGCTTATATTAAGTGTTACAACTGCTTGAGATTTTCTTGTTGTACAGGAAGCCAAGTTTGATGTTGAAGCAGCTCAGCATGGGATTGTATATATTGATGAAGTTGATAAGATAACCAAGAAGGTATTTTTGTGTTGTTAATAAGTGAACCTGGCATATTGAATACTAAATACCCAAATTTGATAGCTTATATTGATTTTTCTTCAGGCTGAGAGTTCGAATATTGGCAGAGATGTATCTGGAGAGGGTGTTCAACAAGCATTGCTAAAAATGCTGGAAGGAACAGTGAGTGATCATTTTTTCATTGGTATTGTCAGTACACATATGGTTGCTTATTGCTTACCACAATTGATTTAGCTTTGGCTCTCATTACTCTCTCACTAATCACTTTACACATGGAGTTTGTGAAATATTGTGCATCTGATCGGTGCCTCCAGGTGCTAGCGTAAGCTATGATCTTTGTGAAAATGTCCTTAAATATGTGGTCTAAGTAACATAGATTTTTGAACTTTCTATTTATTGTTGGTAAATAGTTATGTAAACTATTGGCAAAGAAAGTGATATTAAGGCTGGGAGTATTCTTCATTGGATATATGTACGAGCTATTTATACATGTTTCTTCAGGGCGGCAAATGGATTTTACATGTCTGTTTGGTATCTTTGTTTTACCCTATTCTTTCGGAAACTAATAAACTAAAATAACAAAGTTTTTTTTTACAAGTAAAATGTCTGGTAATAATATTTTTATTTTCAAAAACCTGAAAAAGGAAGTCTCAAAAATTGTTGTCATTATAAGTTTCTTGCTTTACATTTTGTAATTGTTTTTGGCACTATCCATGCACAGGTGAAATGTATGAACAGTGCTTACATATAAATATAAATATATATATATATATATATTTCCTTAAAATATTGGAAATATTAGGAAAATTTGCAGGTGAAGACACTTGAACCACAGACCACTTGAACAACTAGCAATGGTTCATGCTTCAACTACCTTTCCTTGTTTTGTTGTTAAAATCTTATAACAAACAAAAAAAAAGTTTTTAAGTACAAAACAAAAAACTGGCAACATTACCAAATGACACCTAAATATTCAGTCAAATTCCATGTTGCATTATTTAAAAGCATTTGGGAATACAAGGGTGAAGCTGTATTTACCATTGGGTAATGTTGTCTGAATCTAGCATATTTTAGTCATGTTCCTTTAAACATATCTGAATTATTTGTGTCCAATAGTAATTTTCAAATATGATAAGCTTGGGATCCAGTCCCCTGCTAAACGGCTATATCATTGTTTTGGCACAATTGTTTCCAGAAAGGGAAAAAGGGATTTGAACCTTGAACCTTAACTTTTGAAGTAGGTTAAAGCCAACTTGATGCAGTTTAGGTTGTTACCCCATTACATACAATGATATCTTAATAAAATAAAATTACATGCTAAGTTGAAGATGTAAAGTTATTAATGTGTTTACCTTTCCTTTTGGCATTCTAGAGTAAACCATATGCACTATGGTGTTAAAAGAAAAAAAAAATGAGAGCTCTATTTTCTGTAATTAACAATCTCCTATTTGACTACCTAAGATGATGTATATTCTGTTCAAAGAAAAATATATATTTTCCTATTTTAAATTTCAATTTAATTAAAAACTGATAAACATAATATAGATTACCTTAGAAATGACCTAAACAATACTCAATTTAAATTAATTAAAAAAAAAAAAACCAACAACCTAAACCAAATTGATTTGAAACTTGAAATGACTTGAACCTAAAATGACTCATACCTGAAATGACTCAAATCCAAAATGACCTTACCCAATATGATCCAAACCTTAAGCAACCCAAACATGAAAATGCCTAGTTCTTCTACTAAATACATTTTGCATACATCTGCCTATGGTAGTAAAGAGAAAAGAAATAAAAGCTCAAATTTTTTGTGATTAAGAATCTCCTATTTTGACCATCTAAAATGATGTATATTTTGTTGTCAGATAGTGAATGTTCCTGTTCCTGATAAAGGAGCTCGAAGGTATCCTCATGGTGACAGCTTTCAGGTGTATCTCTCTCTTTCTCAATTTTCCCAAAATTTTTCGGAACTCAAATAAGAAAATTGCCATAAACCCTAAATAGCATCTATCTTACATCGGTCAATTGGTTTTAGGTTAAATACTTAACAATGTTAGTATCAAGAAGCTAGGAAATTTTATCCCTCGAAGAGCTAAGTGACTTATCAATTGTAAACCAGGGCCAAGAATTGCAAAAATTATTTCTTAATGGTCCATTATGGAACTTATATTTGTGGGGTAGGATTTTAATTTGGATTTAAAATCCAATACATTGATTTGAAATGGTTTTAAATAGTTAGATTTGAATTTGGGTAAAATCAACTAGGAATTTAAAAGGTTCAAATTCGGATTCCAAATTACTTCTTGAGATAGGTTTTGTCTAATTCAACCCAATTACAGCTCTCTTCCTTCCCCAAAGTTTAAGATGTCCGATTTGATTAAAAAATTCATCCTAACAAAGGATTTCAAAATTCATGAATTCAAAATAAAAAATTTTATAATCCAAATTTAAATTCCCAAACTCAATATAAGTGTTATGGGAGAAAGGTATTCTGCATTCAATTTACTGATTGCATCTATTTAAATGGCCTATCATTTGATATGGCATGGGTAAAATTTAACCATCTTGGATTGTTGTCAATTAATTATTAGCTATGTGGAACATATCAGAAAATAATATAAGAATAAGAATAAGAATCTGAGACTATTGATTCTTTTTATTCACATTGAGTTTATTGATTACTTTTCGCTGATTTTTTTCTCTTTTTTGTTTTGGTTTTTTTTTTTTTTTTTTTGGGGGGGGGGTGCCTATATTCGGCGACCTTGTAATGCTGCAGGTAGATACAAAAGATATACTTTTCATATGTGGTGGGGCATTTATTGATTTGGAGAAAACCATTTCAGAAAGGTAATCCCATCAATTAATGTCTTGTACTCATGGCGAAGTTTGTTAAATTGTGCTTTTGGCTATGTTTTTCTTTTCTCAGACGCCATGATTCTTCTATCGGCTTTGGAGCACCTGTCCGTGCAAATATGAGGAGTAGTGGCTTGACTACTGCTGCAGTTACATCATCATTGTTGGAATCTGTGAGAATCAAATCTCAATATGGCTAGGGGAAGTGTATATTTTTCCACTGCCTTTTCATATTTGTTTGGAGTGAAATTCTGGCTTCATTCTATATTTCTCTTAAAAATTTACTCCAAACTATATTGGAAAACTAACCACATGCTTGATTATTAACCTGCAGGTTGAAAGTGATGATCTTATTGCATATGGATTGATTCCTGAATTCATTGGGCGCTTTCCTATTCTAGTAGGCTTGTCAGCTTTAGATGAGGACCAACTTGTTGAGGTGTGTTCTATTTTTTCTTGATGTGTGTATTTTGTGCTAGGGCCTTGACAAGGATATTGTACTGGAAAGGGTCTTTACCTGTGATGTTGTATTATAAGTTGATGTTTAGAAGTTCAAAATGAATTCTCAGTTTTAGACACTTTATATATGGTTTAAGAAAGATTGACAAAATATGACTTTTAATTCATAAACAGGTCCTCATGAAGCCAAAAAATGCTCTTGGTAAGCAGTACAAAAAAATGTTCAGCATGAATGGTGTAAGTTTTCTATCCTATTATATTGTTGGCCAAGAAACTTTTCTACCTATTTCTGTTCACCCTTTTCTTCTTTTTTGTTGTTTTTTAGGTCTTCCAAAAAAGGACTTGAGCATTTCATTTGTTGATTGCCTTGTGATAACTTGTTTCAGTTTGGCTTTTCAGGTCAAATTACATTTTACTGAAAATGCATTGAGATTGATTTCAAAGAAGGCAATGGCTAAGAACACTGGTGCTCGAGGTTTAAGAGCCATACTGGAAATCATTCTTACTGAAGCCATGTTTGAGGTACGTCTGGAAAATGGTTTCTTGTATCATTCTCCATCATTATAACATGATGCAAAGCTGGTTTCTTTAGATGCTTGTTCGCAATGCCTTTTTTTTTTTTTTTTCCCTATAGCCACAGTACAAGATGGGGGCTCTCTCTTCTTTCACCTGAAAAAATGTGCTCATGGACGCTATACTCTAAATTTAAAAACATAGTTTTAGTTGCAAAGAATTGGTATTTACTTTTCATTTATAGAAGTAATAAATTTCAAAGAAGGTTGTTTATTTTTTGCATGGATGCTTCATATATTTTGAACAGATTCCAGACACCAAGATGGAATCACATAGTGTGAATGCAGTTTTGGTTGATGAAGAAGCTGTTGGGTCAGTGGATGAAACAGGACGTGGAGCTAAAATTCTTTATGCTGATGGTGAACTCGATCACTTTCTTTCAATAAGAACCTGGAAGGATATTGTGGTAAGTTTTCCTGATGCATCTCTTCATAATTGATGTCTAACCTCAAGCATCTTTTTATTATTATTTATCTTGTCCTTAGACAATCTATGATCATGTTGCAACATATGAATCCGGTAAGTAATACCTGCCAGGATTTGAGATGGTTAATTTTTCACAGAAGGCTTCTTGTGGAGAGAAACATGATATGATGAGGTGTTGTAACTTGTAAGAGAACAATAATTCTGAACACGGAGTTAAGCAATTTTCAATATCATATGTTTCTTGGTGTTTTAGCTTCTTTTATTGAAGAGTACTAGAAAAGCTAAAAACAAAATACAAGGTGAGAGACTGATAGTTAACCAATCAAGAGACTGCAAAGGGAGTCTGACCCTTGAGTATGAGAGTCTCATCTCATTTAACAAAATCCCGGGTAGGCATCACATGATGTCTCCTGAACAACAAGAATCTTGGTTGTATTATTACTAATGGGATTCATGCATGGTACTTAAAGTATGATGGTGTTGACACTTCCTCTGGTCCCTTATCACTTGAACCCATTCTATATGCAAAGGCCTGTGCCTCTTTAGAGGCACCATAAGACTGTTAAGCATTAGTAACAATGTTACAAGAAAATTTCTTTTCATCTTTAGTATGCAGGTTTAGGGTTTGTGCAGTAAGTTTATCATTTATTATTATTATGGTCCAAGTGCTCTAAACGTAGGTGATTCATCATCATGCCTATGCTCCATGAATCTTAGCTTGTTCCATCATTTTATTCCTTCTATGCTTATGTTCAAAACCTATAGATCAATTCTTAAAAGTGGCCATGAATAAGATATTCTTGAGAACATGGATTTGGGAGGATAGATTTGGATTCGGGTTATATGGATTGTGAAGGATTAAGGTAAACATTATTGAACAACTAGTTTTGATTCAATATAGCTATGTTTTTGAAATGGTATATCAAATTCCCTAAATCATTAAGGTTTTTTAAATCCACTACTAGATGGAAATCTAGCAAATCCATGAATTAGAAAATAATAAAAAATTCTTGTTTTCATGAGTTATAACACCCACTTTTATACTAATTTGAAATCCAAACCACTCATTTCAAATTCAAGTTCCCCAATGTAACCTAAATAAAAGGCCTACACTAAGTTCAATATACCTTTGTTTGACAAGTCAACACTAACACCCAACGTTTGTACCTAAGTGGCTAAGTCTGAGCAAAATAGGTGCTGTGATGCAGGATATTGTGTTCAAATCCAGGCCATTTGGGCTTAGGATAAGTCTCTTCCATGCCTACTTCATGGTGATACAGTTGCATCATTAATGCAAAACAATTGGTTGATGTGTTACTGCTCGTCTCATTTAATCAACTCAAACTTGAGGCTTTTGTTTGGTATAAAAGATGGAAATCTGATAGGATGGAAAGATGGAAGAGGCAAAAATGTGAAAGCAGTGAATATTTATTTCCTTTCCATTATTGCGCTCAGTGGAAAAGATGATCAAACGGATGTAAGGAGAAATTACTTTTTCCTATATAAAAATGGAAGAAAATGAAATTTACATTAGTTTACCTGTATATCTTTTGTTGGAGCTATAAAAATTTACTCAAACTTGAAAAACTCACCCAACCTGTTTGAACCCGATAAAACCTGATTTGACAAAAAAGGTCAACAGAATCTTCACCCGAAAACAATTTGAACAAAAATAAATCGAACCCAAATTAATCTAGACCTGAATGATTCGAATCCTAATAATTCAAAAGATTGATATAAAACAACTCAAATTTAAATAAGGGGATAATTTTAATTAAGAAAATAATAAATATAACATAAATTAGCAGTCATTTATATTTAATGACTTTAAATTATTTTTTAAAATCTCTTTTTATTTTATACTTTTATAAACTTTTGGAGATTATCTTCCTTAGTTATGAGTAAAAAATAGTGAAAAATAAATGTTTTCTATTATTTTAACTAAAGTCATTTTTTACAATTATACATCATAAATTAAAGTTTTTTGTTTTTCTTCTTTTTCACATTTGTAAATTATAAACAATTTTTATGGTATCAAAAATTAAAAATGAAGATATGCTACAAATTGATGCAAATATTACTTTGAATGAATTAATTACAGATTATAAAAACTAACTTTTGGATAAAAATTCATTTAAGATCCAATTTGTTTTGACTTTAAAAGCTAATAAATGGAATTTGAGATGATTCGAACTCGAATAACCCAAGTTTTAAATTCAAATCACTCGAATATGAAATTACTTGAACTCAAAATGAGTTGGACCTGAAGTAATAAGACACGAACCAAAACAACCTGAACTTGAAATGGCTCGAACCCAAAAATGATCCAAATCTATAATTGTTAAATTGGGATATGTATCATGAATCAAAATCTTATTTTTGAGAATAGAGTTATCTTATTGTATCGTAAGCTATAATAAACAATTTAAAATTAATTATAAATAACATATATACATTAAAATAAATAAAAATATATTATATATAAGTGATTATGTGGCATAAATAAAAAATATAATTATTTTTCAGACTCTCAACAAACTCATTAATAGTATATAATTTTAAGTAAAAATTTTCTTGTATTTTCATGATAATGTACTAATTAAAAGTTTAAAATTTTCATATTATATTATTGAAGTGTCAAAAAATTTATAAAATATATTCATATTTTTGGGTCAAAACTATTGAAATTACATTTTTAGGTAATTGGTTCGGTTCAGATTTTAATTAGATTTAGCCTAAATTCACCGCAAATGTATTGAAGTGTATCGTATGTATGGCACGATATGTATCAATTCCTTTGGATATTCCTAAAAACACTATCATTTATGATAACATCAATTCTCCATATGGATAATATCTTTTTTGTAGTGAATTGAATCATATTGAACTATATGCCTAAATTTTCCTCAACCCAAAATGACCTAACACTAAGTGATTCGGTCCAAATCCAACCTAACTTGTTCGCATGCCACCTTTATCATTATTAAGAGAAAGATGTCCTGTAAATTTGCATGACTGAACTCGCAACTTGCATCTTTTTCATTTTTGCTCTCCTAACCTTTGCAATTTGAAATGATTGAGTTTTGTTATTATGGATGTAAAGTAGAAATCAGTCCTATTTTATTTTCTCAATTTCTCTCCAACTAAAGTGCAAATTCAATTTCTTCTCTCCATTCGATCCATCTTTCTCCATGCACTTTTTTCTATTGTTGGGCAAACCCTAAATCTCTTCTAAATAGTCACCTTAGAGATTGGATAGGTCGAGGTATCCAGGAAATACGTACACCATGCGCGACACATGGAATATAATACATTCTAACAAGAGCATATTTAACCAATTATAATTTAAAATTATGTGAGGTCCATCAAAATTTTGTATGGAATCCACAATTATAAATGGTGAATTTTTACATAATTTTTTTATTATTGTTGGATAATTGTAGCATTGTAAAAAAAATTATAAGTAAAATGCTCTCCATTTTAAAAGGTGTCAGTGAAGCCCGTTAGAATTGTGTTAGTTTATGTGTATGCTGTGTAGAGTCCATTTGTTAAGCTGAAGGATTTCAATCTGCATTATCTGAAACAGTTATGCTTCTAAAAAATGGAGGAAGAGAAAATTCATAGTATGCTCTAAAGTTATAATCAAGTCGTGCCTATGTTGTACTTTTATTTAATACTTCACTGCAAAGAACAAAAGTAAGATTTAAGGATGATTTCTTGATGTATGTAACTTTCGCTTTTCCTTTTTGAAATGCAATGACAGAGTGCTTGAAGATGTTTAAGGTTGGCTGGTAATGTTACGGTAGAAAAAAGAAGATAGCAGAGGCCCTAGTTGTTGGGAGAGTTGGGCGATTCATCCAGAGCTTGTGAATACTATTATAGTAAAAAGAAAAATGTGTAAAGTATATTTTGGTTACTTTGGCATTAGATCAAGTGGTAGAGCTAGGGTGATTCTATTGAAATTTTATGTTTGAGCCAGTAGTCTTGTACCAAAAAAAAGAAAAAAGGGCATATACTAGTTCTTCGTACGTGCTTTTTTGTGTATTTATCATTGCTAAACGAGTAATCTGAATTTTTCTTGCAATATTGTAGAAGTTCCCTTTTATTCAAGCACAAGAGGCTTTACTCTTGCAATCTTAAGTCATGCATTGCTGAATTATCAAGAAAAATATTTGATAGAATGATAGTTAAAAAGGATAAAACAATTGCAAATTAGAAATGTATGGCAGGAATTGGGCAATTTAAAACTGTGAAATTCCAAAATTGGATGTTTATCAAAGTAAGACATTGCAACAAATTCAGAGATTAATCTAATTAATTTAAGTAATTATAAAAATATGACATTTAATATATTTAAATTTTATTTTATTTTATTTTTCTCAACAAGAAATAATTGTTACTCTATTTACTTCAAACAATGGTAAAACCAGCCAAAAAAATGTTGCGGCAATGGTAAGAATGCCCCAACTATTTACTTGTACATAAATTAGAAGAATTTTAGTTAAAGTCCATATTTTTCTCATGTATTCGCAAGCTTAGCAATCAAGTGGATGACAAGGAAACTGTAGAGGGTTGAATTCAGTTTTGAGTATGGAAAATCCAGTATCAAATGATAATCAACTTTAAAACAGAAACTGCATTGGCGAGACAGGTTTAAGGTTGAGTTAAAACATGATTTTTGCAAATATATTGAACCACAACGATAAACCCTCGAGGTCAAGAGCATTAATAGGTTGCAACTTGCAACCTAATTAAAAATCATTTAAATATATTAACTCGATTTGATTTATTTGATTTTATTATTGATCAATAAAGAAAAATAATTTATTTAATTAATTCAATCAATTATCGTTCTTTAAAATTAATAATTAGATAATCAATTATCGTTTCTTAAAATTAATAATTAAATAAACCAAATTAATCTTATTAATTTATAAATAAATACATTTTTATGTATATCATAAATTATAATATAATTTTCATAATATTTTAAAATCATATTTATAAACTTACTATTTATTTTATATAATATATAAATTATAGTTTTTAAAATAATTAAAACCGAACAAACCGATAAACCTAAATTGGTTTCAATTATTTTAATTATCTTATTTAGATTCGATTGATTATCTCAAATGAAGTCAGATCAAATTTTGGATTTTCAAAATAAATCCGATAGAATGCTATCCTTTCGAAAATCGAATTTTGAAGCGACCGCAGCTCTCCCTTATTCTGTCTTTCTGTTAATAATTTGGAAGTAGATGGTGCTGATTGTCTCTTTCATTTCGCTTAATAATGGGATTAAAAACGGATGAGAGTAAAAAAGGATATAATATAAGGAGATAGATAAAAAGATAAATGGCACTTTTGAACCTATACATGAACGAAACCCATACCCAATAATATCTGTCTCCAATCAAAATTTAAAAAACTTTTCAGCCCTCGTACATCCACTTTTATTATTATTTTTTTTCTTTTTTAAAAGGGCTATACAAAATTTAACACCCCCATTGTCATTTGCGCTCTCTCGTCTGTTCTTGCAGGCTTTGCCGCTATCACAACAAAATATT
Source organism: Durio zibethinus (assembly GCF_002303985.1). Next base: position 15,276,920 of record NW_019167982.1, on the reverse strand, counting down.
CCCCTGTTTTGAGATCATCTCACTCATTCCGGATGGAGTAATACTTATCCCATAATGTTGGGGATTTAGAAATTTCACTCATCAGGTTCTTGAACTTCAAGCTGCAATCTCCCCCACTGCATATTAACAAAATTACCATTCATTCAGCTCAACAAAATTATTGATCCCTCTTACAATCATATGGCCATCAAATTATCTTCGGATAATCATTGCTCCGCTTCTTGTTATGCTTTTATTATCGGACTTAAGAAGAACCCCCCCCCCCCCCCCCCCAGCCAGGTACAGCCATTACACACACAATGTGGACAGGGGCAGTTTAAAAATGAATAAATAAACTCAATAACCTAATCGAATCCGAGAAGAAGGGAAAAAACCAGCACTCCATTCCATTGAGGAGATTAAGTATAGAAAAGCCAAACCTTATTCGATTTAAGGATGCAATTGCACGCAGAGCACTGCGGATCATATCTTCATTACGATCAACTTCCTGTTTGACAGCATTTTGCTTTGGCTTAAAATTAATAGTCTTTTGAAGAGGGTCCACCAGTGAGTCCAGCACTGAATATCAAATTGACAAAATGTAAATTAAACAATTATCTGAACCTCAGTAAAGAATATTCAATTTCATCACTCACCTGCTAATACAGCAGAAGGACATTTATCGACCAGTTTCGAAAGGATAAGATGGCAAGGCATCTTAACATCGTAATGATCTGGAAAAGCCAAATCAGTTAAATGATGATAAAATCAGTGCCATATACATGTTGTAAGCCTTAAGGATGGTGTTCCCTCAAATTCACCATAAGAGATTACTCAACTTTGGGGCTACAAATCAAAATAAGAGTTCCTCAGCATTTGATACTCAATATGTCCAATTTGTCCACCTCGGTCTAGGTTGTCCCAAATTATTTCCCACTTTCTAAATTGAAAAGCCCTAACTGTTGCATTTACTTAATACACACTTTATTTATTCCAAATGACCAACCAAAACAATTATGACGCCAATAATTAAAGCAAAAATGTATTATCGTAAGCCAAATAACCTTATGACTGTTGCCTTAAGCTTTGTGCATTATGAAAAAACATATTAATTAAATTTATTTTTAACATCACATTTTGGTTTCAGGTACAACCCATAATAACACAATATCCTCTGCTTAAAAAAATTCTCTAATGGGTATGACAGATCAGGTCATTTAATTATTATTTTCATAACTGTTATAAATACATAAGAAAGCTTGTAACCACAATAAAAAAGGGGGGGGGGGGGGGAGAGAATACTCACCATCAAGTCCAGATTTGAGGTATGGAACAATGAAAGATGAGGGGTTCACTTGATCAAGACAACTGCCCAGCAACGTGTCTACACATTCAAAAGCTGCCTTTCTCAGCTCAAGGCCATCATCCACAATGTGCTTGAAGGGACCAAGGTCAACAGTTCTTATCAATTCTTTCTGCACCATTCCAGAATTTAAAATATAATCAGAAAATGCTGCATTACCTACTAGCGACAATGGAGAAAGTGGAAGGAAATAGGAGGACAAGTTTTTAAACTTAATAAATGAAATATCATGTTAGATAAGTCGGGAAAACAGATGCCTGAAAGTTAATAAATGAAATGCAACATCTGATAGAATCCCTCTTCTACTTTCAGAGTTACTGGTATTAAACAAAAGAAACCAAAAGATTCACAAGGTAAAACAGTGGAGGCAATTCAGAAAGTTACCATTAGCAGTACCCTAATGGAATAAACCAAAAAAAAAAAAAAAACAACTGCTAGTAGATTTTGAAAATCATGGTTGTGTTGCATGCAAGCAAAAGCTGGAGTTTGCTTCAAAATCCAGCCCAACATAGGGAAGTCCTAAATGAGATTCATATTAAGCGTATAGACAATTAAAAGTGAAAAAAATTAGTGTTGTCAACAATAACAAAAATAATGACTGCTCAGACGGCTCCTTTAAAGTGACAATATGTGGAGAACTGTGTTGACAATGAAGTTGACTGCTAAATTACCATATTAGCAACCTAGTTAACAGCAAATCATCAGCAGAGTCAGAATAAAGTAAATCTTTTAGTTACCTTAACAATTGTTTGATCATAGAGAAGTGGCAACAATTCTGGAAGTAGCCCTTTAATTAAGTTAGGCTTATTGTGAGCAAAAGTACTTAAAGCCAACACAGCTGCACGCCTTACATGCTGCATCGATTATTTCAGATAAACAAGAATAAGGCTTAGAAACACATCATCCACATAACATCATTTTTTTTCTTTTGGGTATCTATCAGCAGTAAAAGGGCACTCACTCGATCCTGATCCTTAATAAGCATAAGAAATGAAGAAATCTCAGGGTAAATGATCTCATCTATGTTCTCTGGCCGCTCCACAATAGAATATTTTACAGCAATGACAACTGTTGCCCTAGTGAATGCGGCTGGACTGGTTGTTCTTATCTATAAGAAATTCAGAATGTAAAATAACAGAGATGTCCTATTAAATTACATCCAAATGCCAAAAACTCAGCAGAAGTACAAAGCACAATTGGATGTGTTGGGGAAATACCTTGAGTGCAGGAATGAGTTTTACTGGTTCAATAAGTGCAATTTTACCAAGGCACTCAGCCACCACATTTCGGACACCCTCTTCCTCACTTTCACAGTGGTTAAAAAGTAATTTGAGAATTTTCTCAACACTTGAATCATGGAACTCTGCTTTATCTACAGATTGCCTTACTATAACCTGCATGAAGAAGTAAATCTAAAATTAGCATAGATGCTGCACCATCCAGTTACTGAGAACCACTTCAAGAAAACATACCTCCTTAAGAGAATGAAGCAACAAATACTGTTTCTTCTGTTGATTATCAATCTGGTCCAAGATGAAAGGTAAATATTTGGACAGATTGCCAACAGCTATATTGCCAAGAGCATAAGAAGCAGCAGACTTTATCTCTTCAAAAGGAGATTGGAAGGACTCAATAATTATAGTCTCTATATGGGCATGTGAGCTCAGATCTTTCCTCCTCCCAATCTCCCCCAAACAGAGCAAGGCAAGATGTTGCTTAGCCTGTTACATAAATAAATAAATAAATAAATAAATAAATATATATATATATATATATGTATAGAGAGAGAGAGAGAGAGAACTTAAAACGTTAGAAGATTGGTTTGAAGTAGGACCAGATACTAATTGGCAAACACAAATTATTCACACATGTTGAATAATTGAATACTTTCCAAAACAGACGAGAAGCAAAAAGTTTGAACTCATACGGACATGAAAGTATAAACTATGCAATGTACATTAAAAATATGTGAAACCAATTTAAACCTTTGGATTAAAGGCAATTCAAAAATGGAGACAATAAGCTTAATTCAACTGCTCCAAAGACAAAGACATCCAGCTCAAGTGATATTTCAAAATTTTGAAAAAACAAAAAAAATACAGCTTGATAATGTTATATATCCAACTAATCAAACAAAAACATTAACTTACTATTAGAATTCGACAGCCAGTAAAGACACAGGTACGTTAATTCCGTACCCTGTTTGGTGCATGTTTTAAGAAAGGGTTGGATTACAATTTAGAAGGGAAATGCACTAACAGTGGAATGATGCCATCCAGAGGCAAGAGGCTGATCTATATGAAGGGAATAACACCACACATGGATTACTAGAATTCAAATTCAACAGCAAAGGAATAACACCACAGATGAATTTGTGAGAAAACACTTATTTACAGCTGGTTGTAATCTTGTAATCTGTATATTTATATTTGTATCTCTAGAATTAAGTATTTGTATCCCTAGAATTAAGGAAGATTTAGTTTCCTATAACTCCTAGTTAGTTGTATATAAACCTAAGATTCTTGTATAATTAAAAATAAGCAGTTTTTCAATATACATTCAATTTCCACATGGTATCAGAGCTTTAGGCTCTTCTTGGGAAGAAAAATTTTCAGCCTTCATTGCTGACTTTTTTAGGCCTTCATTGCCGAATCCTGTTTAGGCCTTCATTGCCAAACCCTTTCAAAAAAAGATATCACTATCACCCAATTTGAGGAAATGTTAACTGAGAAAATCACTGGAGTACTACAGATGTCTCAGAAACAAGGAGAGTTCAACAGGGAAGATATTGAAAAGCTGAGAAACTTATTGAAAATCCTTGAAAAGCCTATTATGGTATGTTCTTTGGGTAAAGTTTCTAGTTTAGGTAAAGCTTCCGATTCTCATGGATTAAATGTCTCGGCTAAGCCTATTACGAGTTCTTGGGTCGTTGACTCAGGAGCCACAGATCACATCACACATTCCCCACAAAAGTTTAGTACATATAACCTGTGTCCTAGTAATAAGAAAATTGTTATTGCTGATGGTTCACTTACCACAGTGGCAGGATTAGGAGATGTTCAAGTTAATCCCTCGTTTGTTCTCAAAAATGTTCTTCATGTTCCTGGATTGTCTACTAATCTGATATCTATACAAAAACTTACCAGAGATATGAATTGCAAAGTAACTTTTTATCCCTCTTATTGTGAATTTCAGGACCAGAGTTCGGGGAAGATGATTGGACTTGCTAAGGAGAAGGATGGACTATACTATCTTGAGACATCAAATAACACAAGTAGTATCAAAAATAGTTTACCTTTGTCATTTCTTTCTGAAAAATCTTCCAATAAAGACAAAATCTGGCTTTATCATTTTCGTCTTGGACATCCTTCTTTTGGAACCTTGAGAAACATGTTTCCTTCTTTGTTCAAAGAATTAAATGTTGAAGATTTTCATTGTGATATTTGCGAATTTGCAAAACATAGATGTGTGTCTTTTCCAATCAGTAACAAAAGAAGTTCTACTCCCTTTTACTTGATTCATAGTGACATTTGGGATCCCTCTACAATTTTCAATATTTCTGGTGCGAGATGGTTTGTTTCATTCATAGATGATTGTATTAGGGTTTCTTGGGTTTTTTTACTTGAATCCAAATCAGATGTGAATAATGTGTTTTTAAGCTTCCAAAACATGATCCAAAATCAATTTGGAGTAAGAATCAAGAGATTTAGGTCTGATAATGCAAGAGACTACTTCAACCAGACTCTATCCGCCTATTTCCAAAAAGAGGGGATTATCCATGAGTCATCTTGTGTTAATACTCCACAGCAGAATGGAGTGGCAGAGAGGAAAAATAGCCATTTACTAGCCACAACCCGAGCCTTTCTTTTTCAAGCAAATGTACCTAAATCTTATTAGGGGGAAGCTGTTCTCACTGCCACACACATTATAAATAGGTTACCTTCAAGAGTTTTGGGATTTAAAACTCCTATGGAACTACTCTCACAATTTTATCCCAACCTCAATACCACAAACAATCTCACACCTAGGATATTTGGTTGTACATCATTTGTTCATGTTCACAGTCATAATAGGGGAAAGTTGGATCCAAGAGCGATTAAGTGTATTTTTGTGGGGTATTCTTCAACTTAAAAAGGATATAAGTGCTATCATCCTCCTACCAAAAATTTTGTGTCTGCAGATGTCACTTTTGAAGAAAATAAACCATTTTTTACTCAACCTTATCTTCAGGGGGAGACTTCATTCATGGAAGATAAGGATAAAGGCTTCTTTTTGCTTGATTTGCTCCCTTCTTCAACATTTACACCCATTAATTCTTCTGAGTCGAAACCTGTTTCTGCTGAGCCCAAGTCAAACACTGAATTTGAGTCTGAACCCATTCCAAATACGGAAGATGTGACAAAGGATAATATTGTTCTTGATTTTATGAAGGAATTACAGGTGTACTCAAGAAGGAAAGTTCCAGATCCTGAATTAGTGCCAGTCCAAGAACTTGATCCTAACTCTGGAAATGAGGTAACTACAATTTTTGACTCTGTTTCTCAAAATGAGCATGAATCTCCTAAAACTATAACTAGTGATTATGATTTGCCTATTGCCATTAGGAAAGGAACCAGAGAATGTACCAAGCATCCACTATACCCAATATCTAATTTTGTGTCATTTGAAAAATTCTCACCATCCCACAAAAATTTTCTTGTGAGCCTAAGCATTATTTCTGTTCCAACTACATTATCCAAGGCATTATCCAGTGAGAAATGGAGGCAAGCCATGTAAATAGAAATGGAGGCCTTAGAGAAAAATCAGACATGGGAACCGGTAGAGCTGCCTAAAGGAAAAAATCCAGTGGGGTGTAAATGGATTTTCACTGTAAAATACAAGGCAGATGGTACTGTTGAAAGGTATAAAGCCAGGTTAGTGACTAAGGGCTACACTCAAACCTATGGAGTGGATTACCAGGAAACCTTTGCTCTAGTTGCCAAGATGAATACAGTTAGGATTTTGTTATCATTGGCTGCAAATTACAATTGGCAACTTCAACAATTTGATGTAAAGAATGCTTTTCTACATGGTGATTTGGAAGAAAAAATATATATGAAGGTTCCACCGGGATTTGGAGGTCATTTAGAAGCAAACAAAGTATGCAGACTGGAAAAAGCTTTGTATGGCCTTAAACAGTCTCCTAGAGCTTGGTTCGGGAGATTTGCCAAAGTGATGCTAGCAATGGGATATAAACAGAGTCAAGGAGATCACATATTGTTTATCAAGCACTCTGATTCAGGGAGAGTCACAGTTCTATTAGTGTATGTTGATGATATAATTGTAACTGGAGATGATGAAAAATAGAGAGAATCTCTAAAACAGTGTTTGGCTACAGAATTTGAGATAAAAGAGCTAGGGAGATTGAAGTACTTCCTAGGAATTGAAGTAGCTCACTCACGGCATGGTATTTTTATCTTACAACAGAAATATGTGATGGATCTTCTGAAGGAAACTGGGAAGCTTGCATTTAAACCTGCAAATACCCCTATAGATCCTAATCATAAAATTGGAGAAGCTAATGAAGATGCTGCTGTAAATAGCGAGATGTACCAAAGATTAGTTGGAAGACTCATTTATCTCTCACATACTAGACCTGATATAGCATATGCTGTGAGTGTGGTAAGTCAATTTATGCATAGTCCTAAAGAAGTGCACCTACAGGCTGTCTACCGTATATTGCACTATTTGAAGGCCAATCCAGGGAGAGGTATCTTATTCAAAAGAAATTCGGGGTTAGTTCTAGAAGCATATACAGATGCTGATTATGCAGGTTCAGTAACTGATAGAAGATCCACCTTAGGCTACTGCACTTTCTTAGGTGGTAATCTTGTGACTTGGAGGAGTAAAAAACAGAATGTGGTGGCAAGATCAAGTGCTGAAGCAGAGTTCAAAGCAATGGCTCAAGGAATTTGTGAACTACTATGGTTAAAGATTATCCTAGAAGACTTGAAGATCAAGTGGGATGGACCAATGAGACTCTACTGTGATAACAAGTCTGCAATAAGCATTGCACACAATCCTGTGCAACATGACAGAACAAAACACATTGAAGTAGACCGGCATTTCATAAAGGAGAAACTAGACAGTGGGTTGATTTGTACACCTTATGTATCAACCAGGGGTCAACTTGCAGATGTGTTGACTAAAGGTCTCAGTAATGCAACATTTCAAGAAATTATTTCCAAGCTGGGAATGGGAAACACCTATTCACCAGCTTGAGGGGGAGTGTGAGAAAACACTTATTTACAGCTGGTTGTAATCTTGTAATCTGTATATTTATATTTGTATCTCTAGAATTAAGTATTTGTATCCCTAGAATTAAGGAAGATTTAGTTTCCTAGTTTAACCCCTAGTTAGTTGTATATAAACCTAAGATTCTTGTATAATTAAAAATAAGCAGTTTTTCAATATACATTCAATTTCCACAGAATTACTAGAATCCAAATTCAACAGCAAGGCAATAGCACAGTAATACACAAACAATGCTCACTGACTAGCCTATTGTCAACTTCCTTACAAGAATACCATCAATGCAATAGAAACATCAAGGACACTATGAAAAGTTCTAACTGGAAAATACCGAATTGGAAGTGCCGTCATCTTTAAGGATGTCGGTGAGCATTTTAACCGTAGATGAGCATTTCTGATCACCTGCAGTGAGGCAAATAACAGCTACACATTGAGCTATTGAATACAATGCTTGTTTTGCAACACCACCAGACTGAGGAGATGGATTTGCACTTGAAAGAAGAGATTCCAGTAATGAATCGAAACTAGTATTTGCTGAATACACCAAGCCAGCGAAAAAATTTTGCAAAGCCTGCAATTTCCAACAAAGGTTTAACACACATAAAAGGATCCTAAAGCAGATGTAATCGCATTAAAATGAAAAGGAGATACCAAAAGTGCCTGGCCCTGTAGCAATGAGCTCTTGATCAATGTTAGCGCCTGGGGAAGAACTCTGCTTCTAACAGCAGAACCAACATTTTGGCTAGACCTCTTGTCAGCCATTAGGGTGCAGCAGAGTTCAAGAGCAAGAGCCGTCATATGCAAGTCAGAATCACTGAAATAAAGAAATGGGGTTTAGAAAGCAATCAAGTAGATAATAACCATGCCAAACTTCTAAAATGCGAACCAAAATAAAAGATAAAGTAGGAATAGAACCTAATCAGAGTTGAAAGTTCCACAATAATAACTTCATATGCAGATGGACAAATTTTATCTCCATAGGCTACAATTAATGAATTTAGCGTCCCTAGTGTTGCTTGCCTTAATGCCCGATTGGCCTGTTTTCCAAAAACAAGTAAAATTTAGATTAAACACGTGAACATAAGTATCATCATAAAACAGTTCACTAATTCAACAAGTAACAAACTTCCATACTTTCCGCAGGAATCCAGTCAACTCCGAAATTACATGCTCCAAAACACATGATAGATCTATCCGAAGAGGAGAAGCAGCAATAACAGCAAATGCCTGGATTCAAATTTTGACAGATTAAGAGGCCACACTCTAACTCACATAACCATTTTTTTAAAAAAAAAAAAAAAACCCAGTAACTAGCATATATGCGCCTCAATTCCAACAAAAGTATAAACAGAACCAAAAATAAATATATTAGCAGCTATGAAATTTCCATGTACTATCATAGAACCTATAATCAAGTAAAGGAAATGTGTTCCATTCAACAAATCATAAATCAAAATCAACTTCAGTAAAAGAAATTTTATCATAGAAAAAGATATGACAAGATTCATTATCAATGCAACCCAGCCAGTGAGACATGCATTTATAAGAAAATATTCCTTGATTTATCAAAGTTTGAACAATTTGGGGATAGAAAAAACATACAATTGAGTATCACCAGTTCCAACAAATTGACTATGCTAAAGCCTATGAAACACCCTGGTTTAGTATAAAGCCACAAATTGTTGGCACCCAACAAAAGCAACCACAAAGGAACTAATTTTTTCATCATCAATATTTTGTCAATTAAAAGATTAACACTTATCTTTACTAACACGACATTGAATTTAGAGTTCATTTAATGAAAATTTGTATTTCTAAATTATGAAGAATTGAAAGCGCATTGTGTGGAGAAACTAACATTATGCTAAACTTAAAACCTACAGTTTAATGGTCATCTTACTACGATGAAAAGTAAAGGAGAACTATGCAATATAAATGCATCAAAAGCTAACCCACGTCCCCCATTTTGGCAATTAATAAAATATAATAATATTTTAATCATCCCTTCAAAAGAGCAGGGTTATCAAGGAGAATTATTTAGATGCCAAACAGCTTCACTATCAGATGATTCACAATGGATTTCCAATAGAATAGAATACAAAAATTAAGTTCAAATTCACAAAACATTTACATACTATCAAGTAAACAGAGGAATAAGTATAAGAAGCCATGTTAAGCAGTTACATAGTCCAACAATGCCATGTCAGTATTAAAAAAAAACAGAAAAGCAGAGAATTTTCATGCTTTTTGGAGATATTCTAAAAAAAAAAAATGGCTCCATTTGAGAGCTTTGAAGGGTGGGTTTAATAAAAAAATTTAACCAGAAAAACATGAGAGCATGCATAAGTCCACGACTAACAATAGACACCTAAATGCGTCTAGAAGTAAAGAATAATTGTCAGACAGGTTGAGACAACAAAAAATTATCATTGTAACAAAGCTAATGCTTCAAGAAATTACATTCAAAATTTTGATGATAGGACTAAAACAAGTGATACTACCAAAAGCACAGAATGCAACTAACCTTCACAGCAGTAAGTCGAGTTATCTCATTTCCCATTCGATCAACAAGTACAGGAAGGCATGCAGGTAACTCTGCTCCAAGGTTATCACCAAAAGTTGAAATGACAAGCCCCATGCAAGAAATAGCACACTCCTTCACCTCCTGAAAAAGGAGGAAATAAGAGAAAAAGCATGATGTCAATCAACTAATCTCAAAAATCATTTGAATTCAAGTAATCTCAGAAGAAACATGACCGTAGGGGGGAAATTAATCAAACTCTCCTCACCTGATCTTGATCTTGGTTCGTCAAGCGGGACATTATTGCACTATAGATTGGATGAACGTAAGGCTTAAAATTAAAACCAAAACCCTGAATCATTTCATCATAACTGTAATCATTAAATCAAGCAAAACTCGGAACTACTAAAATATTGGAGATACATAAGTTTAAATCAGTATAGGATCCTAACATCATTCCAGCAATAAATAAAATTGGTAAACTGACTCTCAAATTGCAAGAGAGAAGTTTCACCTCAAGATTTGACCGCAATACACGAACAAGTTCCCCACATACTCGTAATGCCTCAGCTGTGACTTTGTAATAACGCTCACCAACAGCAGATAAAACAGGGCTGGAAAGAGCCTGTATGACATATTTACCAACTAAGATTGTCATAGAAGAAATTAATATTGGCCACAGAAGAAAAATATGATAAAACAAAAATAAGATAAACAGAAATATTGTATACATGTTGTGATGATCAAGAAACTCAAAAATTTTAAAAATAAATATGTGATAGAACAACATCACAGTGATTACTGAGAACAGATGAAGGGACTGAAATTGCAGCAGCACCAAAAATTTTTATAACAGTTTTAAGCAGAGATCAAACTGTTCAAGGATTAATGCAGTTTCTCAGCATTGTTTTAGGCACAATTAGCCAATCCAGAACTAAGAAAACTGGTGGCTATAAAAAATCCAAAGAAGCATCAAGCCAATTTAATTTCAGAGTAGTCCTCACATCATTGAAAGATCAGAATAAAGTTAGAAAATTGAAAAGAACAAAAAAAAAACTCATGATAGCATAAAAAAACTAATGTTACATATACAACTCGATAAGTTCACTTCAGAGACAATATTAAGTTATACCAATATCGATCTTCCTTATTTTTCCTTTAGTTTTTTTCCCCTAGTTTTGATGAAACCAATTACCCCAGTCAGAGAGGTCAAACAACAACACTTTTCAACTAGACAGCTATATTCAGCAAGCACACAAGCCTCTTTAACACAATGGATAAATGAACTTTTGTCATTTGGAATCACAAAAGTACTAGATTAGAGCATCCACATAAACCGAAACTTACTACTTTTACCTTGATGTAAGGGTGAAAAACAGAAGGAGTATGTGATGCCAATACCAATCTTGCAAATATAAGTGCTTCAATCTTCAAATTTGAAGTAGACGATTTATCCTGGAAAATTTACAAATAAAAGTAATTGGAAAGATGGGGGAAAAAAAAAAGAACTAAGAATAACATTACACACCAAAAAGTGTGAAAGTCACATACATTTAATGCCTTTTCTATTCCAGGTATGAGTGTTCCAATGTGATCTGCAAGGCAGTCTGGCAAGACAACCACCAGTTCTTTCAAAATAGAAAATGCACCAACCTGTAGATAGAATGATATGTTATGCAGAATAAATTATATGTAATAAACTATAAAGTATGCAAGTAATTCTTACCTTTGTCTTAATAGATTTCTCACGTAGCTGACGATTTATGGATTTAACAATTTTGGGCACCTCCTGCTTCAATAACCATCTTGGACTACACAACAATAGCATTTATGTGTGAATAAAATCACATAAGAGTGGCCCAGGCTGAAAAGGCACAGGCCTCCACAAAGGTACTGGAAATTGAATTTCATTCAATACAGCTCAATAGTATGGCCGATAAAAGGTCCTCAACTCATTAATGTTAATTTACATAGTGAACTCAAACCCTATATTTAACAATAATTAAGATGCTGAAGACAAGGAAAGTGGTGATAATGATGATAATCTCATGAACGAAAACAATAAAAGCAACAATAATGACTAGGGTTGAAACAAGTCAAACAACTCATGAGCTACTTAGGCTCGGTCAATGAATGCTCAAACTTGACTCCTTGGCAGTCAAGCTGAGCTTGAGCTTGAGTAATTCAGTAACGAGTTGAATTGAATTCAAGTTTTATAATACTCGATTTGTTTACAGCTAGCTGAACTTGAGCTCGAGGAATTCAAGTAACTAGTTGAGTCAAGTTCGGGCTCTAGAACACTTGACTCGAGTGGCTCAAGTTTTGAAATTTTTTAAAAATATTTAATATTTTATTTATATATAAAAAATTATTATATTTGTGGGAAAACACTTATTTATAGCTGATTGTAATCTTATAATCTGTATATTTATATTTGTATTCCTAGAATTAAGTATTTGTATCCCTAGAATTAAGGACAAAAAATTAGGATAAACAATCCCTCAATTATAGGATTAGTTTTTAGGAAGATTTAATTTCTTAGTTTACCCACTAGTTAGTTGTATATAAACCTAAGGTGCTTGTATAATTCTTATGAGCAATTTTTCAATATACATTCGGTTTTACTCTTAGTTTTTCACACAATTCTATTTCTTAGTTTTTCCATATGGTATCAGAGCCTTGTTCGGAGTAGGCCATAAAGTCTAATACATTCAGTTTTACTAGAGATGTGAGGTTGTTTGGTCCAAAGGAGGTGTTGATAAGACTTACTCATACAAGGGAGCCGAGGTGGGACTTGATTAGAACTCACAAGTGAACGGGAGAATTGTTGGGATAAGGTTCACATGTGAGCAAAGAATCACACATCACTAAAAAATCTAAATGAGATGTATATATGCAAAGAGGACCCAAGAACCTAATAGATTAAGCTTTTGGCCTCAAGTGGTGTCCAACATGTATGGGCTTTTTCGTGTGCTACCATGGGCTCCAAGTGTGACAAATCTCCCAACAACCGATATCAGAGCTTTAGGCTCTTCTTGGGAAGCAAAATTTTTAGCCTTCATTGTTGACTTCTATTTTAGGCCTTCATTACCGAACCCTATTAAAGCTTTCATAGCCATTTTATTTTTCCCTTCTTTAGCCTTCATTGCTAAGAGTCATTTCTAATTATATCTTAAGACTTGTTTCAATTCAAAGAAAGATATCACTATTGAGGAAGTGTCAACTGTGAAAATCATCAAAGTACTACAAATATCTTGGAAACAAGGAAAGTTGGACAAAGAAGAGATTGAGAAGCTGAAAAGCCTATTGAAAACCCTTGAAAAGCCTACGGGGGTATGTTCCTTAGGTAAGGTCTCTAGTTCAGGTAAAGCTTTTGGTTCTCATGGATTAAATGTCAAGGTTAGGCCTATTACGAGTTCTTAGGTCATTCACTTAGGAGCCACAAACCATATGACACATTCCTCACAGAAGTTTAGTACGTATACCTTGTGTCCTAGTAATAAAAAAATTATTGTTGCAGATGGTTCGCTTACTACAATGGCAAGATTAAAAGATGTTCAAATTAATCCCTCGTTTGTTCTTAAAAATGTTCTTCATGTTCTTGGATTGTTTACTAATCTGATATCTATACAAAAACTTACCAGAGATATAAATTGCAAAGTAACTTTTTATCCCTCTTATTGTGAATTTCAAGACCAGAGTTCGGGGTAAAGGATTGGACTTGCTAAGGAGAAGGATGGACTATACTATCTTGAAACATCAAACAACACAAGTAATATCAAGAATAGTTTACCTTTGTCATTCTTTTTGAAAAATCTCCCAATAAAGATAAAATCTGGCTTTATCATTTTCGTCTTGGACATCCTTCTTTTGGAACTTTGAAAAACATGTTTCCCTATTTGTTCAAAGGATTAAATGCCGAAAATTTTCATTATGATGCTTGTAAACTTGCAAATCATAGATGTGTGTCTTTTCCAGTTAGCAATAAAAGAAGTTCTACTCCTTTTTACTTGTTTCATAGTGACATATGGGGTCCCTTTACAATTCCTAATATTTCGAGTACTAGGTGGTTTGTTTCTTTCATAGATGATTGTACCAGAGTCTCTTGGATATTTTTACTTAAATCCAAATTAGATGTGAATAGTGTGGTTTTAAGCTTCCAAAACATGATCTAGAATCAATTTGGAGTGAAAATCAAAAGACTTAGGTCTGATAATGCAAGAGACTATTTCAACAAGAGTTTATCTACCTATTTTCGAAAGGAGGGGATTATCCATGATTCATCTTATGTTAATACTCCATAGCAGAATAGAGTGGCAGAGAGAAAAAAAGTCATTTACCAGCCATAACTTGAGCTTTACTTTTTCAAGCAAACGTTACCCAAATCCTATTAGGGGGAAGCTGTTCTCACTGCCACACATTATAAATAGGTAACCTTAAAGGGTTTTGGGATTTAAAACTCCTATGGAACTACTCTCACAATTCTATCCCAACTTTAATACCACAAACAACCTCACACCTAGGATATTTGGTTGTACATCATTTGTTCATGTTCACAGTCACAATAGGGGGAAATTGGATCTATAGCAATTAAGTGCATTTTTTTGGGATATTCATCAACTCAGAAAGAGTATAAATGTTATCATCCTCCTACGGGGGAGACTTCATTCATAGAAGATAAGGATAAAGACTTCTTTTTGCTTGATTTGTCGTCTTATTCAACATTTTCAGCCATTAATTCTTCTGAGTCAAAACCTGTTTCTTCTAAATCCAAGTCAAGCACTGAATTTGAGTCTAAACCCATTCCAAACATAGAAGATGTGACAAAGGATATTATTGTTCTTGATTCTATGAAGGAATTACAGGTGTACTCAAGAAGGAAAGTTCCAAATCCTGAACTAGTGCTAGTCCAAGAACTTGATCCAAACTTTAGAAATGAGGTAACTACAGTATTTGACTTTGTTTCTCAAAATGAGCATGAATCTCCTAAAACTATAACTAATGATTATGATCTGCCTATTACCTTTAGGAAAGGAACAATAGAATGTACTAAACATCCACTATACCGAATCTCTAATTTTGTGTCATTTGAAAAATTCTCACCATCCCACAAAAATTTTCTTGTGAGCCTAAACACTATTTCTATTCCAACTACATTATCCGAGGCATTATCCAGTGAGAAATGGAGGCAAGTTATGAAAATAGAAATGGAGGCCCTAGAGAAAAATAAGACATGGCAACTAGCAAAATTGCCTAAAGGAAAAAATATAGTTGGGTGTAAATGGGTTTTCACTATAAAATACAAGGCAGATGGTACTGTTGAAAGGTATAAAGCCAGGTTAATGGGTAAGGACTACACTCAAACTTATGGAGTGGATTATCAAGAAACTTTTGCTCCAGTTGCCAAGATGAATACAGTTAGGATTTTGTTATCATTTGGCAACTTCAACAATTTGATGTAAAGAACACTTTTCTACATGGTGATTTGGAAGAAGAAATATATATGAAGGTTCCACCGGGATTTAGAGATCATCTAATAGCAAACAAAGTATGCAAGTTGAAAAAGGCTTTATATGGCCTTAAACAGTCTCCTAGGGCTTGGTTCGGGAGATTTGCCAAAGTGATGCTAGCAATGGGATATAAGCAAAGTCAAGGAGATCACACATTGTTTATCAAGCACTCTATTAGTGTATGTTGATGATATAATTGTAACTGGATATAATGAAAAAGAGAGAGAATCTCTAAAACAGTGTTTGGCTAGAGAATTTGAGATAAAAGAGCAAGGGAGATTGAAGTACTTCCTAGGAATTGAAGTAGCTCACTCACGGCATGTGATGGATCTTCTGAAAGAAACTAGGAAGCTCGCATGTAAACCTACAAATACCCCTATGGATCCTAATCATAAATTGTATTGCATTATTTAAAGGCCAATCGTGGGAGAGGCATCTTATTCAAAAGAAATTCGAGGCTGGTTCTAGAGGCATATACAAATGCTGATTATGCAGGTTCAATAACTAATAGAAGATCCACCTCAGGCTACTGCACTTTCCAAAGTGGTAATCTTGTGACTTGGAGAAGTAAAAAACTGAATGTAGTGGCAAGATCAAGTGCTGAACCAGAGTTTAGAGCAATGGCTCAAGGAATTTGTGTACTACTATGGTTAAAGATTATCCTAGAAGACCTAAAGATCAAGTGGGATAGACCAATGAGACTCTACTATGATAACAAGCCTGCAATAAGCATTGCACACAATCCTATACAACATAATAGAACAAAACACACTGAAGCAAACCAACATTTCATAAAAGAAAAACTAGATAGTGGGTTGATTTGTACACATATGTATCAACCAAGGGTCAACTTGCAGATGTGTTGACTAAAGGTCTTAGCAATGCAACATTTCAAGAAATTATTTCCAGGCTAGGAATGGAAAACACCTATTCATCAATTTGAGGGGGAGTGTGGGAAAACACTTATTTACAACTGATTGCAATCTTGTAATCTGTATATTTATATTTGTATCCCTAGAATTAAGAATAAAAAATTAGGATAGACAATCCCTCAATTATAGGATCAATTTTTAAGAAGATTTAGTTTCCTAGTTTACCCACTAGTTAGTTGTATATAAACCTAAGGTGCTTATATAATTTTTTATGAGCAGTTTTTCAATATACATTCAGTTTTACTTTTAATTTTTCAGTTTTATTTCTTAGTTTTTTCACAATATTTATTTACATATTTTCATTTGGCATTCGAGTTCAAGCTGGAGCTTCGAGCTACTTACTCAAGTTGATGACAACTAAGCTTAATCGAGTCAAGCTCAACAAGCTCAAGCAGAAGGGAAAAGCTTGAGCTAAACTTGAGCCTAGAGCTTTTTAATTGAGCCAAACTTGAGCCTGGCACTGTATCAGCTTGGCTCAGCTTGTTTAAACTTCTAATACTAACTAGAGCAGATGATGAGAACTTCAAGATGTTCAAATAAAATTCTGGATAACTGCAAGCAAGAAAAAATTCCTTTATTGGTGCAGTAATTAGGGCAATGGGCTGCCTACAGTTTTATGGAACCTCCATTACATGATTTTGAACACAATTACAAAATTATAAAACTATACCAGATTATAAAACACAGATGCATCCAAGCACTTTATTTCGTTATGGCTGCCCCGGAGTTGTGAACAAGAGTTCAAAGATAAATCAAAAGAACATGAAGCAAATAAGACACAGAATAAGTTAGATAAACCTTGCTCTTTGAATTCTTCTAAAATTTGAATCATTTCAGGTTTATGAAATATTGTGTCCAGGTCACTCAAGGTTTCAATAATCTCAGGTCAAGACATTTCAGGTTTGGGAAGGTTTCAAGTCATTTCAAGTTTAAGGTTGGCTTAAGTCCAATCATATTTCATTTTGACCCTAGAGAGTAATTTTGATATCCAATAATATCTCTCGACTTTCAATTCAACTTCATGCATTAATTTTGAATTTTAAACGTAAAATTGAGTGAATGCTGTCAAAAAATAATTTAACAATTAAAAAAAGTGATAAGAGCAAATGGTTAGCTCAAGAACGGTTAAAGATCAGATACAGTTGAGCTGAAAATGGATGAAGTTGAGCAATTCAAGTCAAATCAGCCTTGTCAACTCTCAAAAAATTTGACCAATCAAATTTATTTTTTACAAAATTTTAGCAACAAATTTACCAAAAAAGGTAGCAACACAGATTTGTACAGTATTCATTATTTTTCCTAAATTTGAAATTTTAATTAAGAAAATAAAGATTATCCTCATCATAAGTTCACAGTATGGTTATTTTAGGTTTTATTTGGAGCCATTTCAAGATTCAAATCATACTTGGGACATGGTCATTTCAAGTTTAAGTCGCGCTCCAGGCCATATGAATTTTGAATCCAGATCACTAACTTCCTTTTTTGATAAATTCAGGTTAGGTTGGGAAAGGGAGGTATAATCCAAATTGGGTCAGCTCATACAAAATTAAATTCTAGGTAAAAATTTTAAGTGAGGACAAAGTTCAGGGAAACATGAAAAAAAAAATCTATCTTTGCCACTTGAATCTTATGAGAAACTTGCCTGAGTTCATTCATGTCATTCTGTCCTTTAGTCACATTTCCAGTTTGGCGTAGTAGCTCAATGAATGTATTGGAAACATCCATCTGCAATGTATCATTCTTTGATGAACAAACCCATGTGAAGAATGGAATATCTATAAACCATTGATTGAACCTTACCTTGACATTTTCTTCCCTTTCTTTAAATCTATCAATCAACTTAGGACAAGCCTGCACAAAGAGAGGTATACTTCTTTAACAAGTTGCACGGGAAGTATCAGAAGAATTTTTTGATAGGAAAGGCAATATATACCTCCTCATATAGCTTACATAGCATCTCAGGGCGAGAAACAATTAATGCCGCTAAACATTTTGCAGCTGCTCTTCGAACTTTCCAGCTTACATCTTCATCATCAGTATATTCATTTGCACTCTCACTATAAAACGAGAAGGAGCTGGAGATAAATAACCAGTCTTTCATGCATCAAGGAATTTGTAAGTCATCTTAGATGCACAAATGAAAAAACATACTCATCTTCCTCCTCCGCATCATTCTCATCATCAGTATCTTCCTCCATGTTATCAGTAAAGTTTGGATCATAACTTAAATACTCCAAAACAAGGCGAAGGATTTCATCACAATAGGAATAAATATCCCTAGGGCATCGAAGCAAAAAACTTTCTAGTGCCTGAAATCAAAACTTGACAGCTATGAGCATGTCAATTATTACATCATAAATTTAACCAGCCCAGAACAAAACTGACAATATCAGGTACTAATGCACAATACACCCTCTAAGAGACAAGCCACACACAGCACCTGCAAGCTATATTCTCGAAGCTCCTCATCGTTTTCTGATGCAGTTGTGCAGTAACTAATAAGCACTGGCACAGTGTCTTCAAGATGGGGCCCAAAACGATACCCAACAGCACGGCTAGAATACAATAATGACAATTTTTTTAGCCAACATGCTAATAAAATGACAAAACACTGAAATCATACCCTCAAAGATTTAACCCTCTAAAGAATTCATAAATATAAAAATAACAACAGTGGCATGTTGCTTGAAGAAGAACCATTCGGTATCAAAGCAACATTCAAAAAATTGATTTGTGAGCATATTTATGACTTCAATGCATGATAAATCATCACTCTAGTTAGATGTTAAACCATATATTCAGCATTTAAAATTGAACAAGGAACGGATCAATACATTGATAATGTTGTTGCCATCACAAAAAGAAACACTAGCTTCAACTTATCAGCCCTAGTACCTCTAGGACCAAAACAATCAGCTACAACTGAAAATTTTCTCGATATATTGGTGTGTAATGGGTTGCCTTCTTGAGCCAAGCACTTTAATTTTCTCGATATATTAATGTGTGAGGTTTTAAGGAGCAAACCTTCAGTAAGGGTAAAATAAAAAGGCCCCCTGAGGTATGGTTGATAACACACTAACCCCTTTAAAAAGTAATGGTTTTAACTACCAAATTAACTTTAACAAAAAGATAGGTATACTCCTTTGTTTTTTACGTCTCCATTTCATTTTTTATTTCTTTTTTTTTTTTTTGCTTTCCTTTTGTCTAGACTTCTCCATGGGCCGGGATGGGCAAAATTGGCCCTTGGAAATCCTTGAACCAAGCCCGGCCTGTCAAGCCTATTAAGCCCAAAGTTTTTTTAAAATATATTTAAAAATTAAAAAGATATTAAATATTAATATTTTAAATATTTTTAGAATTAAAATTAAATCGGATTCAAAAACCTTGTTGAAGGCCCAGACAAACTCGGGGCCTGGCCCACAGCATGGCCAAGTCTACTTTTGTCCAAGCCTTTTTATTTTTACTTACAAAATTGTGAGATTTAATTAGTTATAAACTACATTACATGGACTCAGGTGTGGGTATCCAATAAAGGCATGCATCTAAGGATTCAATTCTCCTCTCATCCAAAATTTTGGACTCAAGGAGTCAGCTAAAATGTCTCCAAAATAAGGATATGGGTATGTGGGTAAGTTTTCTAACTAGCACCTACACAGTCCCAGCCTCATAGGCTATATCTCATTTATCCAATGCTCAAAAAACATTGCTTTCATTTCTTGGAATTATATTGTTTTATGTAATTTAGTGAAACTAAATTTGGGCGTATAATCAAATTGAATTTGTTAACACATTAAAAGTAATGACGCTTATATTCAAATTGGGCTTATATTCTAGTCAATTTTTTTCTTTTTTTTTTTTCATTTATAAAAGAAAAGCCAGTTAAAGAAGGTCACAAAAGCCTATCATGTGACTTGTCTAGAATTTTCTTCTTGTCATTTTAGTCTTCTCTCTTCTTTCTTTATCAAAGACTCAAAGTGCATCACGGTCTTTTTTATTATTATTATTATTTGAAACTAAAGGAGGAAGGGCTGGAAGGCAGAAAGCAGGTTGCAATGTAAGACAAGAATTGGGTCACACTTAAAGCTAATTTCAAATCTTTGTTCTTCTTATCTCTAAAACAATCCTATCTCCTTCTTATTATCTCCTGTTCTTCTCCTCTTAGTATCTTCCCAGAATACTTCCTCAATTCCTTTCAATTTTTCAGTCAATTTATGGATCGAGCTGTGTTAATTTGGTGTTCCTGTAGCCAAGCAATCACCCATTGTTGTCTCTGAAACCACTTTCTTCATTCAATGTTTAATTTGGCTCATTTCCTTTGTTGCAGAGTCTGAATTACCAAACCATATCATATGAGTATTTCACACCTGAACCTGTGTCGCATGGTGTCAACACAGGTATGGTAGTATAAAACGACGAGTCTATGTAACAGAGGTTATAAATATAATTGAAATATTTAATTAGTTTTAAAATCATCTTTAATACTATCAAATAAAGTTTTAATTAGGTTAAATTATAATCCAATTATGTATTAAATATATTAGATTATATATAATTTAATAAGGAAAATATTGTGATCCAGGAGGTTTTATTGAAAATAAACTTGCCCCCATTAGTTTGAAAACACTCTTTATCTCTTGAAAAAGTAAGAGATCTTAGGATTCCATTAGTTAAACAAATATTTGTTCAAAGTTTACTTTAAATACTATAAATATCATCATTTTGTTTTTGTTTTTTTTTCCTTGTTTCATTTCTTTTTTCTTTAATCAATTTCTTTATCACTAAAGCTTTTTTTCAAATTAATGGTCATTAATTTATGTATTCTAACTAAAGATAAGTTAATACATTCACCTCAAATTTAATATATAATTGAATTATAGATAAATTTTTTAAATATTTAATATGTAATGAAATCAGAATATAACTTCAATTAAAATTTAATTTGATAATAATTAAAATATCAAAACTAACTAAATCTCATCATTTTGTAGTTAAAAGAAGTCTTGGGTTAAAAAAAAAAGAAAAAAAAAATTAACACAGAGTATGTCTTTTCATTTAACTTAATAGTAAATGCTATTACTTTTCCGGGGTTGGTGAGTTTATTTTCTAGCAAACCTTAGGTGGATTAAGAGGGCATTCTTCAAACTAGGGGGGTTAAGTGTAGTTTACCAAACCTTGTTGTTAAAGAGTTGAGCAACATAAATTCAAAGAAAAAGTTTACTAAATTTGGCAACTTCATTCATTAATGGTATGAGTAGAAAGAGGTAATTACCTCAGGGCACCAATCATTTGAATGTTCGTGCGGATCAATTCCGATTTTGTTCCCTTACTTCCTAAGTTTCGTACAACTTCAATGGTTGTCTTTGCTAACAAGTCATCTGACAAGCTTGAAGAAAGAGATGCTGAAAACAAAAGAATGTCTAGTCAATAAACTATGACACAGGTTTTAAAAGTTATAAATAAAGTCGTCAATTCTTTTTTTTCAATTGCATACAATTGTCATAAACATCACAACATTAGACACAAAGAAGTAAAACCTCTCCTCATTGTTCATTTTTGGGCATGCATCTTATAAATAACAAGAAATAGAAGACATCCAGCTTTCTCCATATTGACCAAAATTATTAAGAGAAGAGGTGTATGTTGAACAATTGCTCCATAAAAGGTTCCAAAATGACAATATAAGTTTAAGCACATCAAATCAAGTTAAAAAAAAAAATCATCAAGATAAGAAAAAAATCAAAAACATCACCAAAAAACCAGATTTGATACAATTTAGTCATCTTACCAATACAAGAAACTGTCTTCTTTCTAACACTAGCTTGATTGGAACTCAATTGTGACAGCAATGCATTTAAAAGTATCTCATGGTCAGTTACCATTAGATTTCCAAATTTGTTAAGGACATCACATAAAATGTCAAGACATTCACATTTAATTTCTGTGCTAGTCCCCTGCAAAAATATTTAAATAATAAATAAATAACTATGAAGCAGTACAAAAAAATTTAAAGCAAGATGAAGAAAATACAAAATTATATTTCTTTCACTGCAAAAATACAACAAATCAAAGGAAACTATATTAGCCTTAAAGTTTATCTATGGTCATGGTCAGATATATGCTTAGCATGATACAACCATAAATGAAGGAGCATTTTCCAGATATTTATACGATAAATATTATTGGCCATAAATCTTTTTGCAATTAAACTTCTGCATCAGAACTTAGTAGATTTAACTGAATAGATAACTAAAACAGTATTTTCCAAAAGAAACACTTTCAAATGAAATTCACTGGTGATTTCAGTCATGATGCTTTGACAAGCCGCATTTAGAAACTTACTGGGCCAGTTATTCCTCTCATCAGTTGAGGAGATAGAGAAATTAAAATGGATTGTGCAAGAGATGGCGTAGAGACTTCAGCAATGATCATCTTCAAAGCTATGCTTGCAATGTCACGGTGCTGATCTTTGCCATTAAGCAATTTTTCACAAAGTTTATTGGTCATCTCCACAACTCTTGGTTCACCAACCTTCTTCACCAATGGAGCAAGACTGCAATAAAAAGTTAAAATCAGAGTAAACTCAAACAAGAAGCAATATAAGAACCAGGAAAAAACATGGCAGAGTCAATTCAATGAGGATGTCACAGCAACATCCATTTGATTCACATAAAGGTCACAGACGAGGTAGCCCGTAATTTGGTAAGAGACTTAGACAATCTGCAAATCAATCCACCCATCACAAACCAAAATCAAAATGTTCAGCATACTTCGATAAAGCTACAGACTGGATCAGTCTGTAAAATTTAAAACCTCTTAATACATTCAATCACCTATTATTGATATTAGAGCAACCTTAATCACAATAAATGACAACACGAATTAAGAGTAATTATGATATGCTTAAAGCAACAAAACTTTTAATATATCCATGTCATAAAGTAAACTGGCCTAGCATGATGGTCAGCACAAAAATGATATGCCTAAAATACACATACTTATTAATCCAAAAAACTGAGGACAGAGAACAGAAAACTAACCACTTGACAGCCAATCCAGAAACATCACCAGCTACATCATTGAGTTGCTGAAGGACAATATTTGACAACTTTATTTCAAGGTCAGAATCAGCCTTAAAGCCCTCCTTGTTCAGCTCATTCAATAAATCTGATGTAGCCATATATCTGTAATCTTTATCCTTCCCGGTCATCTGCAGGAAGAGATAAATAAGTCATAAAATTTTATCAGAAAAGTCTTTCTAATTTTTCTTTATTCATCTATAAACTTGATCAAAATGTAAGAGATGAAGCAAGCACAGAGGAAAGCAAAAAAAAAAAATACACACACACACACAAAGAATTATTTTAAATGAGCATATAAATAACAATACCTTTTCCAGTATACCAGTTATTTGTAAGTTTGCCATCTCTGTAATGAACAGTCCCAACAATCTCAATGTCAATTTACACTTTAAGTCGGAATCTGCATTACAACAAGAAAGCAAATATCATCAAAAATAAAAGCATGTCAAGAGTTTCGGAGAGAAAAAAAAGTATTAAAAAAAAGGCAAACAAGTTAGAACTAGAAACAAAAAAAATCTAAAAAAAATGAATTAAAAAGCAGATCAAATTCGAACAAATAACAGTAAGTGAAACGTTAATAACCTAAATTGTCAAACATGACAGAGACAAATTAAAACAATATTCAATAAACCTACATTATTGAAGACATGAACTAAACAGAAAGAGTAAAAGAAAAAAAATTACAAGAGAGATATATAAATTTGAGATTAATGAAAACGGTTGGATCCCTAGCAAATACAGTGAAGACAATGTGATGGAAGGAAAATGAAAAAGGAAAGAGTGGGTTGGATTCCTGAAAACCCTAGTCGCTCAGATACAAGCAAGAAACTAAGAGTGGGCAAACGAAATCGAGAGTAGATTTCGCAGATAAAAGTAAAGAAATGGGGAAAAAGCAGAAGAGAGAATCAAAGGTGAGGTACCAGTAGAAGCGACGCAGCACAGAGTAAAAGAAGAGACGAGACTGAAGAAACGCCTTTTTTTGGTCTTCTCTTTATTTTGTTGATCTGTTTTGTTATTTTTGTTTAATAATATGATATAAATCTTAGGAATGATTACATCAGTATAAAATTTTTCATTTTTAATTTTTAATTTTTTAAATTTTTATTTTTAATAAATTAAAAAAATAAAAAATAAATTAATTTTATCCATTAAATTTATTAAAATTGATAATTAAAAACATATAACACTTTTTAATGTAAATTTCATTCTAAAATTTCTAAAAACCAAAATTTTGATAAAAATTTTAAAATGGATAGTCTAGTTTTTTTTTCTTAAAAATCGTAACATATGCTACGTGTAATTAATTTTATTTGATTTTATATAATTTTAAAAATATTTCAATATATTAATTATATTTATTTCTCTCTAAATTTTTAATTGACTTATTTTTTTATATAAAATTAATTTATGGCCCATACATGAATTATTTAATTTACTTAAATGTGTTTATATTGCAAATTTTGTATTTTTTTCTACAATTATATCTAAATCTTTAAAACTTTATGACACATAATATATAAACATATATTCAATTAACATGTCCTAAGTAAACTAAATTTTATGATTATTATTTTGATCAAAATGTTTCATGTGAAGAAATAGGAGATATTAGATATATATGGATAAAAATAAAAAAATTTGAATATAAATATAATATTGATGTTTTAGATGAACATAAATATCAAACAATCAATTAAATAATAAAAGAAGTATTGGTATTGCTTTGCTAGATTATGGTTTTGATCAAAATATTGAAAAACAAAATCAATTAAGAAATGTGTGACAAACAAAAATAATGTCAAAACAAGAAATCATCTAAATAAAATCAACAAAATCACAAAAGCAATATAAATCTTAAAGAAAATTTGAATACCGAAAAAAATGACATAGCATATATTATTAATATTAATAGATTTAAAGTTAAATGTGTTTTTGAATTTAAAAAATAACTAATAATAAGGTACTTGAAAATTGAAAAGAAATTGAAGAGATGCATGTGATTTTAAATTTAGAGAAAATATTTTTCGTTTTTTTTTTCATATCTATAGTAAAAACATCAATAATTTAATTTGTTTTTAAATTTAGCAATATTTGTAATTAAAAATTAATTACTTGGTTAATGAATATTTTGTCATATATTATTATCTTCTTATCTATGTGATATTAATCTAACCCCACACCAAAGTTTCGATACATCGTCTATATAAAAAAATTAATTTTCACCTATTTTATTCTTAATTATTTCCTTAAGAAATTTTATAGATACTACTAGTGTTCTATATATATCATTGGACATGTGAAAACATTAAAAAAATATTATTGTAATGTAAATAAAAAAATATAACTATATTTTATATATTGTTATAGAAGACCTATGGTCTTATTTAACTTATAAAAGAAAAAAAATTTATAACATTTTGCTTTAAATTTATATATACTAAAAAATAATTTAAAATGAATGTTGGTTATATATTTATTATACATAATGAAATTATAACAAAACACATCTTTTATGCATGCATTTAGTTTTATTTATTATTACACCAAAATCATTTAATTTAAGATGAAAATAGTGAAAAACATATATTACAAATCTAATAATAAGAACGTAATATCTGAATATATTCATACTTTACATAACATATAATAATAAATAAATAAATGAAGTTATTTAAGCCAATGTCTTTGTATACTGTAATATGACATGGATGTAATTAGAGAAAGGCGATTAAAGTTATTATATGTTCCATGATGGGGTTACGTGTGTTTCTAGCTTTTGCTGATTGAATTTGGTGTATTATTTTCACATATGGAGTTTATACTTTATCAGATTTTAATCTCATGGGCTTAGTGATGAGAATTGGGTTTTAGCCTAAAAAGTGTTATGGGTTGTTGGAAACATTTTTTTCTATCACCTAGAAAATTTATCTTCAAATATCACTTAAATTGTATATAATAAATGTAAACTTTTAAAATTAGAAGCATCAACGGGTTTGAAGCTAAGTACAATCTCAATATGTAAATTAGTTTTTTTTTTTTCAAAATTATAAATTAGTTTATGACAAAAAGTAAATTTTTAACACAATGTTTTAGGTAATTCATGCAGTCAACATATAAATTTACTACACTTGTTAGTCATCACTCTTTCTACATTTTGCACATTACTTTTTGCTTGTTTATTTTCTCATGTAATTTAACTACTTTGGTCAAAATATAAAATAATTAGGCTATGTGATAGTGTTAAAAAATATAGAGATTTTTATTTAATATTTAAAATGTTATCGACCTAAAGCATTTTCACTGCAAGAAAACTATCTTTATCACTTTTTTATTAAAATCAGCTAATTTTCAGCTATAGTATTATAATTAATATACAGTATTATAAATTATTAAAAATTGATTAAAATCTTAATTAAATTTCCTTTAAAATTGATTTGATTTAAATCTAATTTAATTGATTCAATTCAATTCATCAAATTTAAAAAATTATTTTTAAAATTTTATACTATTATAATATAATTTTTAATATATTTAAATAAATTTAATATAAAATAATTATTTTTATTCTATAAAAATTAATAAAAGTATATAAGTTACTTTAGTTTGTATTTTTTTATTTTTCTTTATAATTCAAAAGTCAATTCATACCTAACAAGGGCTTAATATCTAAATTTAAATCGAATTAAATAAAAA
This sequence comes from Durio zibethinus, assembly GCF_002303985.1. The sequence goes on along the minus strand of NW_019167982.1, from coordinate 15,249,552 downwards.
AATCTTATCTTAATGAACATTTTAATTTTAAATAATTTTTTAATTTTTTAAAATTTTCTCACGCCGTCGTCACATAAAAAAAAAAAAATCTGCTCCGTATTGACTATAACGATAGTCAATATTCAGCTCAAAATGAAATGCTTACATGATTATAAATTAAAATTTAAAATTTAATTTAAAAAACTGAATTTTTTATATATTTTAACCTTTTTTTTTAACAATATAATGACAGAATTCTGTAACATCTTGTAAGGCACTTAAAAGTTTAAAAGCCTATTTTTAATATTTTTTAATCCTTAGTTCGGCTCTTCAGCCAAGTCCTTGGTTTCGTTTAGGGCATCCTCGTTTCTTTGTAGTTTTTCCAGCCCACAAAAAAAAAAAAAAAAAAACCCCGAAATGGTGGCTAGCTCCTAATTGCAAGTTGCAACTGCCTTCTCTTTTCTCTTGACTCTCTGCTTCATCTGCTTCTTCCCCTTCCTTCTCACGCTTCACCTGCTTCGTTCTTCTTCGTATAATCCAAGTTCTAACTCCGACTCTTGAAGCTACTGTTATTTCATTGTATCATATTGATTTTTTATATTTAAGTCGCCTTTCAGAATTTAAATTTATTCATTTAATTTTTTGTATTATTTGGTTTTATCTTTTTTATTTAAAATTTTTCTGATTTGTTTTCTTTTTTTTCCCCAATTTTCTTTTTCTTTTTTTGAAAATTAAATAGGGGCTCGGACATTGGACCTGCGGGTTGAACTAGTTGGACCGGGAAGCGGACTGCCCCCCAGTTCGATATCGGGCCGGTTATTAAAATATTGGTTTCTTCAGCTTGGAGTTTAACCCGCTTTCTGTCCATTGTCGTGATAATTTGTACCTTTTATGATACTGATTATATGAATTTATTTTCTTAGGAAGCAAGTTTTTTCCAATTTGTGGTGAAGAATTTTTTTTTTATCAATTGTTAAGATTATTAGGAGGAAATGGACGCCCAAGCGAGGAACAAGGCGTTGTTTCGTGCTAAATTGAATGCTCAGAAGAAGGACAAGCGCATAGATTCTCCTCTTGTCAGGTAAATTCACCACATCACGACCGTCTATAACTATAAACATATTCTTTATCCCCTGAAATGAAGATATTGTTGTTCTGGGGGTGCTTTTCAATGCCTATTTTCTAAAGAATTGGTCTGAAATGTATCCTTCTGGTTTGATTTCTTTTATCTTCTTTAAATCTGTATCTTTTGCTCGTTATATTTTAGTCTTCATAGCAGTTTTAATTTTCATCTTTAAAAGATGATGGCTATATCACACCTTAAAGTAGTTGTGACTTATTTTCTGACTGTATTTCCTCTTTCTTTTCTTTTGATATAGGTACAATGAATCTGACCAACCTGTCTGTCGGGTTTGTGATGTTGCTTTAAAATCTGTATCCCATTGGGATGTACACCAAGCTTCTCGTAAACATCATGAGGTAATGTTTTGCTTTCCTTGTGAATGACACTTTGGACTCTGACATAAACTTTATGCCAAAAGCAGGTTCATAATGTTATTATGATGTTAATCCACTTAACAAGAGTGCCATTACTCTATCCATTAATCCACATGTGTGTTGCACTGTCTTTTGAGAGCTCAGCTCTGAATGACTTGCATAGCCTTTGTTGCACAAGAGTTGGTTCTATGGGTTGAGGCATTTCACTATCTTTAGCAGATATGTGAGGACGAAGAGTGATTGGTTTCTGGTCTTAGGCATTTTGTACTAAGCTCTATTGGTTTGAAGATTCTTTTAATCTGTCCTGAGTGGGTAGTAGGTCTATCTAAAAGATCCTTGTGTATCTTGATTTCAACCGATCCAAATTCATAACTTAAGGTTAACGTTACCTACTGCTTGGAGTGCATTTACATTTTTAAGTGTAGCTCTATTTTTTGGTCGGTAGGAGGTCATGTAGGTTGGTTGGCCTTTGAGCAACTGCATAGGCAAATGACTGCATGTGGTAATCTTATGCATTTGGTGTGGATTAGAAAGCATAGTTCAATTTGCATATGTGAGAACTCACAAGGCATGGCTCTGGTAGTGGATGTCTGATTATGTTGTGTGCCTTTGAGAGCAGTCTTTAGTTCATTGATTAGGTGTTGAAGACAGTTGACTGGTAAGATGGTTTATGGGATGTGATAAAAATGCTACAACATAACCAACTTGCATCTCTTCATATTACTTCTTTCTTCTGACTTTGAAATAAATGTGCTAAGTTCTTTTCATACAATCTTTAAAGTTTAAGGAATTACTTTTTGTTGGATTAGTTGTGATATGATTATGCTATTGCCAAAATATTGGTTTATTTTTTGCAAGGTTGATGAAAGTTGGAGTACATTGAAACTAGAACTTGCACTGTTTGTTTGCTTCCTTAATCTTAGGGCATATGTTCTTCTGTCTATTGTTTATGGACCATAATCTGAAGGGGTTTTCAAATGTGTTTGGACAGTTGTCTGCTCATGTAAATTGTATAGTCTGTCACTTTGAGTGATTTATTAATTTGTACAATATAGTGATAGCATATCAAGTCTTTGAGTAAATACATCCTGGTCTATTTTGAAACAGACAGTTGGATATGGATTTCAAGGCAATTTCTGACCTTCTACAGTATCTATTTTCATTTGTTTATCTATTTATTCAATTTTTGGTGAGGTCAGTTAGCTTCAAATACCGCAATTGTGTTCTTTTTAAACCTATGATATATGTATATGTTTATTTATTTATTTATAAGTAGTCTTCCTGCAAAATGCCAAAACTTTTCTTGCAATGAGAGCTATGAGTTATCTTGAACTTTTCTTGTGATTAATTCATAATTTAGTGCAAAATCAAAAGTACTTCCAGCTTTGAGACGTCTTGTTATAGGAAATGTAGAAATAGAAGTAGAATGAAGACTTGAATTCCTTGGCATCATAATTCATTTTTTCCCCAGTATTTTGCTACTGAGATCTGCAGTTTCACTTTTCTCATCGATTGTATGTTCCATGATTTATTGGTTACACATTGATTTACATGTTCCTTGATTTGTTATCTGCTGTACTACTCTAGTTTTATCTTCTATCTTTCTTATTTAAGAATTTACTGATGAGAGGCATTATGTTGGGACAGGCAATTAATAACTTGAAAGCTAAAGCAGCTAAGCATACTCAGGCTAGCAGTACACAACCTGGGTTGCCTGCAGGTTTTTTTGATACTCATGAGGCAGAGAAGCAAAAAACAGGTAAGAACTATTGAATATGGCTTTTTTTTTTTTTTCTCTTTGTTTGGCTGCATTTAGATTGATTCCCTAAAGAAAATGTTGGTTTGCAGCTGCTTTACTTTTGATGCTAGTTTCAAGATTTATTTTATGTTAGCATCTATATAAAAGGTATAAGTGCATGAGAATAAGTGAAGCGTGGTGTTTTCTTGTGGATGCTTTTATCCGTTTATCCACTAGTGGTGCTCTATGAAAGCCTGGACACACCATTTACCCATGCGCAGCAGTGTCGTATTCGTATCCGATGCAGTGGAATACATGTTGGACATGCCAAAAAAATAAAAAAATTGAAAAGGGTCAGGCATGCCCGTACACATGGGACAGGGTTGGACTCAGGATGCTTGTTCAATTTTTGCATTTTTTGTCGTAAATTCCTCAATTATTAGAATAACAACAATTAAACCATAAACTAAAACAACTAACTAAATAATTCCTTAAGTGAAAAGTATTGATTTTTACATTTATATTGATTTTTTTACCTAAAAAATGTTTTTATTGCTGTGTCTTGTCGTACCTATATTCTAATTTTGTAGAAATTGCTGTATCACCATGTCTTTATTGTGTCATGCCTATACTGTGTGCCTGTTACTGTGTTTTTTAGGTGGTGCTTTATTCCATATATTGCTTGAAAGAAGGTTTTTTTTCTTGTTAAATCATTGGGGAAATTTATCACTTATCTGAACTTTGTGCTTTGCAAATTTGATATTTCTCATATTCTTTTTATTCTCAGTGATACAAAGGATTTGTGTAGCAGTCATATACCCATTCCCATCTTTGGTTTTTGTGTTGGATAAGTGTTGACACAAAAGAGTTGGATCTATGTTGGACTCATTTCACATTCCTATTTATGGAGTCTCTAAATAGTTTCCAAACTTTAATGTGTTTTGATCAATGAAGTGCTGTTATTGATAATGCTGTCTACCGATTCTTGAAAACTACAATATTTATCACTTATCTGAACTTTGTGCTTTGCAAATTTGATATTTCTCATATTCTTTTTATTCTCAGTGAGACAAAGGATTTGTGTAGCAGTCATATACCCATTCCCATCTTTGGTTTTTGTGTTGGATAAGTGTTGACACAAAAGAGTTGGATCTATGTTGGACTCATTTCACATTCCTATTTATGGAGTCTCTAAATAGTTTCCAAACTTTAATGTGTTTTGATCAATGAAGTGCTGTTATTGATAATGCTGTCTACCGATTCTTGAAAACTACAATATTTATCACTTATCTGAACTTTGTGCTTTGCAAATTTGATATTTCTCATATTCTTTTTATTCTCAGTGATACAAAGGATTTGTGTAGCAGTCATATACCCATTCCCATCTTTGGTTTTTGTGTTGGATATGTGTTGACACAAAAGAGTTGGATCTATGTTGGACTCATTTCACATTCCTATTTATGGAGTCTCTAAATAGTTTCCAAACTTTAATGTGTTTTGATCAATGAAGTGCTGTTATTGATAATGCCGTCTACCGATTCTTGAAAACTACAATATGTATAGCCAGGACATATTCTCTCTCTTTATATTATTATTATCATGATGAAAGGTGAAGCATGAGTAAGAAGCTCTAAAAAATTTCTAAATCATATGGACTGTTTATAATAATAGCCTCATCAATAATTTATGGTATCAGCCCAATCAAACAATCATTTATGATGTACACCATCTATACAATCTGATGAAGAGTGGAAGGAAACTAGCATAAGGATTAAACCATCTCGGACTTTGTTTTGTTTCTTTATTATATCTGATGGGTTTAACTGTAGTTATTATATATATCTTGGATACTACAGAATATTTTAATTATTTATATTAATTAGTATTTTACTTATTTTCCAAGTCTTAGGGCTTAAGGGTTGTACTTTGTATTTTGCCTTTCTACTAGGGTTTTGGCTGTACCTTGCTTGTTTTAATTTTGCGTAGGCTTGGATTTATGAATTATTGATATTTTCTGGATATTTGAGTGTTTGGTTATTGATATTTGAGAATTGTGTTTGGGAATTCATAGTATTTCTCGAGTGTTTTGATTCTTGTTCTATCTACATCGCTATCAGCACAATCAACCCTAGGACCAACTTTTTCAGAAAACAAGGTTGAACTTAACATAAATTATATGTGTCAATTAAACAAATCAGCTAGGAGCATCCGTTTCCTTTTGATTTCTTGGTAGTTGCTCTCTCTTATCTTCTGACTGTTTTTGCATTTGATGGTCTGTTTTTGATAATACATTTCATTGGTTTTGTGAGACATGCCTTCACCAATTAAATGCAAAATATAAGCAAGTAAGACATATTTCTTTTAATTTTAAAATTTGTTAAGTTGTTACTGCAGCAAGTTCATTTATCTTTGTTCATTTGTAGACTATTTTGCAAGCTGAGACAAGAAAAGGACATCGTATGTGGATAAAAAATGTGCTTTTGGTCTAACCTATTTAAGACAGAGCATATGAGTGGTGATATTTGTCCCATTTGTGAAATTTTATAAATTTTTAATTTTTCTGCAGTACTAGTTATGTATCCAACCTTATTGGAGGTTTTCTGCCGTCCCATAAGAAGGTGGTCTAGATCTGTATTCCATAGGTTCAGATACATAGAGGATTTAAGTTGTTTAAGTGATAAATGGTACAAAGGTTATATTTTTCAGTCTGGATTGCATGTATACAGGTGTCAGCAGTATGAAATTGCTGTGAATGGTAACATCCTGGTAATGATGATTCAAAGGTTTGGATTTGAAGTATGAAACAGCTATGATTTAATTTCATATGAAGGCTAATTACACCAAATTAAACCTTCTTTGATTAAAGTAAGCTCCTATAATAGGTCTAAAGTTTTCTTAGAATTAAGCATTGTTGCTAAACTGACATTTATCAGAACTTTAGACATGGGTTGTGCACTTTATTTCTTCTGATATATTCGGAAGCTTGTTTTAATAGTGTACTTTGTAAGTATCACATTGTAATTAGGCTTGACATAATTAATTCCCTTTTGTAGCAGTAACTGTCAAGTTGCCAGATCCTAATTCAAACAAAGAGCCTGGAATTTCAGCCCAAACTCATGCTAGGGAGTCGCTATATTCGGAGAATGAGAAAGACGGTTCACCTCAAAATATTGCCATTCAAACCAAGAAGACTGAGCCACCTGTGTCAAGACATGTCACTGTGTTAGAAACCAAACAAGTAAAGGGATCTCTTCCTGATGATTTCTTTGATAAAGATGAAGCAAAGTCACCTGCGAATGGTATGAAGCCTTCTAAGGAGAATAAACAGGCTTCAATGCAGGCTACTGCTCCAGAAACTAAACAAGCAAAGGGAGCTCTTCCAGAAGGATTCTTTGACAATAAGGAAGCTGATTTACGTGCTCGAGGAATTAAGCCTGTTAAGATAGATGTCAAGTAAGTTTCTGGTTTGATGCATTAATTTATATTTAAAGGCCATTATTTTCTGGACTGAAAATTATATATCCTTTCTCACAAGAGACAATTTCTTCTGCAAAAACACAAAAAGATTAAGAAACTACGAAATACGTTTACATTAGTATTCGTACTTTGCCCTTATTTAAATGGCACGGCTATTTTGTACTCTTTGTAATTAGCTGATGAATAGTTTTTATACTGATATATTAAGTCCGTAACTAAGTTGGTCTTGAGAGACTATTTCAGTTGTTAATTACATGAATCATAAATATTTGATTGAAGAATCACATAAAACTAGGATGATTTGGCCATTTTACCTGTGGCAAAAGAAGTCATTTTATCTCTCAAGATGTTAGGATAGAATCTCACATCCAATTGTTTCCATCTTTTTAACATTTTTTAATATGCAGTTTAAAAGCCACCATTCCTACATTTTAACTTTATCCACAGTGGTTACAGTAAGGCTAGTTATAGTACAAAGGAATAGTTGAAATTTTGAAAGTGGCTTTATTCATGGCCAATTTTAGGGGCATCTCAAAATCAAAATAAGGATATGCTTTGCTGCTTCCAATTAAAAGATTATTGTGCTCTCTTGGAAGATCTATGTCTATTTTTCTTTTTCTTAACATGTAACCCAATATGAAGGATTAGGGTCCATTTGGATAGAGGGTGAGATTAGCTCTGGTGAGATTAAAACAACAGTGAAGAGGAAATTAGTTAATGTAGTGGTGAGATTAAAATTAGTAGCATGATATGCATTTGGATGCAGATGCAATGGTGGAGGTAAGATGAATTGTAGTGAGAAAAAAAATGACCATCAAGGATATTAGACTAAACATTGTGTATAATGAAAATTTTAAATTAATTGTCATTTATGAAATTAATAAATAATTAAAAATTATGAAAATTATTTAAATATAAATACAAAATAAAAATACAAACAATGCTTATAAAATTATAAATATTATTTAACAAAATGATTTTAAACGTATGAAATATAAAATATAAAAAATGAATTAATTTAAATATAAATACAAAATAAAATAAAATAAAAACAAATTTTAAAAAAATAAAATGGGTATTATGGGTAAAAGGTCCTGTCCAGTGAGCAACTGGACCTTTTTGCTCCAATCTAAAATTATTGCTTTGGTGCTGTGCCTCATTGCACTGGTGGTTATCCGAATGGTGTAATTGCACCGAAAAGGTGCTTAACTGCACCACACCTGAAGGAAAGTTAAATCTAAATGGGGTCTTAGTGGATGCCAAAGAACCCAGATGAACTTGTTTATAAAAGAAATTGTTGCTTCAATAGATGTTAATTTTGATTTATTTACTCAAATATATGAAGGTTCTTAAATCCATTGTTGATATCTTCACAGTTTTGTTCATAGAATCTACATAAAGAAGTCAAATATAATTGCACTTTGGGGTTGTTTTAGAATGACTTGTTTCCTGATCTGAATTAATAAGTGATTGCTAGATATCCCATGGCTGTTGGTGTAATTAACGGAGTGGTTGAGATATTATTCTTCTATGATTGGTTGAAGTAATGAAGTTTTATTTGTATCATTCTGCATCTTGTTTCTTCCGGTAGATACGGATGGGTGGTTTTATCATATTAATAAACGGTTATACTTAGCACACATCCAAAGAGCAATGGAAGTATGGGTACTTTTGGCACTTAAACTTTTGGATTTGGCACTTCTCTTCTTGCAATTGAGGGTCTGGAGGCAAGGAATGCTAAATTGTGTTTTTGGGATGTAACATGTAATTTTGTTGGGTAGCGGGTAGGATCATAGACTCCACTAATTGGTGGCAATGATACTTGCCATCATTTCAATATTGATGTTGATAAGTTGTTAATCATGGTATGTTGATTTGCAATAATGAAAATTTAGGATGGCGAAACATGCTCATAGGAGTGAATTTTTAAATTTTAGTTGAGGGTGAGTGTGTATGGTATAAGATTATACATTTTCTTGGGTAGTGGGTAGGATCATGGACTACACTAATTGGTGGCAATGATACTTGCCATCATTTCAATATTGATGTTGATGAGTTGTTAATCATGGTATGTTGATTTGCAATAAGCAAAATTTAGGATGGCGAAACATGCTTATGGGAGTGAAGTTTTAAATTTTAGTTGAGGGTGATTGTGTATGGTATAAGATAATGCATTTTCTGTGGAAGAGTGCTATGGTCAGACAATAAGACATGCGGCATTCTGTTTGATTTATTCAATTATTCCGACTCTGAGGAGCATCTGGTTCCAAGATGCATCTCAATTTGGACAACCTTGCTAAGCTGTTATTTTAAAATGTTGTCGCCTATGGTGCATGTATAGGTCAGATAAATGTTTTCTTTTGTCCAAGGCTCTGAATTTGTGGATATTTGTAATTGTGTGTTTGATACACAACATTGATGGAGAACATGGGATAAACCCTGTTTTGCAACTGACTAAGAGGAGACTAATATGAAAAAGTGGATTTCTCATATTCCTAGTATGAAGTTTACTCAATCCTATTGAAAAGGAGAAAGGATTCCTTTGGGCTAAGATTGTGGTGTAGATACTCTTAGTTTTATGTTTTTCTTTCCTAATCCGAAGAACTTGCTTTCCCTCTCTCTCTCAAGAAAAAATTGTCTTAACATACAGCGGTATAGAAAGTTGTAAATTTTGACCAATGATAAAACAATCATCCATTCTATTCCTAGTCTTGCACACACCAAACAGACTAGGATATGAATTATCTTGTCCCACTCCTAATTGTATACATGACAAACAGAGAATACTGAATAGGATAAGATTCTGATGCAGTTCAGATGTGGAAACAATGAATGAATACCAAAACAGTGAGAAAAATCCACAATAAAGGCTAAATGTAAAATTGAAGTTGGAAATAGAACAATATGGTTTAGGGTTGTAGAACCACTAAGGAATCATATCCAACTATAATATAAACTTAACATGTCTAAAGGAATATATATACTTGGGTTAGAGTAGAATTTAATCATAGTCCTTGGATACAAATAAACCCCATCGAATCTTAGCCATTCAAACTCGGTAAAAGATTGCATGCTAGTCTAATGACCACATAATAAATAAAAACATAATTACTGACTATAAACTTAAGTAAAATAGCAAAGATCAAAGAGCATATAAAAAATAACCAATTTGGAAATGGAATGGTCTTTTATCAGATTATCTAATTTTATCTTCTTTAGGGTGCATTTGGATCGTAATATGATGGAAAGTATAGGGTAAGATAAGCAAAGGAAGTAGTCTGGGTTAGGGTGATATTTATCTTCTTATTTGGCTGAGTCTAAGATCAATAGTATGATGGGATAGTTTTATATTATGCTGTGTTTTCTGTGTGCTAAAGTTAGTATAGCATAGGATATTTTTTGTCATTGGTCTAAGTTACACACCTAGTACCATTGTATTTAAATTCAGTTTTCTAATGAAAAAAATGTAACTTTTTAGGGATGGAGGAGAAATATAAAAATAAGTATATCCAATCTAGCATCTTATCTTATAAGATTAAAATACCCTTCTCCATAGGATCGAGTCATTGTATGTTAGGAGGGTGATTCGTCTCATTGTCATACTATGCTCCTCTTAAGGTGAATCCTGAATGTGGGATAGAATGATTTTCATCTTATCTTATTCATCATCTCATGCAGGAAATGAACACTTATTTTATTTTATCATTTGTTAGCCTATTCTTCTCACCATCCCTTGTACCAAAGACAAGTGCTTGAATAACTATTGCAATATGAGTTGGTTTTAATTTACTGCTTTCTGATACTTGAGTGCTTGCTCATCAACCTTCTAAGCTCCTGCTTTATGCTGCCTAAGTCATTGTGCATAACTGTCTGAAATGCTACACTTATTTTATAATTTTATGCAGTTGCTTCTCCTTACCCTCTCATTGGCTGTGTCTATTTAATGGTTGTCACTGCACACTAGAAACCATTGTGGTGTTACCATCTGATTCACTACTAAGTTTAATGAAATCTGGAATTTTGAGTTGCACGCACTGTTTTATCTCAAGATTTAATTTGCAGTAGATAATTGGTTCAAATTTTCTGCTATCTGTATATGTGTTTTTGAAACATAACCTTGAATTAATTATGCATCCTGATAAGAGATGAGTACAAGGAATTTGAAAAGTTGATTCAAGAAGATTTGCGGGAGGTGGACGATCGTATGGAAGAAGAGGAGGTTAGGTCCTTTTATCTCCTTGTAGCACTCACTCTGGCTGTTTGTCTGCCTTGTAAATTGTAATTTATCTACTCAGCAGGCTTGTGTAAGTAATCTTTTATTTCAACCTGCAGATTGATGCAGCTGAAATGATAGAAGAGGCTGAATCTTTGGAGCAAAAGTAAGTTTATTGTGCCTGTCAAAGTTTGTGGCACTCATCCACCTTTTTCTTTCACTGTGAATAAAAAGCAACTTATTATTCTCATCATCCATTTAATTTATCTTTCCCCTCATTCAGGGTTTACAAGCAGAAAGTGGAAATGTTGCGGAAGAGGAAATTGGAATTGGAAGCCACTAGATCGAATAAATGTGGCTGGGGGACAAAAGCTGATAGCAAGGAATCTAACAGTGAAGAGTCTTCTAGTGATGATGACAGCGATGAGAACTTTGCAGTTGATTGGAGAGCTCAACATCTATGAAGTCTACTGCAAATATGAGGTTTGTACTCGTTGAACCTGTGCATTTTAATGAGAAATTGCTGATTAAAAGGGAAAAAATAATAAAAGAGGAAAAAAAGTGTTGTTTTGAGTCCTACAGATGTGGATTAATAGATCCAGAAAGAAATACAACTGAAATTGTGAGTGCTTTCTCGTTTGTATAATTTTCCAAATCGTGTATTTTAGATAGATTTTTTTTTTGGGTATAAACGTGTTTTCTCGTTTTCGGACTTCCTATTCTTAATACAATTTAAATAGGCCAAAGCATATTGAAGCAGAAATGCGAAGTGCATTGTGTCACTAAAAGAAGTTGAATGATGATTGTCTAAGCGCAAATTTTTTGTGTATTAAAAATTTTAATGCTCATCTTTTCAGCTGATCCTGTTTTAGTAGCAGTCAGATCGGGAACCAGATCCATATACATCTGTCTTTTATTTTATGACGCAAAGCAAGTCAGCCATGCCTTTTGAGCTGAAGTATAGCCATATTCATCCGAGTGAACATAGCGGCCAAGCCTTTTGTATATATAATTTAGATGATCTGTTGACAGTTTCTTATGGGCTTATTGACTTGTAAGCTTGGTTTACAGGTTAAATGAGAATTTCTATTCTGAATCACATGGTTCTGGCCAACTGCAGCAACCTTGTTACAGGCTTGTAGCTGGGTTCAGTTTATTAGAGATAGTTCAAATTTGAACTGGTTTGATCCTGCCCCATGAATCTGATTTTGTTGCCAATAGATGTTTCCACTTTCCTCATTCTTTCCTTTTCAACTCAAAAAAATTGGGAAGGAATTCATATGCTATGCCTGCCTCATTAAATGTTTTTATTTTTTGTTTTTTTCTTCTGCAAAAAATGAATAGAAAAAGAAATGCAAATATATTTAAGAAATAATATTCAATAAATTTAAAGATCAAATTTCTGTAATTTTCTACCTTATTCATAACTTATTTATGTAAAAAAAAAGTAAAATAATACAAATCGAATAAAAAATTAAAGAAATAGTAAAAAGAATAAAAAAGTACTAAAAAATAATTTCAAAACATTTAACCGGCGAAAGTTACAAACACAATCGACCAATAGTCAATAAATAACAAAAATTTCAGATTTAATCCAAAAACAAAAAAAGGTACAACAGACGATAGAAGTGGAGGAAAAGGAAATGAAAGGAGTTTAGTGGTTATTTAAATTTAGCCCAATACCTTGGGTTCCAAATACTGTGGTGAAAGTCCATTCTATTAATTTTGAATTGATTTAAAGTTTTAATATAACAAAATATGAAGTTAAATTTATGATTTTCAAATTTATTCATTTAGTAAATTTTCATTGACATTATTTTTGAGTCAATTTTTCAAAAAATTGTTAAATATTATTTGATCTCAATTTTTTCAATAATTCATACTCTTAAATCAATATTACTAGAAAAAATATGTTTGAGAAAAACCAACTCTTTTTCTTTGGTAAAAAATATCAAAATATACAAATTTGAAAAAGGGATCAATCCATCAATCCCCTATTTCCATAACACTCTTTCGCCATTTTCCAAGCATGAGGATTGATCCAAGATCGATCCTCTCATTTCTAACGACTATATTTTTAAATATGGAAGCATGAGAATCAATCTCCTTCATGTAAGAAGTTTGAATAAAAACAAAATTTAAAGTGAATAATGACACTTTATTAATTCCAATAACTCACAAAGGCCGGAGATGATTTCCCACTATAAAAGAAGCTTCCAATACATTTTAAATAAGAGAATGATAAAACAAGAGCTTTAAATCAAGAAATCAAGAGCTTTATTGTCCATAGTGCTTCAATTCCATATTCTTTTTGTAATTATTGTATCCAATCTTCATTTGTCTCTTCATCTTTGTACTTAACCTTTGCAAATACTTATTAGAGGTTTTTACTAGTTTGCAAAAGCCTTTATATTCAAAGGGGACTTTAGTGAGTCAAGAGGTGAGTTATCATTTTAAGAGCTTTGTAAAAGATTGGGTAGAATCTTACAAAGGAGTAAAGGTTGTTATCTTGACCTCAATAAGATAGAGATTATAATTTATATACAAACATTTTTTACTAGTGGTTTGAAACTTAGCTAGGAAAATTAAGAAAGAGGGCGTAAAGCCTTTGAAGAAGGACTAAACCTTTTATAAATACTTGTGTTTGATTCTTCTACATTTTTTATTTTTCATTATTGTTTATTTCTGCTTTAATTTCATATATCTTTTATCTTTTATATTTTTAATTTATATTTATTTAAAAATTATTTCTGGAAAAGAATTTGGAGATAATTTAATTCATTCTTATCTTGAATGACTACACTTAAGTTAACACATTCTAAAAATTCAAGTTTAGAAATAAAGTTTAAGTCTAATTAGCAAGTGATTTTATAAATCGTAAAGTACATTTCTTTATCACTTTTTACATATATAAATTATATTGTATACATGTACTTTTAATGTTGAATTTAAGATTAATGATTTTATTCATATACATAAAAAAGTTAATAATAATAAAAATATTATTCTAAAATTTTTGAAAAATTGCAAAATATTGGAAATTTTTTAGTGACATATTACTAAAATTTTCAATTTAACAAGTTTCGTCAAAGTATGAGACGAATCTTTTGAGAAATAATATATGCATATATATATTTTTCAAACTTGAGAATTAAAAATAACATAGTTAGATCATATTTTTATTTTATCTAAAATTATTATGATTTCGAATAATTAAAAAAATTTAAGAAAATTTAAATCTTTTACAAATAAATTGTCATTTTATTTGAGAATTAATTTATGACCCATAAAATGCATGAATTAATTTTATTAAATTAAATATTATATACATAAAATTAGCATTCTTCACATGATTATATCTAAGTCTTCAAAAAAAAGAAATTATAATCTTTATACAAGTGATACATATATACAAATCCAACTTTCATTTCATAAGAAAATCAAACATTTTGAAAAAAGAATGTTAAAAAATCTTAAATATATAATGAACAATATTATTGAGCAATAAAAAAATAATAAAAATAAGGAAAATTAAGTTTTCGTTGAGTCAAATTAATTTTTTTCAATTTGCATCATCTCTATCTTCTATAGTAATATACACATATTTGCAAGTTTGTATCAAATAAAAAAAGTTATATTATAGACACCTGAGTTTGTCCGAACAAATTTTAGCCATTTGTAAGACTTTTAAAAATCCGGCCCAATTCGAGTCCAACCTATCTTTAATGTTGATAAATTTTTAAAAATTAGATTTTAGACTAAATTGGCCCAAATGCTCTATTGCCAAACTTGATCAAATTTGATCAAACAAAGTTAAACTTAGTAAAAAAACAATCAAACTTGATCGAACTTGGGTCAACTTTTGGAATTATAGTACCAAAATATATAGAGTTTTTACATGATCTAAAATTTAAAATTTTGGATGATTTTTAGCACTTTTCTTGTTATTTTCATGGTTTTAGGTTTTCTAGTTTAAGAATTCATTTTCATACAAGCCATGCATGCAAACACACAAGGAGATGTTCGGCCCAATTATGTAAGCTCAATGCCACCTACCTTGATCCACATTCATGCAATTTTAAGCTACTTAGACTCTATCATATTCGGCCAAGAGAGAATTATGATCCAAACATGACTCTTTACTTAGCCATGAAGAAAATGTATTGCATAAAGACTCTACTTATTCAGCCATGCAAGGGAGAAGAACAAGTTGCAAGATCATGGACTTTACAAGCTTAATCTATTCAACCAAGGCAAATCCAAAAGAGCTACCATGTATTTTTTCCACAAGGAAGGCTAGAGGCATTCTGCCAAGATGAAATTGAAGTCCACCATGAAGCTTGATGCTTAGCCTTGAAGAAATTAATTTGAAAAAAGATTTTATCCATTTAAAATTCAAAGACTTGGATAAAAACAACTTGTTCTTGAAACTCTAAGCCTTAGCCGAATCTAATGGAAAGATTCAAGATTGATTAAATACAAGCAAGGGCCAAGATTGAAACCCCAAGAGACCATTTGGCTAGGAACACTCAAGCATGGAGAGTCCCATTCGGTCATGAAGTTTTGTAGATCATGATTAAGCTCATTCAATTATATTTGAATTAAAATCAAACTCTTGTGAAGCTTATCCCCTTTTGGTAAACCTTTCATTATAAATATGGAGATCATTCACTCATTTTCATTATCCTTTTTTTTTATTCTCTTCTCTATCTTTTTAGTTCTTTTAGTTCTTTAGTTCTTTAGGTGAGTTATTAACTTAGGTGACAAATTTGCTAATAACCACAAATTTTTTGTTTTCTTTAAATTCTTTTAATTCAAGAAATATTATTTTCAAAATCTTTCTTTTCTTTAATTTTCAGCTAGCATTCTTTTTCCAAGATTGATAAAAGTTTTTTTTTTTTCTTGCAAGATTCAGCCTACATTTACTTTATTATTCTTTAAGTTGTTTTCACGTAATCTTTGTTTCAAGATTTCTTCAAGTAATTTGACGATCTTTAATTTTTTTACTTTGTAATCTTTTAAATATTATTTTATTAGATCTAGTTTTTGGCAACATTCTTTTTCTTCCCAAGTGGCAAGTTGATGAAGTTAAGAATCTTGCCTACATATCACCTTTAATCTTTATTTTTCTTGTAATCAAACCCTAAATTTCCATTTATTTAGATATAAGCTATTAAGGTTTCACCTTTGGTACTTGTAAGTAACCTAACAATACAATCTATAATTCTTAAAGAGACGATACTAGAATACTTCACTTTATTACTTGATTTGTGCACTTGCAGGTTGTATACAAAATGTAGCAATCAAGTTTTTGGTGCCATTACTGGGAATTATAGCGTGGTTTGTAATATCAATAAAGAATTCCTAAGCTTTTATAATCGAAACCTTTTTTTCATTAATTTATTTTTCTTTTACTTTTTTTTGATCTTTTTTTTTTTTGCATATGTAGCTCTTAAAGTGTTAACTTAGCTCTTGTTGATCAAAAAATTGAGAGAAGCATTAGAAGAAGAAGAAAAAGGTAATCAACATCACATTCTACAACTCCAATGGCAAATATAAACAATGAGGGGCAAAGAATATTAAGGGACTATGTAATTCTCAATGCAAATAGTTTTCAACCATCCATTAGGATGCCAGTTATTCAAGCCAATAACTTTGGGATAAAGTCTTCAATTATAAAAATGGTCCAAACTTTTATACAGTTTGAAAGGTTACCACGTGATGAACCAAATCTCCACCTTTCTAACTTTCTTAAATTATGTTACACTTTTTTCTAAACATTGTTTCTAATGAAGCAATTAGACTAAGATTTATTTTTTTTTCTTTTAGGAATAAGGTGAAAAGTTTGTTGTCTTTTTTACCACATAGTTTAATCACAATTTAGAATAACTTGTTTCAAAAGTTCTTAGCAAAATTCTTCCCACCAGCCAAGATAACAAAGCTAAGGATTAAGAGTACCACCTTTTTTGCAAGCGAATAATGAAACAGTATATGATAGATGGAAGAGATTCAAAGAGTTGCTAAAAAATGCCCACATCATTGACTACCTCAGTGGCTCTAGATCTATATCTTTTACAATGGCCTCACATCATTTATGAAAACTATTTTAAATTCAATTGTTGGATAGGCTATTATGAGTAAGACTTTTGAGAAAGCAAATGAGCTTATAAAAGAGATGGCTACTAATAATTACCAGTGGGGCATGGAAAGAAAGATTAGTAAAAAGTTTGTTGGTTTATTTGAGATTGATGCTATTACTTCAATCAATTTCTTATTAGCAGCCCTTACCAAGAAAATTGAAGCCTTAGGAAACCAATCCCTAACCAATCATTTGAATGCTATATAAAGCCTTTTTGTATTATGTGATATATGTGAAGGTCTTTAAAAAATGGAAGTTTAGGGTAAAATCAATCTAATATATCCAATAATCCGAACTAAAGAACAACCCCTATAACAATTACCTACAATCTTAGATGATGAAACCATCCAAACTTTTTTTGAAACCAACCAAACCACCAAGCCACCAATAACCAAAACAATAACGACCACCCCAATCTACCAGATTATAACCCACTTTAAGAAAAAAATCCATATTTGAAGACATGTTGATCCAATTGATGTGAGTCAACAATGTTAATATCCAAAGTCAAGCTTTTATCAATAAAAAACTTAGAAAACAAATAGGTCAGCTCGTTTAAGCCATAGTAAACTGTCCTGTAGGTACCTTATCTAATAACACTGAAATTAATCCAAAAAGATAAGGTAAGAAAGGATGCAATGCAATATATTCTTTGTGAGATGTTAGGATGAAAGATTCTGGTGAGGAGGATGATGAACCTATAGTTGTAAACCTTCCGAACTTTGTAAAATAACCTGAAGTAGATTTTATAGGAAATGAGGACATATTGGAAGATAATGAACTTTTAAGCTTTGGGAGAGATTTTATAAAGTTTTAACCCTATGGTATTGAAAGCCCTTGAAGACATTAAAACCTATGAGGAAGAATCTAAGGAGGAAAATGTTGAGATGGATTATGAAAAAAATTTAAAAGAGTACATTGAGGGGTCTTTTGAAAAAGGATAAATGCTACTGCAAGTAGAAAAAGTATTACTAAATAGCATTTAGCTGAACTTGAAGAGATAGTCCTGAATGATTAAGAAGAATGGCAATTCAAGAAAAGGACCACTAAGAAAAAGATCAATAAGAAGAATAAGAAGAAAAAAAAGAGGTTTAAAAGGAAGTTCAACCATGGCCTAGGATGACTACTAGAATGTATAGGTAATATTTTGACATAGCACCACCTGCTCCAATGCCTATTTAAAAGGAGTTACTTATTAAAAAAAGTCACATTCTTAAAAGATTACAGCCTTGAACTTCAACAACTTCTGTCTAAAAAGTAAAAAAATTTATGAAGTTTTACCATACCTTGTGAAGTACATTTTCATTTGAAGTTCAAAGTATTAGTTAGTTTCAGTTATTAGTGAAATTTCATTTTCATGCTTTACATTTGCTGTTTGGTTTTAATTCAAACTTTATATTTCATGTTCATTAGTTTAGAAATATTTTCCTTTAATGTTTGATTTTAATTAATGTAATTTAGCGATTATTTTCTTTAGGATTACATGTTATGCTTTCTTAACACTTGTTTAGTATACTTTCGGTTTTGTGCATTTTAATTTGTTGTTTTCTTGTTGAGCTTAGATAGTGTTGCTTTTTTTATTTTAAAGAATTAGTTTTAGAAAGAGTATGCCAATAATAGATACTTAGCTAGGATTTTTTCATTAATTTTCATGGGAACGATATTTTAACTTCAGTCACTATTATTACTTGAATGATTTGTGCACTTGCAAAAATCACCAATCACACACAAACCAAGATATTGTACAAAAGGATATTGGAAATATAAAGTAATTTGGATCTTAAGGTAAATTTTCCCCTAAGATGTGTATAAATGGTAACTTAGGGAAAAGAATTTGAGATTGTGTGTTTTGAGAAGGAATTTGGATGGTGATGTATTTAAAGCTCTAGTATAGTATTGATGTATATTAAATAACCAAAATTTAGACTATTTAAGAGAATGCCACATGTACTAGTTGACAAAGAATTCTCTACAAAACTTTAACAAATTTATGAATCATTTCAATACTTATACATAGCCCTAATGAAGATCATTAACTTTAAAATTTGAAAGATAAACTCATGCAAGATATAATATGAACATCATTATATATACTTATTTATTTAAAAGAAGTAAAAGTGAAAGTCAGACTTGAATTACTAGTCGTTAAACAAGATCATAGTACAAAAATTGTTTGTTTCTGCAGCATAAATCCCTCACATTGAAGGAAAGAATTTCTTCATTGAGAGTTGTTACATTGCCTGCCAATTACTCTCTTTTCTTTTCTTTCTATTGTTTTATGAGAAACTTTTCTCTCTTGGTTTTTTTTTAATGATCGAAGGCCATAATATTGTTCTTTGGAGATGGGCAACATTTTTATGTTTATTGTAAATTGACTAAGGTAGTTTCATGCTAAAAAATAAACTGCCCAATGCAGTTGCTATAGAATTAGGGTCGAGGCACCTATTGTAGGCAAAATTGATGCCCATTATTATTACAATGAGTGCCAAACTCTTATGATCTTGAGAATGTTCTCTCTATTCTTTGCATTGAGTTTATATAAAAAAATAAGTCGTGCGATCAACATATTTTTAGAGCTTAGTTGCTATATGACTGTTATATGTATATAGTAGCTCATAGCCACATCTAATCACTTATACAATTGTTAGGTTTATATAGTAACTCAAAATGAATTGAACATGAAATCTAAATGAAATTTAACCAAGCAATGCATGAAAAATAAAGTTGGAAATTGAAAATTGAATTAAAACAACTTGAAGATTACAAGCTTAAATCCAAGTAAATGCTTAAAAAAAGGCACGTAAATGAAATTAACAACTAAAGGAATGTAACTCAAATCTTAAAAGAACTTGGATGCAAGAAAATTAAAAACAAAATTGAAGAACAAAAGCTACTTAGTAAGAAAGAAAATGCTAGAAAGTAAATTTTTTACTATATACTACTCCTACTCATAAGCTAATTCTCTAATCTCTAAATCCCTTCTCCCTCCAATTGGCAGTTGAATGGTCTATATATTGATCACAATTAGGTCACTTCAACTAATGGGACTCTTTTTTTGTCCAACTAGGCAACATGACTCAACTTGAGGAAGCAAAACCATAAGTTAGATTCTCCTTTGGCCATCAACAGTTTCCTTTGCTTCATATGAGCTACATTTAATGGTGATCCAAGTGCTTTCAAATCAATAAATAAGAAGACAAAGTAATGACAACTAAGCAATTGAATTTGCATTGCCAATTTAAAGAGAATTCTTTGGTTCATCAAGTTAGCAACAAATCATCACTTAGCTATGATTTTTCTCTTCCATGCATACATAATGTGTGAGTAATTTTGAGAGTGTTCTTTGTGCTCTTGCAATAGCCAATAGGATTGAAATTTAAGTTTAGGTTAGCAACTACCTTGAAACTCAAATTGAAGAGGAATTCTACGTTCACATAGCTCATACAAAGTCGATACTCTAGTTGTCAACTTCCTACATTTGTTGCAACTTAATTCAACTCCTTGGTTCCTAATTCATCTTGATAGTTGGCTTTTAGTCTAAACATGGCTTGAACATGGTTTTAGTAGCTTATTAACTTATTTAATGGTTTCAAAATAACTCACATACTGTGGACAGTAGCTTAACAACTTATACATAGCTAAATTTTTCCCTTGCAAATCTTGGCTATTTACTTCGTCTTCGTCAAGAAGCACACTACATAAACTCATAAATAGCTCATTTAATCTTCCATTAAACATATAACCAAACTTGCAATTATAGAAAATTAACTCTCATAAAAGGTAATAAAAGAGAATAACTTTATTAAGTGTTCATGTGAGCTTAATCGATTGCTTGCATAAGACGTTGATATATTCATCCTTATTTTGCTAAATTGTGCCCTAAATTAGGTCCAAAACCGCCTAAATTGTCATCTTTTTCCATTTTTTCATCAATTTACCTACACATGAAAAAATTATACAAATAAAGAGGAATTTTGAATTAAATTGCTAAGAACTAAGCAAAATCAACCATGAAGTTCTATAATAATTTTATAAAATGGAGAATTATCGTAGGCTTTTTTCCATATCATCATTACCCAATGTACCAGCTTCACCACCATGTTATAAATGTGTGTAAACAAATCCTTATCCCTATCAACCTTTATCACACTATATTTTTCAATCAAATTTCTAACCTCAAATATCAATTCTTATATCTCAACCAGTTGCTCAAACAAGTAATCCAAGAAGAACAATAAACAATCAAGAAAGAGCTTGTATTGACTAGATCCCTATGACTTACACTAAGTTGTTTCCTTAGCTTGTCAAGAATCACCTTTTTACACCAGTTTATTTGGAACCTTTAAGGCATCCTTATCCTAAATCGTATGAAGTCAATGTCACATGTAATTATCATTAAGGGAATATGGGCCATTCAATAGAATGTTGTCTCGATTTCAAGCATAAGGTGTAAAGTTTATTCAAAGCGAGCTTGTTGAACTTTGATAAAGGAGCAAGGTAAGTGTTAGTGGAAATTGTATACCCGATCACATTGAGGCATGATGAAGCTACTTGTCTCTTTTGGACTTATTACAAAGTGATGTGATTTTTTAAATGCATATGCTTGCAAGCATTAAGAAAGTTTTTTATGCTTCAAATGTTCTACCATTTTAATAAAATGCTAAATGCATTTTCATTACATTTTTTTTTGTTCAAATTATTGCTTTTGTATATCTTTTCAAATTTCATTTGTTCCTAAATCCTAATATACAATTAATACCGAATTTCAAATAATGGATGCTTAGTCAATTATGACAACAATTAATGGTTAAATTTTAAAAACTCATTCATATTGATAAACTTGATCTGTTGAGATTCGTGAAATGAAAAAAAATGTATAAAGAGTTAATGTTGGCATGCAGTTTTTACCCATTAAAAGTGAAAATAGAGTTACTTTATAAAATGCATGATCCATTAGGGTTATTTTTCCACATGTTTATTCTTGATCAATAAATGTTCTTCTTAAAAAGTATTCACATTTGAGATAGAAAAATATATTTCATTCTTTTACCTTTCATATGAATAAAGTTATCCATTTGTTATCCTTTTTGAGCCTGTTAAAATTTTTTTTTTTATGAAACCCAACTAAAGATCACCCTCTATACTTAAGGGCAAATTTTGGAAAAGACCTATTTGTAAAAAAAAAAAAAAAAAGAGAGGAAAGAAACAATAGGTTGCAAAAAATCTTAGGGTAAAGAAAAATCCCTTTTGTATTTGAACTTGTCTTGGAAATAAAAAGATAATGAAAATATGAAGGAAAGAAAGATAAAAGAAAAAAGAAAAAATGAAAGAAAAATTGATAAAGAATAGCGCTAAATGCCAAGATGCTTTATAAGAAATGATCATTCGGTTTCCAACCCTTTAAACACATATTTTATGCCTTTTTTACCCATATTTTCATAACCACTCACCTTAGCCTAAGTTATGTGCCTTTAAAGCCCATTTTGATCAAATGTGAGAATTTAAATTAAAGAATCTTATATCGAAACAAGGCAGATTTGTGGTATCTTTAAAGTATAATGTAATCCTTTTTATGTTTTGGCATTGATTAGGAGTTTTGTGATAAATAAAGGAAAAAAAAAAAAAAAAAATATGAGAAGAAGAAAAGTAAAAAGAGAAAAAAGAATACTCAAATTAAAAACTCGAAATGGCTATTCAAGTAAAAAGGATATCTGAGTTAAAAGCATGAAGAGATAGCTTCACTTCTTTTGAAGATTTCATAGAACAAGGGCAAAGTTTCAGTAAGATTAGGAATATTAATGGAATGAGTTTTTAAGAAAAAAATTTTAGATTAATGTTCTAAATTGTCTAAAAAAGAAAAATATAAGAAGAAAAAAATAAAAAAAGTATAAAAAAAAGAGAAGACTTAAATTAAAAACTCAAAAGGGCTATTCAAGTAAAAAGGATATTTGAGTTAAAAGCATGAAGAGATAGCTTCACTTCATTTGAAGATCTTATGGAACAATGGCAAAGTTTCAGTAAGACTAAAAATATCTATGGAATGAGTTTTTAAGAAAGAATTTTGGATTAATGTTCTAAATTGTCTAAATATTCATTATTCTATTAAAAAATTTATTCTAGTTTATTTTGAAAATTTTTATTTGCCTATTTGATCTTTTCTATACTTACTTGTTTCTTTTAGAAATAGATATCCATTTCTTCAATTTACCTTGTTATCCACTCTTTTTTCATAAATGGAAATATTGATGTATTGCATATGTCATGAAATTAGAATAACGATAAATAAATGATAATTTTCATAAAAGACATTGGCATCGCTTTGAGAAAAAATTTGAGGATGGCAAGAGGCAACGGAGAAAGATAACAATAAAAAAAACTTGGAAAGATGTTCAAGACTTTTAAATGAGAAAAAAGATATTGTAGAAAAGGTACAAATGTTGTGGATGGAAAAGAATCAATGTGGTTTGCAAAATCAGTTGATAGAACTTGTGAGCTAGTTCTAAATTTGTAAGTGTTGGAAAGCGAAAAAGGAAAGAGGCAAAGCTAGGAAAAAAAGTTTTGAGAAACTTTACCACAATTAGAGGCACATTAATTTTGTTGACATTTACATTGCATGCATTACATTCATGGTATTGATTGCATACATTCAACAAACAAGAAAAAAACAAAATTTGACTTTGGAATTAAAATTAGGAAAAGGGCTATAAACTTTTTATGAAACAAAAAAATTTTAGACCTTGATTAAGAAGAACTTTTAAATGACAAGATTTTGATCCTCGGTTGAAAAACATTTTCAAAAATAAGATTTCAATTCTTAATTAAGAAAAATTTTAGGATTTTAACTCTTAAAAAAGGAGAAATTTTGAAGATAAAATGACAAACTTTGGTTAAGAGACTTTTTGAAATGAGATTTTTCAAGGTATTGAGCTTTGATTGCAGAAAACTTATGTAAGATGAGATTAAAAAAAATGTTAAGGAAATTGATTTTTCAAATGTTAATCTTTGAACCTTTCAAATGTAAATCTTTAAAATTTTTAAAAGTGAATCTTTGAACCTTTTAAATGCGAATATTTGAATATTTCAAATTAAATCTTATAGGTTTTTTTTTAGATAAGAATCTTTGAATTTCAAATGTGAATCTCTAAATCTTAACATTTATTCAAATAAAAATCCTTGAATTTTAGCATTTTTTTCTAATAAAAATCTTTGAAGTTCAAAATATGAATCTCTGAACTTTATCATTTTTCAAATGTTTATCTTTGAATTTTAGCATTTTTCTAATGAGAATCTTTTGATTTTAGATGTGAGTCTCTAGATTTTAAATTTTCATATGTGAATTTTTGGATTTTAATTCAAATGTATATATTTGAATTTTTAACATTTTCCCAAATGAGAAGTTTTGAGTTTTAGCATTTTCTCACATGAGAAGCTTTGAATTTTAGCATTTAGCAAATGAAAAATTTTGACTTCTCATATTTGAATCTTGAAATTTTAGCCTATTTTTAGGTGAAAATTTTTTTAATTCAAATGTGAATATTTGAATTCTTAGTAATTTTAGCTAATAATCTTTAAAATGTTCAATTGTGAATCTTCAAAATTTTCAAATATGAATCTTAGAATTTTATATGAAAATCTCTAAATTTCAATTGTGAATCTTTGAATTTTTAGTTGAGAATATCTAAATTTCAATTAGGAACTTTGAAATTTCAAATGTGAATTTTTGAATCTTTAGGTGAGAATCTTTAAATTATAGTTGTGAATCTTTAAAATTTTCAAATGTGAATCTTTGAACCCTTAGATGAGAATCTCTAAATTCAATTATGAAATTTTAAAATTTTCAAATACGAATAATTGAATCTTTAGATGGGAATCTCTAAATTTCAATTGCAAATCTTTGAAAATTTTAAATACAAATCTTTGATATTTTTATTTACAAATCTTTGAATTTTATTTTTGAATTATTGAATTTTATTTGTGAATTTCTAAATGTTTGAAGTTAAAATTGTGAATCTTTAGTCAAATTATGAAAATTTGAACTTTAGCATATTTTCAAATTGAGAATCTTTGAATTTAGACAAGTCTTTCAAATGCGAATTCTTTTTTTGAAATTGTAATTTTTAAAATTTCAATAGTTTATTTCATTAAGCAAGTCACATCTTAATGGATGTCTATGTCTTTGTCATGTGACCATTACCTTTTTTCCCCATGAAACTGACTTATTTGGGTGTGTAGTGCCAACACTTATATGCCTAGGACTTTTCTTTTCCTATTTGTATGGGATTGAACCACCATGCTTACTCTCTTGAAGTGCTTAACGTGACATTCTCTTCAATGTAAAATTGAATATTGAAAATTTTGGATACCAAAAGAAATTAGGACAACTAATATTTGAAAATAAAAAAAATTCAAATTGACAAATAAATGAGAGGAAATCAAAAAGAAAAAGAAAAGTTTGAAAAATTACAATTGAAAATTCATGAAAAATTGAATCAAGCATAAGTGGAAATAAATCAGAGATCACATTTGCTTTGTAAATCCAATCTTTTCCATTCAATAAAAATCCAAAAATTTGCCAAAAATGTCTTATATAAACCTAACCAATTTATCAACAATAGATATGAATAGCAAGCATACACAAAGAACCTAGATAGAAATCATAATACACAAACATCCACAATCAATAATACATAAAGAATCAACAAAGAGCTAACAACAATACATAAAGATAGAAAGTAACCAAGTTTTGTTTTCCTTTTTGGCACTAAGTATTTCTAGGAGCTTTAGGTTAAAAGGAAAGGGGAGTTTTTGGTGGCTTGAGGTTGCTTGTGTGGCGATTGGAGGTGATTTTTAAATAGAGACAGAAAAACCTTTAGTTAGTGAAGGGAATTGTGTATCAATATACAAAGTATTAGTAGTGGAATTTAAAAAATTTTCAACTCCCTAAAGCCAAAATCAATTAACAAGATCATACAAACACAACAATTAGTTTTGACTAGAAGTATATAACCTTTTGTGCTAATTTCACTTTTCACCTAGCAAAAGATCACATAATTTGTTTTGTAAGCCTAGAGCTGTCTAAACGTCCAACCTCTAATAGTAAAAGAACCTTTTCCAAGCAATGAAAAGAACTTAAAATCGATATCTCTAGCTAGTGAGATTAGTCAATTGCCTTTTTTATGTTTTTCTCAATTATTCTCAACACATGAGATATTTATTCTCTTAAAATGCTACAAGAGAGGGGGTGACTTAAGTTCTTTTTATAAAAACAAAGGAAAAGTCAAAACCCTAGGGTATTAGGGTTTCCTTATACATAATTCTATTCTAAATAGAATAATCCCTTTACCAAGTCTTATTTTCAATAAGATTACTTACTTGGCCAGCCATGCAATGTCTTATTTAGTATTGGACTTTTATATGTGTCTCTATATTGGATTTTAATCTGATAAATTAAGTTCAACTTAATTTATCCTAGGTTTAATCTTTCGTAACATAACCTATTATGTGTGACCCATTAGGTTCTTTAGCATGTTGGTAATAAACATAAGCATTGTAATCCTTATATTTGGACTTTGATGAATTGAACCTTTTGACTTCATTGCTAATTCTCTAGTTAGCCAATCTTATATTTATAGATCATGATCAATTCTAGCTACATTGTTATGACCCCTAATTGCTAAAACAAATCAATATGGCTTGACAACCTATTCATGCATGGTCTTGATGTATAATTAATATCCTTTCATCAATAAATATCTTAGCATGAACATTGAGTATGATTTAGTATCTACTCAATTTTTTTTTCAACAATATTAAGTCTTGTCCTTAACATTAACTCACAAATAAGCTTTAGAACAAAACTAAACTCTTATTTCACTTTGGTCAAAGATTTCTTAAGTTAATTCAATCAAAACTAATTGAGATACTCTTTTGATCACATAAGGTGATGAATTCCTTCTTGATTACTTCATGCATCTTCATATGCTTTATGTTATACCCAATTATACTCGATTGGAGTATTCTTGCTTAGATCCATAAATAAAGCAAAGTCAAAGTATGACATTCATTATATAAGATCAAAAGTAATGTCAAGTCAAAAGGTCACTTATACAACCATCACATGAGAAAATAACTATAGACACTATATGAACCACCATATAGCATTCTCATCTTGGGTCATGTTCAATAAACTTGCTCGTATAGCAAGCACCCACATCTTAGCTTAAGTTTATCCAAACCTCAGCTTATAATATTAGTTGCTTACTTCATAAGTAAGAGTATAACCAAGTGTTGGTCTCAATAGATTTTATTAATGTCCTTTTTTGACAAAGTACCAACTAAGAATAATTTAAGAATAATGCTTTAATACAATGATGATCTATAATTACAATCTCATTATAATTCTTTTGCAAAGCATATTTATTCTAAATACTTTATCTATAAGAAGTAAGTAATATTAATTATGTGTTACAACCTCATAGATAAAGAATGCCTTTAATAATAATAAAAATGTGATAGCACATAATTATATAGTGATTTTGTATATCCAAGTGGGTGCAAAAGTTTAAATTTTGGTTAATTTTTTATACTTTTAATGTGATTTTCATGATTTTAGGGTTTAAAGTTTATGCATTTAATTTTCATGCAAACCATGCATGCAAGCATGCAAGGAACACATTTAGTCATATGTTGAAAGCTAATAGCCACACCCTAATTACCTCTTATTATCCTTGCATGTGGCAAGGCAAGGAAATTTGAGGTGTTTGAATGGCACTAGGACCTATCATGCACCTAAAGGAAGAATGTGCATTCATGAAGGACTTCTTTATATTCGGCCACAAAGTGTTTGCATTTTATCATGATTCTTTAGCTCATCCAATAAAGAGTTATAATGAAGAAATGACTCCCATTACATTCAACCATATCTTTTTCCAAGAAGGCTCTATAAAATTTCAAGTGCATAGGGACTCTACTTTGTGTAGCTAAAAAAGGTTGAAATCTACCATGACTCTTTTGCTTAGCTTTGAAAAAATTCAAAAGCAGAAGGACTCTCACTTCCCATATCTATCGGTTAAGATAAAATCCAAGAGGTCTTTAAGTAATTTCAAGCTCACATGGACACTATTTTATTCAACCAAAAGTGTTTCCATGCAAAGATGACTCTTTTGTGTACTTATTGAAGAATTGTGATAAATGAATAACTCTTGCTATTTGAACTAAAAGAATTTGGATGGAATTCAATTACCTTATCTTACATTCTACCTTAGCCGAACCTAAGAGGAAGATGTGATTAAAATGCACTTCAAGAATGATCAATGGCCAAGATTGCTTCTAAAGGACCCTATTTAGCCAAGGCAATTTCATCATGAAGAATCCATATTTGGCTAAGCTCTTTGATGATAAAGATTAGCTTGATTTTTAATATTTGAGTAGAAATCAATCTCTTGTATACTTATCTCCCTATGGCCAAACCTATGCTTATAAATAGGTAAAGCTATTCACTTATTTCATCATCTTATTCTTTTCATTTCTTTTCCCTTTCTTATTTCTTAGTTCTTTTTTGTAGTTTTATTTAGTTTAGTTATTAGCTTATGTGATAAATTTACTAATAACAAAAGCTTGTTTTTTTTTTCAATTATTTTCTTTCAAATCAAGAAGTATTTAGTTTTTAATATCTTTTTTTCAATTCTTGTTTTTCTATTTACAAGTTTTTGGCAACCATAATCTTTTGTTCTTCAAAATTTTCTTTTATGCAATACTAGTTTCAGCTACCATTTCTTTGATGCTCTACAAGTTTAGTTTTATGCAATCATTATTTCAAAGTCTACTTTTTTCTACTACAAGCATTTGGCAATCATAAGTCTCCTTTGTTTTCAAGTTTATAGTTGTTATTTCTTTTAGATCTTATTTTGGCTCTTGTCTCTAGCATACCAAATGACAGTCGGTTAAGTGAGATATAAGCCTACATTACTCTTTCTTTTCTTATTTTGCAAACAACCCTAATCTTTCATTTGTTTAGATATAAGATTTTAGGATCTCAACTTTGGTACTTAAAAGCTACGCAACATTTACAATCTACAATCCCTTGGGAAATGATATTGAAATATTTTCATTTTATCACTTGATTTATGCACTTGTAGGCTATATAAAAAGCAGCAATCAAAATACATAATAGGACATGTATAAATAGCCAATTCGATTGGTCTTAGGGCCTATATCAACATTTAGATCTATAAAAATCCAAAGGTTTTCTAAGAAATCTAAGCTAGAAAACAAAACGAGAAGGTTGAAAATAATTTTAACAAGTTTTTGGCATTTTTCAACATTGGTGAAAGGTGAGACAATTGATGAGCGATAGCATTATCGGTGGAATTTTATTGGATTCTGGAAAACCCATAAGACTTTGGATTTTGTTGAATTTTTTGACAACACTTAAACAGAGAGAATAAAGATTTTTTATGGGCAAAGAGAGATAAGAGGAAGAAAATGACAAATTTTTTATTTTTCTTACATATTATAAACCAAACGATGTTGTTATGTTGTTAAGTAGAGCCGGATCACCTGTTCCCAAAGAGTAGACCCATGCCTGGACCTCGTAATAACCAAACCCGTATGTATGAAAGTCCTTTTTCCTTTTTCTTTTTGTTTTTATTCTATTTTGTTTTATGTTTTTTTATTATTTTGCTTTATTCATTTTTAAAAAATAAAGATATATTTTAATTATATGACATATTAAAAAATGAAAATAAAAAATAGAACATTTGTTTTAGTTAAAACTAATGATAATTTTGTAAATATAATTTTATTTTTGTATATTTATTTTATTTTATTTGTTTATATAAATTTATAAAATTTTCAAAATAAATCCAATGATGAAATTTTAAAATTAAAGAATAGGTGATCTATTAGAAATTTTTAAGTGAGAAATTTTATTTAAATTTTCCAAAATGACAAAAAGTTTAGATGAAATTTTAATAAAAATAAATTAACATTTAAAAATGAAAAATAAGAAAATAAAAATGTAATTTTTATAAAATTTCAAAAGTAATGAAAATTATTTCAATGATGAAATTATGAGAAATCATAAATGGTTGATTTTCTAATAAATTTTTAGGTGAAAATTTTTTCTAAAATATCCCATATGGTGAAAATTTTAGGAAAAGTCCAATTAAAATTAATTGATATTTATCTTCAAATAAATAATAAATAAAATGTAATTTTTATAAAAATATAGAAATAAATGAAAATTATTCCAAGGATAAAATTCAAATGAATTACAAATGGTTAATTTCTTAGAAATTTTTAGGTGAAATTTTTTTCTAAAAAGTATCCCAAATTGTGAAATTTTTTAAAAATTTTCAATAAAAATAATTGACATTTGTTCTCAAGCAAATAATAAATAAAATGTAATTTTGTAAAAATTTTGAAATAAATGGGAAATTGTTTTGATAATGAAATTCTAAAAGTGAAGAATAGCTGACTTCTTACAAATTTATGGGTCAGAAGTTTTTTTTTTTTTTTTCTAAAAATATCTTAAATGGTGGAAATTTTATATAAAATTTTTAATAATAATTCACATTTATTTTCAAAAAAAAAAATATAACTCATAAAAAATTCACAAAATTAAATCCAATAATGAAACTCTTAAAAAATCACAAACGATTTATTTTTTTAAAGAAATTTGTAGGTAAAAAAATTTTCTAAATCAGATCCAATAGATAAAAAAAAATTAGATATATTTTTAATAAAATAAAGAATCACTGGATTTATATATATGTTTCGCAACCCACGACAGGAAACAAAAATTTTGTTTTATTTAACAGCTATTCCAACAAAAAAAAAAGATCATCACCTGTTTGACTCTAATGTAAAACTAGAAAAAACAGAGATTATTCGAATATAATGTTCAGTTCCATTCCTTTTTGCGTTTTTATTTGATTCACATAATAAAAGTGCCTATTTGACTTTCAATTCATAAAATGAAATTTTGAAAATTTCGAAATAAATAGAATTGCATTTTTTTATTATTTTTTAATTTTCATAAAATCTAATGTATTATATATAAATATATAAAAAGTTAAGTAAATAATTTTACAAAAATTATATTAAAAATTTGAGGAACGGAATATTTGAAATTCATATTCAGATTGATTGGATATTCAAATAATTTTGGTTTAATTTTTAGTTACTTAAAACGATATGCAAAAATATATAATTAAATAAATAAAAAGTGGTTAGCTGTACTGTCCATGTGGAAAGCGTGCGATTGTGTTGCGTGAGAAGGAAAGATGCTAGGAGGAATTGGGCAGTAGACGCTCTGAGTAGAGCACAATCACAATTATGTAAGCAAAAAAAAAAAAAACAAAATGATAATGCTTTCAATAACCATCTTCGCTGTTTGCTCATGCGGAGGCTTAAGCATGCGTCTTTATATATGTTGATGCTGTGTCTTCAAATTTGATTACAAATTCCCTTTTCCCTTTCTCTTATAATCATTCATGCATTTCCAGAATGCAATTATTCCGACGTCAAACCACCTCCTTTTCTCTCCCATGTTTCATTTTTCCATCAAACAAACTTAACTTGTAGATTTGTATGAATAATTTCAGACTGTTTCCGGAATGTGGTCGTGTCAAATAAATCTTTATAATATATATATATATATATTATTAATAGAATTTTATGTAAGTGTTATTAGAGGCTTATTCCTATTAAGATTAGGATGTGTTATACAGATAAAGACATATATTTGTGAAAATCAACAAAAAAAAAATGTTGATCTCAGTTACGCTGGTAAAAGAAAGCTCTACAGAAGAGGTTTCACTGTCTTCAAAAGATACAGATTTTAGTTTTAGCTCTAGTTTAAAATTTGCTGTTAAAAGTAGTTTTTGTGTTCAAAAACCGCTTTTAACTCAATCTTTATGTTAAATAACAAAAAAAAAAAAAAGTTTTTTGGTTTAAAATTTTTTTTTTTTAACTTAAACTAAAAAGTTATTTAGTATGTGTTTTTGTAGTGAAAAAAATACTTTCACAATAAAAAATATTATGTTCTCCTGTATTTTTAACATTTTATTTTATATATATATATATATATCTTTTTAGACAATTCAATTACTCATTTTTTTTATAACAATATTAAATATTTAAAATTTTTAACCACATTTTTTTATCATACCTTTTAAATGATTTTTTTTTAACTCAAATTTTATTCAACCGTAACAACATCACTAAACTAACCCTTAAGAGTTTATATTTAATATACTGTTAATGTATAAATTTTATACATTATCAATGTATAAAGTAAATAAAATAATATCATCTCATTAATAAGTAAATTCAACTTTTAAAATAAATATGCAAAAATTGATATTTTTTAAAAAATTTACTAATCCCTTAGAAATGCTCAAAGCTTCAAGCATTCCGGAATTTTGTGGAAAGAAAGTTGGTGTGGGTGGCGTTAGATCCTTCCCTTTTCTAATTCAAGCTATATATTTCCGAGCTTGTCTTCACGAATTGCAAGATTGATGTTTTACTCTACAACTACATGGGATACCTTCGTCAACTATTTTTGTCTTTGGCTTATTTAATTTATGAAGTTGTTCCATTTTTAATCTTATAGTATAAAATGAGACAAAGTTAATAATTATTGTAAATACTTAATTTTATATTTAATTTTTATTTGGTTTTATTTTCAATTCAAATAATTTAATTTAAATTAATTTAAACGTGATAATTAAATTAACGTGTTTTGAACTTACCTCAATTAATTGTTTTTGAATCATTACATATAAATTAAAATTTAATCTGATTTAAAATTCAAACCTTAAAATCCAATTCTATTTAATCTTGAATTAAAATTCAATCATTTGAAGTTAAAGACCCAATAAAAACTCGAATTGATTTTTCAGGCTTAAGCTCCAATTTTAGACCCAGATTATTTTTTAAATCTCAATTTCATATTTTATTTATTTAAAATTAGTTAAATAATTAAAAAGTGCAAAAATAAAAAAAAATGAATGAAATGAAAAAAAAAAAAAAAAGAGAATAAAACTACTCCACTACCCTGCACTCTGCCAACGACCACTGCTTCACTTCACTACCATCAGTGTTGTAGGACTACAACAAGCAAAATGATGAGAGGGCATCCATTTTTTCGAGGCCAGGCACCAGGCCCTTGCAAGCACCACCCTAACCACCAGCCTTTCCCAGAGCCCCAACTTGGTCCATCCATTCCCTCACCCAGCCTAGTACCTTGCCCGCTCTAGAGGCCCTAGCACAGTCCCTCCATTCCACCAACCTAGCCTTTGCACATCCCAACTCCAAGCTCCACTCTCTAAACCAGCCTTGGTCAGCATGAGACCCTTCCTCACCAACCCACCGCACCGCCCTGCACAGCCCTATCCACAAAATCAAACCACCACAAACTTAATCACCGTCACACCACGCCCAGCTCCATCACCAGCCCCAACTAAAGCTCAACGCCTCCCAACACCAGTCGCTAGCACCACCCTAAGAACACCCAGAAGGAAAAGGAATTACACATCAAAAAATTTTTTTTTTCCTCACGTCTCCCTCAGCCAATCCGCGCCACCCAGACCACCAGCGCAACAATCCATTCCAACACCCATTCGAATGAAATAGCCCACACCACCCATGTTTTCACGCCTCCATCCATTCCCTCATCACCACTCTGAAACTCTATCACAACCAAACCATTTTCCTACCATCATCAATAACCCTCCCTAAACTCATAGCCTAAAATCGAAACCACACCTAAAAAAGAAAGCCACAAGGCCATTCGCCCCCTCAACAAATAATTGTTCCAACATTAAACCCCAAACAAAAAAGATCCTTTTACGTTTCATAGAAAACTCCACCACCAGCAAAAAAAAAAAAAAACACAAACCACAGTCCTCACAACGATGAGGAATCCAGCGCCATAGCAAAACCAAAAAGAATAAAAAACTTCAAAAAAAAAAGGCATGAACAGCGAAGACCTTTGGAGGTTTCGGTTGGGGGGGATTTTTAAGTGAGCTTTAGATCTTAAGGATATAAAGTAGAAACAAAAAAAAAACAAAAAGTCCTCATTGCCACTAGAAGTAGCGGTGACATGAGGAGAATGATGGCGACGGAGAGTCTTCTGGGCAATCTGAAACCATGGTTTGGAAGGTCATGGAATGGGTAAAAGCATACTTTGGTTTTGGCTGGTTTGGGTGATGGCAAGGGTGTTTTCCAGTCATTCAAAGTTTCTATCTTCACCTTCAGATCCAAGAAAATCTAGAGCATTTTTGAAATTTTATTAGGAGATTTAGGAAAGGGAGATCAAGAGGAAGTCATGGTGAAAAATTGGGATTCAGATGATGCCGACCAGCGACGGTGACCAGCAACGATGGTGGCAGGTTGATGTTGGAAACTGGGCATGGCTGAAGGACACATTTGGCTTATGATTTGTTTTGATGGAGAGTTTTTTTTTTTTTTTCAAAACAGAGAAGGAAAATGAATAAAAAAAAGAATGAGTTTTTATAGTGAGTAAAAAACAAAAAGCTATCGGGTCAAACCCGAACCAAGTAAAGCCAGATTCGAAACTTGTGGGTTGACCCGTAATTGAAGTTGACTCAATTGACCTGCTCATCTGGTGGCCCGTGACCTAGGCTCAACTCAAGCTCTGTTTGGATCTGATCCATAACTGTTGGATCCACCACTAAATCGGGCCATAAACAAAGTCCAAGCCTCAAATCATGGACTCTTTCATTACATAGGTTTTGACCTAATTTATGGTAATTTAATTTAATTTAATTTAATTACATGTTTACTTTTACATGTATATTTTAATAGATATATATTTAATATTTTAAATCATTGATAATAAAAAATAAAATTATTATTATTATTATTATTATTATTATTATTATTAAGTGATTAAGATTATAATTTTAATTTAACCTTATAAAATTATATTTATAAATGTAACAAGAATAAAATCAAATGAAAATCTTAAAAAGATAGGATTCAAAGAAGTCCAAGTAGTGATTTTTCAAAATTCTCTAGGCAGAAAAAGCTTTCTAAAAATTACCAAAATATTGAAAATTTAGAAAATCTTTTCAATTCAAAGATTTTCATTTTTTTCTTTAATTTGAATAATTTTTTTAAAAAATAAATAAATAAAATAAAGTATAAAATATCTATAAAATATACATTTTTAGAAAATAAATTTATTTATAGATAATTGAATCATGGTATAATTTTTAGGGTAAAATAATAATAAAAATAATGATGATGATGAATTTTCGATAATGAAATTCTAAAAAAGTCGAGTAGTGATTTTCAAGAAATTCTTACGTGAGAAAATTTTTCTAAAATATTATGAAAGTATTGGATTATTTAGAATAATTTTTGATATAAAAAATTATTGTTTACATTTTTTACAAAAAAAATGAATGAATTTTTATATAATACAATAATATTACAATTGATTCACGAATATCGTGTTAGTTATATATATCATTTCTGAAAACATACAAAAATCTTCAAGGAAAAGATCTTAAAGAAGTTCAAAAAGTGATTTTTTAGAGATTTTTAAGTGAGAAAATTTATCTAAAATACCTTCATTATACTGGAGCATTTAGAATAATTTTTGATAAAGATTTCTCATTTTCTTAAATAAAATAAGAAATGAATTGTTAAAAAAAAATTATTTGGATTAAATTATAGATATCATATTTTACTATATGCATGGTGAATATAAATATTGAAAATAAATATGAATCACCTAGGATGGGATTCCTAAGAAGTTTGAGTAATGATCCTTAATATATCCTTAAGTGTGAAAATTTTTTTTAATATTGCCAAAGTATTGGAATATTTTCAAAAATTTTTCAATAAATAAGGTTCTTATTTATTTTTTTCAACCAAGATAAAAATAAATAAAAATAAAAACAAAATATGTTTTTTACTACAATAAAGAAAATTAATTTTAAATACCAAAATTAAGACCATTTTAGTCAAAATTAAAAGATAACATATAATTAATTGATTTTTTTTATTAGCATTGTGGGGGTACTAATCTTTCTTCACATGTAATCGACTCTCGAACCTAAACTATTTTAGCAAACCCAAAAAATTATCTTTTTAATAAGTTTGAATTTGTTTTAAAATTTTATTAAAAGGATAAGTTTTAATAGGTATCCAATCACACTTAACAAAAAAAGATTAGTGGTGACTCCTCCTTTTTATTTTCAAATTCATCTAACGGATTCCAAAATCGTTACGACATCTTAGTGACTCCACTAGGGACGTCTTTTTTCTCAAAGAATTAGGCCAAAAATTAATTAGGTGTTATCTTTAATTTTGATTTATTGGTCTTAATTGGTATTTAACATTAATTTTCTTAATTTTGATTTTGTTTTTAAATAATAATAGTAATAAAAATTTACATGCATTTCATTTTAATTATGTCATTTTTTCATTATTTATTTTATGTATATATTATTCTTAATAAATTGTAGGCATGAAGGATAGAGATTATCATGTTATTTTATGTTATTTTCTCTCACATACACGATGATACATTCATATCATGCATGAACTTTATACCCGAGCTTTGTCCCTTTTAGGATGAAGTAAAATACCTATGCTCTCGTGAGGTGATAACCTCCGTAATGACAAACGAAATACTCCTACTCAGATTGAACCCATTCCGTTTGAAACCTATAATGAGTGAGGACCAAGGTGCTTTACTAGTCCTATGTGGACACCAGTGAAGAATAATTCGGGAGCCCTTTAGACACGATTAAATTTGAACCAAGCATATAGTAAACCATAAGGACCAACCTTATGTAAAATCATGTCGTCCATTTTATAGAAATTACCTGAATTAGGGTATGAGAGGAATATTCCAATACATTCTATATTTAAGTGTCTGGATAGTGTAAATAGGACTAAAATAGTGTAAAAAAAAGAAAAAGAAAGAAAAAAATAAAAGAAAAAAGCATAAATAAAAGAAAATTACTCTTTTAATAAACTTTCTTTTTGACATATAGTTTGATTCAACTAGTACTTGTCCAAAATTTGCATTTTCAAAAACTGTTTTCTAAAAAAAAAGATTTTTTAGTATTTTCCAACCAACAAACAAACACAAATAAAATTTTTTTTAAAAAAGGTTTTTTATTGATCAAATAAAAAGCAAAAGCAAGAAAAAAATGGGGAAATTTTTTTTTTAGTATTGGTAGTCTTATGTGCTTGTTTTTCCATAAAAAATGTTTTCTTGAATTATTTCTTTTTACAAAAAAAAAAGCAAAAAAGAAAAAAATGTAAAAACAAAAATTACAAAAAAAAACAGAGAGGAAGCAAACAGAAAGAGGTTTTCTTAATTGCTTTATTAGATAAATAAAAAGAAAAATTATAAAGAAAAAAGAGATTTTACCCTTTTTTTTCTTTGACTTTAGAATTAAGTTGTTCAGCATTTATTCTGTTCCTAAATTAAAAAAAGAAAAAAAGAAGTTTTGAAATTGATCAAGCTATTTAGTGGGCCTTGCAACAAAAAAAAATGATAAAATGATAAAAAGGAAAAAGTGAAAAGTTGTTCAAGAGCATTAATTTACCCTTTTCGTGTTGCATTTAAAAGTCTTCTTAATTTTGTTGCATGCATCACTTCTTTTATAAAGCATTAGAGACATTCATCTTGGATAGTCTGTCAGCAAGATTTTCATGAAACTTCAAGAATCACAAACAGGTCTTGTTGTTAGTGAATTATCTTAGGAAGTCAAGGAATAGTCTGAAAATAAGTAGTAGGTAAAAAAAGAAGGAAAGAATGAAAATAAGAAGAGAAAGAAAAAAAGAGAAATAAAAAGACACATCCAATAAATTTTCTTTAAGGCATATTATTTGATTGGTTTAGCACTTGTTTAAGATTTGTGTTTGTAAGAATTTGTAAAAAAAAAAAAAAGAGAGAGAGAGAGTTGTGATTTTGAATTTTATCCCTAATAGTTTATTTAATCCTTTTTGTGGTTGCTTTCATCATGTTTTGCATTTGAAAATGAAAAGTAATACATGCACTTCATCTCATACCCAATATTAGTGTCAATTTCATTGGATTGCATTGTACATGCATTGTATCCCATGTATAAAGTATGTTAGTGCATCTTATATAAGTATGTTTCATCAATCATATATATGCCTCTCATTACTCATGTAGTATGCCATTGTATTTTATACATATAGATACATGAATGATATGATTCTACCAAATGTGCATTGTACAAATTGCATTTCAAGTGAATACATCTCACCACCATTGTAATATGATGTTGTGTCCTATAGCATACACATTTACATAGGTGGTATGATTTTTGTTACTTAAACATTATATGTAAGCAAATGTTCATCATCCAAGCATCTACGCATCTTAATAATGTTTTGCACCACTCATGCATCCATGATTATGTCAGGCACATTCATCATCATGAAAAGTAGAGTTAATCTTGTTTCTTTCAAAGAATAAGGGTTCAATAGTGTTGATTTCTTGCTAAATATTTTAAGACTAGTTTTGTTCATAACATGAAAGATCGAAGGACTAGAATAGAAAAAATTAAACGGGCTTAAAAAGAGATGAGAGAAAAAGTTATAAAAATATGATAAGATATTGAAAGACAATTAATGGATTTGAAATAGATATTGTTAGGGCTCTTGAAGGGAAAAAAGATTGCTAAAACATCTAGGGTAGAAAAAGAAGTTGTTGTTAAAGAACCATTATACCTCCGTGGGTCCACACATCCCTATACTCAAAATCCTTTTACTATATAATCATAATCAGCAGACTACTAACCTTGCAATTATACTGTACTAGACCATCGTCGATTCATATATATATCAATCTTGGGGCTACACTTTATGATCCCATCATAATACCTAACTTGGATGATCCTCAAGAATAGAAGAAGCTATAAGGGTGCCATAACTGGTTGAGAATATTGAGTAAGTACAATTTGTTGGAAGAAAGACTTATGGCGATATAAGGAAGTGATGTCTTTAGGAAAATTGATGCCAATAAGCTTAGCCTAGTTCCTAACTTGGTTATTCTTGCAAAGTTCAAGTTTCGACCTTTAAAAAATATGATGGAAACAAATGCCTTAAGATACATTTGACTCGCTACTGTAACCAAATGGTTGGGTATGCCTATAATGAACAATTATTTATTCACATCTTTTTAAGAAAGTTTGATGGAGGTAATTGCCAATTGGTACTATAATTTGGAAAGAGGCTAGATTTGCACTTGGAAAGACATATCTCAAGCATTTTTGAAGCAATACCAATACATATTAGAAATAACCCTAGACCAATTAGCCGTTTAAAACATGAAAATAGGCCTTAATAAAAGTTATAAGGAATATGCTGCTAAATAAAAAGAGGTAGCATCGCAAGTACGATCACCCCTTACTAATAGAGAACTGAATTCCTTATTTGTAGATACTCTTCTTTCTCCCTACTATGATAGGCTAATCGATAACACCTCTTCAGAATTTGCAAATTTACAATTTACTTTGGGTAGAATTGATGATGGGATAAAAAAGAAAAGAATTATGGATGCCATTGCAAAGATTCATAATGAAAGGAATAAAGGTATTTTTATGAACCTGCTCAAGAAATAACTGTTGAAGGGCAAAATAAGGAAAACATCAGCATGATATATGAAGATTTGGTGGATGGTCATTGGTCACCACACTTGCCCTAACCTTTTTACAATTTGACACCTTAGGCCAAAGACTTTCTTCAACCATTTCATCCTTATGTTGAAATGTTCTTTTCTTAGAATCCTTCACCATATGTATTCACAAAATGAAAGATTAACCTAGGCCATCCATAGAGACACAAAAGAAAGAGAGTCAAAACATACTATTCACTTCCAATATCCTACATGGAGCTTTTTCTGTTGCTTGTTAGTAGTCATATGATTTTTCCTATCCCTATAAAGCCTAGAAAGCCTCATTACCAAAAAAGGTATGATCCCAATACTAAATGTGAATACCATGATGGGGTCAAAGAATATTCCATAAAAAATTGCATTGCCTTCAAGGATATGGTTCAGTATTTGATCGATGCAAATCCTATAAAGTTTAAAGAGCTGGCTGGTGGTTTTGATAATTGATAGTGGTGGAATTGTGGGTCAAGATTCTAAAGCTGAAGCACCAAGTAGAGGATTTTTTTTAAACTTTTATATCATCTTGATAACACTATTAAGAATGTGAATTTTGAATTAGACATGAATGTTTGCATTGAATGAATGGATATGGTCCATCATATTGTCTCATAAATTTATTGACATTAAAAATTTTTAATTTCTTTTTAGTTTTAAAATTTTAAATTTTTTTTGAAAAAAATAGCAAAAAAGTAAAAATCTTGTTGCATTTGAATTAATTCCTAAAAGTCATAAAAAGAGAAATGCCCTAAACAAATGTCTTTTAATTTTTAGATTTTTGATGATATTGTTTGATATAAATTCAAAAGAATTGATTTGCAATTGTTTGAGAATAAAGTCTCATATAAATAGTTTTTAAGATCAACAAAAATATTTTTTGAAAAAAAAAAAGCATTTTCAAAAGGAAATATACGTTTTTTAAATAGTAAAAATCTCAAAGTACTTGGTTATTCTATTAAAAAATAAACTCATCCAATACCTTCACACCTTTCTTTGATCGCTCTTATGCTTCAATAATTTTGAATAATTTCACTCACCAGTCATAATCCTTTAAGAGGCATGAACTTCAATTTATAAACCTTGTCATTATTTGATATATTGAGATAATAATCTTTTTTTGGGCAATGAACAAAATAGGCCAATTTTGAAAATTCATTTTAAATTTTGAAAACCAAGTAAAATACTTTTTCAAGTTTTTAATTGCTAATTCAATGTGTGTCAAAATTTTCCAATATGGTTGAACCATCCAAGTTCTTTTGATGACTATAGACATGAAAAATGCTTGAACTTTTTTTCTTAGATAGCCCTTGTTTCACGTCTTAAGGCACATTGACAAAAAGAAAAAAGTAAAATTTCTTCTCTCCTAAGACAATTTTTTTAATGCCTTAATACCTTTTTTTCTTTATTTTACCAAAAACATCAGATAATTTGGAACCAAAATGAGCTTTTTTATGAATTGTGTAATTAAATTTGAGACATCCCTTATAACCTAATTTTTACCGTCTTAAGAACCTTGAGTGAAAAATAAGATAGGGCATCAATCACATAAAAGCGATTGATGGTTATAACATAAAAATAAAATAAAAATAACAAAAACAAAAACAAAAAGAAGCCTTTTATATCTTTCATCAAATAATTTGCTTTTCTAACTAAGTGATCTTGTTTAAAATGATGATGACCATTTTTCTCTATCCTTATATATAAAAATTATCCACTTACTATCCATTTGAGCCTATTAAATTTTTTGCTCCTAAATGAACCCTGGCCAATGATTATATTTTACATTAGGGTAAAATAAAGATATCTTCAAGAATCTAACTTTAATGAAAGTGTCTGATATTAAAAGTGTCTAACATACACCTCAGAGATGAGAGTCCAATGCAAAAAGTGAATGAGGCTTCAGTTGGAATCCTAAGAATTCAAGAAAGTATATTGCTAAATATGAAGTCAAATGTCTCAAGTCAAAAAAAAAAAAGCAAAGAAAGAAAGACATGCATATCAAAGATGAGAGTCCGGGGCAAAAAGTGAATAAAACTTCAGTTAGAATTTTAAGTAAAAAAGAAGATAGAATTCAAGAAAGTTGAATGCTAAAGTTGAAGTCAAATATATTTTTTTTTTTAAAAAAAGAAAGATATACACCTCAGAGATGAGAGTCTGAGGTAAAAAGTAAATTAAGCATTAGTTAGAATCTTAAGTAAAAATAAGATAGAACTCAACAAAGTAGAATGTTAAAATTGAAGTCAAATGTTTCAAAAAAAAAAGAACGAAGAAAGAAAGATAGATGACTTTTCATGCAAACGATGCTCCATAAATCCTTGGCTTAATTGCCTTGAATAACATATTTTGAGCCTATTTATCCATTTTTTCATAACCCTGAACCTTGACCTACATTACATACCTTGAAAAGTCCATTTTGATCAAATGTGGACACTTGAATTAAAGAGCTATGTCTTTAAAAATTTGTATATACTTATTATTAATTGGCAAGATGTTACCAAGTTCTTATGGTTAGAAAATATAGCTCTAAGGTAAAAACCTAAAAAAGGCAATTTAGAGCTAGAACCACTCTTGAAAACCTAAAAGAATTTTAGAAGTTCCAAGGTTCTATCCAGAATAATAAGTCTCGATGCAAAACCTTTTGAAAAATCAATACCCATTAAAGACTTTGCATTTCATCAAATAGTGAAAATAAAAAACCTAGCCTTTTCTTTTCCCAAATAATTTTTAAAAAATAATGGCTAGTTTTGATGCACATTGAAGTATCATGTTAAGCCATGTTTGATTTTCAATAAAAGAAAATTGTTTTAGAAAAATTATTTCTTTCATGAGCCCAAGAGAAGTCCTTATAAATCTTGTCGAGCCTTCCTTGAGATATGCCCACCAGTAAAAAGATTTGAATTGTCAATTACCCTCATCTATAAATATTTCAAATAATAATCATCAATTTTTAAGAGATTTGAAAGTAATGAGTTTTTAACTTTTCTCATTGATTACAAAGATACTTTAATGTAGGGCAATTTTGTGACCATTTTTGAAAAGTTTGGAGATTATGTAAGTATTTTGTACAGAATACAGAGATCAATTTTGGTAAAAATTAAACATTGAAAATTTGAATAGAGATATTTCAAACAAAAAAAAAAACAAAAAGAGTATTCGCATTTACATCACTTGCAAAAGACATTTGATTTGCATGCTGCAAAAACAAAAAGATATTGGCATTTGCATCACTTGCGTGTGCATCATGAGAAAGACATTTGATCTAAAAATTAAAAAAAAAGTGTATTTGCATCACTTACATGTGCATCATGAGAAAGATATTCGCATTTACATCTCTATCATAAAAAATATATTCACATTTGCATTATGAGATAGACATTTGATCTAAATGTTGCAAAAACAAAAAAGACATTTACATTTGCATCATTGCATCTGCATTATAGAAAAATTATTTGTAAGGGCATTTACATGAAAGGAACATTGACATTTGCATTGTGAAAAAGTCACGTATATTTGTATCAAGCATTCGCATTCTTGCATTCACATAGACATTCACTTTCGCATCATTTGATGAAAATTGACATTTGTATTATGATTGTGTTTATCAACTTTGTAAATATTAAAAAAAAAGAGAAAAAAACGGACATAAAAATGAGATAAGGAAGTTTATCATGAAAAAAATAAGAGAAAAATAAAATAAAATAAAAAAATAGTTTGATAAGAGACCAAAATGTCAAAAAGGTTAGATGAGTTGAAAGAAAAATGATATGCAAAAAGTGGAAAAGTTGTTGAAAAAATGAATGAAAAAAAAAAGGATGAGATATGATATAAGACAAGATTTTAAGCCCAGTTTAGCTAGTATTTTAAGTCTAGTTTAGCTGGCACCCAGATCAAACTAAGCCTAGATTAGCTGGCACCCAAGCCTAATTTAGCTAACACCCAGATGATATTCAAGCCCAGTTTAACTAGCATAATTGAGATTTCAAGCCCAAATTAGTTGATACTTTAAGCCCAGATTAGATGACACTTTAAGCCCAAATTAATTGGCACTTTAAGCCTAGATTATCTGACACCGACAGGATTTAAAGCTAGTTTAATTGGCACCTTAAGCCTAAATTAGTTGGCACCAATAAGATTTAAGTCCGATTTAACTGGCAGCTAGATTTTAAGCCTAATGAAATTGGCATTAGTTAAGAAAAATATCGTGATCAAGTTTTCTACAAAATTACTCGGTGGTGATATCCGAAGTTCAAGAAATCTTAAAATTTGAATGTTTCCTTTTTTACAAGTAAATTTTTAGAAAATGATTTGAAAGTTCTCTGACCAAAATCTTTGATTTTTGAATGATTTCCCAAGACCTCTAAGCAAAACACTTTAGATTTTAAAGTTTCAAAGCCTCTATTTAGGGGGAGCCATTTTCGGACAAGAATTTTAAAGTTCCAAAGCTTTTATTTAGAAAAAGCCATTTTTAGGCAAGATTTTAAAGTTCCAAACCTCTATTTAAGGGGAGTCATTTTTAGGCAAGATTCTTAAAGTTTTAAAGCCTCTGTTTATGAGTAGCCATTTTCAAACAAAATTTTTAAAGTTTCAAAACTTTTGTTTTGAGGGAGAGCCTCTATTTAGATGAGCTTTTTGTAGTATTGAGATTTGTAAAACCTTTAGGTATGATCTCGTATTTTATTTTCAAAAGTCATTGAGCTTTTATTTTCAAATAGTCAAATTCATTAATTAAAAAAAATCAAGAAGGAAAAAAAAACAATAACAAAAATAATTAAAACAAACAAAACAAACAAAAAAAAAGAAAACCAAAAAGAACAAAAAAATTTTGAATCGTTACTCATGACAAAATTGTTGTCATGGCTTTGCCCTATTCCTAACTCTCAATAATATGCAAATAGGGACAATTGCATACACCTAATGTTGTCCGAATCGATTAAGCTTTTATTTGATTTTTACGTTTAATTCAAATAATTTAATTTAGACTAATTTGAACATGGTAATTAAATTAAGGTGTTTTGGGCTTAAGTTGAATTAATTGTCTTGAATCATTTTACATGAATTAAAATCCAATTTGTTTTAAA
This sequence comes from Durio zibethinus, assembly GCF_002303985.1. Next base: position 15,204,741 of record NW_019167982.1, on the reverse strand, counting down.
ACTTGAACCCTAAAGTCCAATTTGGTTCAATCCTGGGTCAAAATTTAATCACTTGAGCTTGCAGGCCCAATAAGAACCTAAATCAATTTTTCGAGGCTCAAACTCCAATTTTAGGCCTAGATTATTTTTTAAATCTCAATTTCATTTTTTATTTACTTATAATTAGTTAAATTAATTAAAACATGAAAAAAATTAAAAAATTAAAAAAATTGAAAATAAAAAGATAACAAAACTGCTCCACTACCCTCAACTCTGCTAGCAACCACTGCTCCATTTCACTGCCATAAGTGTTCCAGGACTACAACAAGCTAAATTATTAATAATCAACTGGTCTTGATAAAAGGGGGCATCCATTTTTTCGAGGCCAGGCACCAGGCCCTTGTAAGCACTACTTTAAGCACCAATCTTTCCTAGAGCCCCAACATGGACCTTCCATTCCCTCACCCAGCCTAGCACCTTACCCACTCTAGAGCCCCTATCATAGTCCCTCCATTCCACCAACTTGGCTTTTGCGCATCCCAACTCTAAGCTCCACTCTCTAAACTAACCGTGGTCTATATGAGACCTTACTTTACCTACTCATTGTATTGCCTTACATAACCCTATCCACAAAATCAAACCGCCACAAACTTAATCACCTTCACAACCATCATCGGCCTTAGTTGAAGCTTGATTGCTCCCAACACTAGTACCTAACACACCCTAAGAATACCCAAAAAGAAAAGGAATTACACAGCAAAAGAAAAAAAATTCCTCACCCTTCCCTCAGCCAATCTACTCCACCCAAAGTAGTAGGGTGACAATCTATTCCAACACCTATTTAGCTAGAACAACTCACACCACCCCTATTTTCACGCTTCTATCTATTCCCTTATCACCACTTTAAAAGCCCATCATAACCAAATCATTTTCCTACCATCATTAATAACTTTCCTTGAGGTCATAAACTAAAGTTGAAACCCCACCCAAAAAAGAGCCACAAGGCCATTTGCCCCCCTTTTTAACCGATAATTGTTCCAACCTTACACCCTGAACAAAAATATCCCTTTACTTTTCCAGAAAACTCTACCACCAACACAATAAAAACCATAAGAGAAAAAATGGGAAATCTTTAACGCCATTAGAAATAGCAACAACATAAAGAGAATGGCGATGACAACGAGTTTTCTGGGCAATCTAAAACCATGGTTTGAAAGGTCATGGAATGGGTAAAAATAAACATACTTTGGTTTTGGCTAGTTTGGGTGATGGCATTTTCTAATAATTCAAAGTTTTGGTCTTCACCCTCAAATCCAGGAAAATCTAGAGCATTTTTGAAAACTCTACTTAGAGATTTAAGAAGAGATGATCAAAGGGAAGTTATGGTGAAAATTTAGGATTCAGATGACACCAGTTATGGCAAGTACTGTTGTAATGTAGATGATACCAAATTAATGGTAAATTTGTAATACAGATTGTTTTTCAAAGAATAAAGGTAACAGAATTGAAAAAAAAAATAATTATATAGTACAAAAAAAAAGTTGTCAGGTCAAACCCGAACCAAGTGAAACTAGATCCAAAACTCATGGCCCGACTTGCATTGAAGCTCACTCAATTGACTTGCTTATCTGGTAGCCACAACCTAGGCCCAACTCAAGCTTTATTTGGATCTGCTCCATACCTATTGGACCTACCACTACATTGAGCCACAAACAAAGTCAAGGCCTTAATGCATTTTCTTTGGATTCTTCCATTGAATTAGGTTTTGACCCAACTTATGGTAATTTATTTTAATTTAATTTAATTACTTGTTTATTTTTGCATGTATATTTTAATAGATATATATTTAATTATTTTAAATTATTGATAATAAAAAATAAAATTATTATTATTATGATTATGATTATGATTATTATTATGATTATTATTATTATTATATATTAAATGATTAAGATTATAATTTTAATTTAACCTTATAAAATTACATTTTATAAATGTAATAAGATTAAAATCGAATGAAAATATTTTGACGATAGGATTTCGAGAAGCCCGAGTAGTGATTCCTAAAAAGTTTTTTAGTGAGAAATGCCTTCTAAAAATAACCAAAACATTAGAATATTTAGAAAGTCTTTTCAGTACAAAGATTTTCATTTTTTTCTTTAATTTGAATAAATTTTTTTAAAAATAAATAAATAAAATAAAGTATAAAATATCTATAAAAATATACATTTTTAAGAAATAAATGTATTTATGGATAATTGAATCATCGTATAGCTTTTAGGGTAAAATGTAATAAAAAAATGATGATGATGAATTTTCGATGATGAGATTGTAGAGAAGTTCGAGTAGTGATTGTCAAGAAATCCCTAAGTAAGAAAATTTTTCTAAAATATTATCAAAATATTAGAGTATTTAGAATAATTTCTATATAAAAAAATTTCTTGTTTACATTTTTTACAAAATAAAATGAATGAATTTTTGTATAACACAATAATATTATAAATTGATTCGCGAATATCATGTTAGTTTTATATATATCATTTCCGAAAATAAATGAAAATTTTGGAGGATAAGATCCTAAAAAATTCGGAAAGTGATTTTTTAAGAATCTTTAAGTTAGAAAATTTATCTAAAATGTTGCCAATATACTAGAGCATTTAGAATAATTTTTGATAAAGACTTCTCGTTTTTTTAAATAAAATAAGAAATGAATTCTTAAAAAAATATTATTTGGATTAAATTATAGGCATCATATTTTACTATATGCATAGTAAATATAAATATTGAAGATAAATATGAATTACTGAGAAAGGATTCTTAAAAAGTCTGAGTAGTTATTTTTAATAGATCATTAGGTAAGAAAATTCCTTTAATATTGTCGAAGTATGGGAATATTTTTAAAAATTTTTAATAAATAAGGTTTTTATTTATTTTTTTCAACCAAGGGTAAAAATAAAAAATAAAAATAAAAGTACGTTTTTTACTACAATAAAGAAAATAAAGAAAATTAATTCTACATACCAAAATTAAGACCTATTTAGTCAAAATTAAAAGATAACATATAATTAATTTGTACCATTTTTTATGGATGTTGTAAGGGTGCTAATATTTTTTCACACATAACCAACTTCTGAACCCAAATTGTTTTCGTAAATCCAAAAAAATTATCTTTTTAATAAATTTTAATTTATTTTAAAATTTTATTAAAAATAAATTTTAATAGGTGATCAATCACACATAATCAAAAAATATTGGTGGCGACTCTTTTTTTTTGTTTTCAAATTCATTTAGCGAATCCCAAATCTGTTACGACAATTGCTAAATCTCATGAAGCTATGCACTATTATTTAGAGGAATATATACATATAATATATAGTTCAGCCAAAGCATATGTTAACTTGTGGATGGTTCTAGACTTGTAGTAAAGCATATGTTAATACCTTAATTAGGAGAATATATGGTTGGGAGGATTTGTTTATATAATAAAAGTTGGCTCATTAGTTGGGCTAACTCTCATACTAGTTGAAAGTGATTTTAAGAATGCAGTTCTTTGGATTAATATCCGCTCGATCTGCTGTCCCTTAGCATATAAAGGTCCTTTTAAATCAAGTGGAAAATCCGAAAACTAGAATAAAGGGTGTTTCATTCGTGTTTCATTCATCTATACTCTGAACGAGACCAATTCAATTGTTGATATACTTGCCAAATCAGAAAACTATGGATCCAACGATCTTATAGCTTGATTGTAACGGCATTTTGGCTTGTCTATTGTCACTACTATTACCCTTTTTTCCATCTCTTAATAAAATATTATATCCACGCCTTTCAAATATATATATATATATATATATATATATATATAGTTGGCTCATGGCTTATAGCCTTCACCACGGAACTTAATTTGGGCGATATCTTATAGCCTTCACTCTTCACGGGAGGTTGAGTTAGATGAAACCACTAAAAGTTAATTTGTGTAATTCATTAAATCGAAAATTTTAAGGCAAAAAGGGAAATATTTTCTTTTTTGCTTCTTTTATATGTCAAGCATCCGAATATAGGTTCAAAAAATAATAAAATGCAAAAAAAAAAAAAGGAAAAATACATGAGGAAGGAATATTCTAGACAAAAAATAAAGGTCTATATGTGGGAAATTCAAAGCAATTTACTTTTCCTACTTTTTTGTTTTGTTTTGTTTTTCTTTCGAAATTCTCAATCATGCATTAGAAGGGTGATCGCGGGGTAGAGAAGAAGAGATGGATTACTAACGGATTGTGTAAAGGGAAAGGTTAATCCTTTTTGGTTGCTTTGAATCTCATGCCATGCCTTGGAGAATGTTAGGTTGGTGCCTTAATGTGGCCTTTAAGTCTAAGTCCAGACAAAAATTAAAAGTGATGAGAATGTTTCCAACGGCTACTCTTTGCTTTTTATTTCTAAAAATATATTCAAAGGTGAAAGTAAAACGTATTGATTCTATCATAAGGGAGGGCCACAGTGACAGAAAGCACAGCCTACCAAATGTCCACCCTCTCTGCACTATTAAATTGGCTTGGAAATGAGACCACCATATTCAAATGCTTTAAGTGTCTTTTCTCTATATCCAAATTTCCAGCAAGAAAATTTGTTTGATTCCTTAGAATTCGAATTTCAATCCAATATTATTTGACATTATCCATTATCTTATATATATTTATTTATATTTGATGGGTTATCAATATATAAATAATATATATTATTAGTAAATTATATAATGATATTTTCTAAAAAAATTTAATTTTAAATATATTTTTAAAATTAAATTCATTTTAAAATAACAGGGTAATGAAATGGTGGGAAATATCTCCTTTCAGTTTTAGTTCATCATAAAACTGCATATGATATGTTTCATCTACACCCTTTGTTGACTGTCAGGGTATTGATGATGATGCAGCTTACCAAAACAAGTGCTAAATTATGAATATTGATGATTTTATAGGGGGAGGGGGCTGCCGGTAGCTGCTCTTTGCTTGGAGCAAAAATTTGCAGAAATTTGTCCACCAAATTGGTGTTACTGTGGTCCATCACGCATGAAGATGAACTACATGTGAAGCAAACGTTTCCATCCTAATTTGATTTACATATGAGAATATTAAAGCTGCTATATAGTTGAGGAAAAGCATTTAAATAGCAATGAGTGCATGCAAAATGAGGTAGGATTATGATGGGCTTGCAGGCTGCTTCAAATCCTAACAGTAGAAAAAAAGAAGCTAAAGGAACATTTTTAGTTTGAAGAAGGAACATAAACTTTCAATATGAAAATGATCTCACTTCTACTTATTAAGTGCGATAAAGCAGTGCGTGATGAGCATGAAGTTAGCAAGAATGATCGACACTGCCATTCCTGGTGGTCACCCCGCCCCTTTTGTTACTGTAACAGTGCATTCATTATTTCTAACGGCACATAACTCGTTGCTAAAATATTTTTTATCGATTTTTAAAGAAAAAAATAAAAGCATATTATTGAGGCAAAGAATTGTTGAATAGCGTTTATTACGAAATATTGTCTATTTTGACATCTGGTGGCCTGCACTCGTAATTTTGTATTTTGAGAAAAAAAAAAAAAAAAACTCAATAAGAAACATGACTGTTACTTATAAGTCAATATAATTTTTAGCTATTTTTTGATATAATAAAAGTTTAAAGTGAGAAGACTTTTCTCCAATCCAGGGTCAGTGCAGATCAAAAGTTTTAGAAAGAACTGCTGACAACAAGATTCTATCCTAAACTTTACAAGCAAAGTATATATTCAAATTTTTACCAACTTAATCAAACAGTTAGACATATTTTTTAGCTATTAACGATGTAGAATACTTGGCTCCTCAATATAAATAAATCTATATATATATATATATATATATATATATATCCTAGACTTGTTGTACGTAGGAGGTAAGGATGAAAATAGAGACAATGTACGTGGTTTGATATGCAAATGAAGAATGATTGGTATCTTAAAGGAAGATTTGGTTTTCTAAGAGCAAGGCATGTAAGTAAAACAAAAAGGAGAGGTTGGTTTTGGTTTGGTTTGGTTGGTAATAGTATTAGATTATGAGAAAGTTGGCTTCTTAAAAGTAAAATGTAAGGGACAGCTTGTGTTTTATTCTTGACGACAATCTCCCCTTGTTCACTACATGCCAATAAACCAACAAGTTGTCCACCTTTCAATCTATTAATTATTACAATAAAACTAGCTCATTCTTTTCCAATTAAAAATTTTTCTTATCCATTTAAAAGTCTTTAATTGAGCCAAGTAATTTTTTAATCAGTTGATATATATTAGAACTGATAGTTAAAGACTACGAATTTAAAGAAATTTATACGTTTATCATTTTTAACTAGATAAATGTAAAAGTAAAAGATTTAAGGATACATTAAGAATTAAAAAAAAATCTTTTCTTGATTTTTTTTGAAAATGCAACAATCTAAGCAAATAATGGGAAGGTATATTCTAACTAAAAGATTGATCTGTTGTAGAATTTAGTTACGTTTAATAAATCTTTGACAATGATAAGTAACCTTTTAACAAGAGTAGCAAATAAAAACATGATAAAAAGATATGTATATTCTCTTTCACATTTATCTTATATCTTTAATGATTTTCTTTGCTTTAATTGAGAAACATAACATTGTTTTACCCCTCTCATCTTACTACCTTCAAAATATTCAAAAACCATACTTCAACCGTTAGAGCATAAAGTTTTACTTTGAAAGTTTTGCATTCTAATTTTGAGATAAAAAAAAAAAAAAAAGACACTTAGAGAGTTATTTCATATTGCGTAATTCAAAATAAAATATAATTCCTTCCCTCCTAAATTATTTAGAATATTTTTTGTGGAATTTAAAAATTTTAATTTTAGTGTATTTAATATTAAATTTTAAAATTTTTTATAAAATTAAATTTCGTGCATGATTTTTAATGTCAAAAATAAAATAAAAAATAAAAATTTTAAATGTGCAAAAAATATAATATTAAACATTAAAAAAAAAAGACCGAACGGGAATAGAAAAAAAAAAAAAAAACTTGTTACCTTCTAATCAAATTCAGCGTGTCATATAAAAATCTTTTTTGGTCCAAAAGCTCTAATCATTTTTTAAGGCAAAAACTTTAACATGACCGATTGACCCAATTAATTACACGGGTTGGGACTTTACCTTGATTAACCTTGATTATTGACAGCAATTCTTGTAGTAATTATTAATTATGAGATTTGTAGTAAGAATAAGACAGTGGTGAAGCGATTTATCCAAAGAGTACCTCATCTTATCTTTAAACTCAAAAGTTTGTAAAAGATTCAAGCTACTCACTGATCCAACAGAGAATTTGGGCTGGCAGTGATTGGGATGGATGGATGCAACTGTTCCTCCAGAGACAAAATTTGGTTCTCAACTTCTTGAAAATTGTGATCATCAACAAACATTTATTCTAGTGGACCCTTCTCCCACCCAGTTCCTTAAACATTTAATCTGTCTATTCTCTCTCTCAATTTCAAAATCAAAATCATAATAATAAAAATATATGTATTAATATATACATATATGTCACAAATAAAAATAGCTCTTAAATTATTTATTATTATATTTTATTTAATTGATAATTTTTTTAATTTAAAAAATCAATGATTAAATTTTGAATATTCAAATTAAAAATTTACTACTTTACTATATATTAATCAGTGATGTTTGTAAAATATTTAAGAAATAAGTTACTACTAGTACTTGTGTGATTAATTAAAAATTGATAATTGTGTGAAACTTGAAAGAAAAAGAAAAAGCAGCCATCAAAGATAAAGTAAAAGACAATTACTAGAAGAAGAGACAACAGAGATAAAAAACAAAAGATAAAAACTAAAGTAGGATAAAGTCTCTAGCTAAATGTGGTGTGGAATAAAGGTGAGGATAATAAAGAATAAAGTGATTTCAGTAATAATTTAATAAAGGTGGGATTAAATATCAATCTCTTTCCAAATAAAATGTGAAAAAAAAAAGGAAAATAAAAAGAAACTCTGCATCCCAATATTAATATCCTACGGTTTGAAATAAGATGTCCAACTTCCAAAAGAATTATTGGCCAAAAAAACAACTTAAAAAAAATTACTCTTAAGCCAATGCAATGCACGGATGTATAATTATATATATAATAATTAAATATAATTTAATTAATAAATATTATAAAAAATTAAAATTTTAATTTAAAATAAAAAAATAAAGATTAGAGATTGATATGTAATTATAATAAATTTTAAAATATATATCATCCAAACAAAATCAAATAATGTGAAATTTAGTCTTAAAATGAATATGGTATACAAACCCTTTTAGGAAATCATTCTATAAAATGTTGCAATTGACTTTTACAGTGTTTCTAATTACTCTTGAAGAAAGTGTTATCCTATAATTATAAGATAAATAATTATATCTTTAATATTTGTCTAGAAGGATGAATTATCTAAATGAAATCTGAAAGAAATTTATTCATGTAATTTACTATTTCAAGGAATTGTTGAATCTATCTCTTTGAAAGTTTTTTATCTGAGAAATCTTTAAGCGCCTGTGCAATGTGAAGTTGTACAATATACTGTCTATTTTTTAAATACATGCCTAGAAAATAAATTTCTATTGCAATAATAATAATTTTTTTAAAGTGTTATTCCATTTTGTTGCACAATCTTTTGAAACTTGTCAAGTAATTGTGAATGAGTTGTCACATTTGGAGAAAAAATAAGGATATCATCAATGTAAATGAGTGCACTTTCAAGGAATGAACAAATATTTTTGTTATCGCTTTTTAGAACAATAATGGAGCTACTTTCAAACCAAAGGGTAAAACTATCCATTGAAAATTATTTTAAGGCATGCAAAATATTGTTTTTGCATTTGTCTTGTGGATGTATACCTAGTTGTCAAAATCATGTTTTCATATCAAACTTTGAGAAAACTTTTCTTGTGTCAGATTTGCAAACAATAATTTTTTGTTGAGAAGAGGGAACTTTCATTTGCAAGAAAAGAATTAAGAGGCTTGTAATTGATAACCATTCTTAATTTTTCTTGAACTTGTTTTGATATTTTGTTTGCATAGAATGCTTTACATGCCACAATGAAGAAGTAATTCAATCAAACTTTGAGCTAGAGTTGCAAACATTCATCAATGGCTAACTTAAGCTGATTTGGATTCATGCTTGAATGACTAGTTTTTGTAGGATTGACATCTTCATTCTTTTTGAAATGAAGGGTAATGAAGAATTTAGTGCTTTGCCATGATGGATTCTTGCATTTTTGAAGGAATTCTGAGTGAGAATTTGCACATGAGATCTAAACTATCCTTTACTTGATCTCTTATAACAAATCTATTTGGATTGTCATGGTGAAGAGGTTAGGGAGGCATTTCCAAGACTGAAAATAACTTTTCAAACTTGATACTTTTTTGATTGAGCTTTAAACTTTGTATACTGATAATAACATCAAAACCAATAACTATTTCTTTTTGTGGAAGTGGTGATCCTAAAATTCTTTGGGTTATTTGACAACCTGAAAATATTTCAAGGGTGATAGGTTTGCTAATAAAATATGTAGAAAAAAAATAATTTTCATCAATAGTTTGGAATAAGGTTTTTTTGTCTTTTCCAAAGGGATTTGGGTAGGACAATGGGGTTGGCTATAATTTAGGCTATACCGATGTCAAAGAAAGTAAGAACTCTTATAGGAAAATAGTGTTTATGGATGAAGATTTGAACTGGGGCTAAAGGTATCTTTGGAAGCTAAATAGTTTGGATTCTTTGGAATCTTGGATTGACATAAATAATTTTGGTTTTGAGTATATGTCATCATCGTCATCATCTATGTTTGAACTATCATCAACATATTACTTGATCATAAGTAATGACTGATGAGTCTATTCATCATTAAGAGAAAATACTGATTTGAGATTATCATCCGAAAGATTAATATTTAAGATATTTGTAATATCATGTATCAACTTCATGGACTTTTTGTTAGACTTTGGGTAGTTCTTTACAAAATGTCTTGATTTTCTTACAAAGAAAACATTTATTGCCTTTTTTCTTTGAGTCTTTTATCTTTCTACCAAATTTGAATCTTTGAAATCTTCTGGACTTTCTAGAGAGTTTCTTATGTTTAAAAAGCTGGAGTTTTTGGGTGTATAGACAAATTGAACTTTTTGAAATGTTTTTTTTCTTCTGATGACAAAGACATAAGAAATCTTTGGATAAACATTTGATTTATAAACTAGTTAAAGAATAAAAACATGTCCATTTTTCTAAAGTTATACACCAAGTTTGCAATGTATTTATGCTATTTACAAATCTTGTCAAGAGCTCTCATCATAACCTTGTAAATATCACCAAGGTTCATGATTTTCAAATCAAAAGATCTGAGATTGAATTGAGTCCTTGTCTGTTGGATAAGTTTTTTTGGAATTGAATTAAGAAAAACTTGCTTCAGATTAAATCATTAAATCCACTAAGAAGATAGAAGTACTGAGAAAACTATTGATAGTGTTAATCAAGATCTTTTAGATAAAACGAACAATATTTCAACTTGAAAAATTGCTCTTTGATCTTATCCATTTGATGAGCTTCTTGGCCATAAAATATTGTTGAAAACTAATATACAACTACTGTAATTGTAAGGCATTGGAGAAACTATAACTGCCTATATTCACCAATATTATCCTAAATATTTTTTAATGCCATTTTGATAGAAGGATGTCATCAATTGTGAACACTAAGAATCTGGATAAAGATGAGGAACTATAAGCTTGAGAAGGAGGAGAAGGTTGTTATTGATCATTATTCACTGGTTTTGGATTGTGAACTTTTGAATTGTCATCTGGGACTCAACTGTTGGTTATGTTATGAAGATTTGATGGAGAACATCTATCTCAACTACATTTTTCTCAATAGTATTTTCAAATGACACTTCATCAGAATCCATCATTAAAGAATCTTATACATCTTAGTAGGAAAGATATCTTTAATTGAGAACTGATGAAGATTTTCTTATGCCATTTGCTTGAGCATATTGGGAAATATGTTTGGTGTGAAAGAAATCATTGGCAAGAAAGAAGTTTAAAAGAATCATTGGGTATGGTTTCCAAAGTAGGGGTAAAGGAGGTTGTAACTATGGTTGTGGTTGTTTTTAGCTATGGGGGTTAAAGGAGTAGGTGTTCTATTGTCTTTTTGGGTTTTTGTTCAATTGGCTATTTTTCTCTAATTTTATTTATCTATTTTTTAATAATTTCAAAAGAAGATGTTCTGAGGAAGGAGTCTAGAATGGTCATTTTGATAAAGGTATGAAGAATAGTTTTATCTAAGGGTATAAGGTTATGGTTGCAGATGAAGATGTGAACATTTTAGTTTAGGTTGGTATTGGAATGGGGTGAAAAAAAATTTTAGAGGTAAAGGTGGGGTGTGTGATTGGTAAAAAGTATCATGTATTCCAATGTTAACTGAGGTAAAGATATTTGAGGTTCGTTGTTGTTGGAGTTTCTAACGGAGTTAATTATAGAGATTTGCAAGTTGAATATTAATAGTTTTTATTTCTTTCTTTTTCAACAAAAGCATAGGTGTAACCATTATTACTTTTAATCGGTTGTTTGAGCTCTTGATTTACAATAATCAATTTTGCCTGGATGTTAAGAATAAATTCTAGAGATTAATAAAATTATGGTTAAAATGTTGGTTCACTTGATCTAACTTGTTCTCTATCTTGTATAAGGCTACATTATAAAGAATAGAGTTTTTTGTTTGTCAAATCAAGACTTTCTTTTGCTTGAAAATTCTTTTATGGTTTCCATATTCATCTTTATCATAAGATTTAAGATTTTTGAGGTGTGTCTATATTGATCTTTCATGAATTCTTGGAAAAGAAAAAATTCTGCATCATAAGAGTAAGGAGTTGGCTGCATCATACAAATATGAAGAAAAAGTTAATTGCTCCATGGCTGAGTTTTCTTTGGTTGAGAAGAAACATCTAGAATAATATTGTTGACTTATTGCTTCAGCTTAGCCTTTTTAGCTTCTTTTTTTATAATGTAAGCAAGACTAGCAACATACCAAGGTAAAGGTTTTCTTGGTTGGAGTTTTAGCTTTTTAGGTATTTAGTTTGAACAATTTGGTTGAAGGATATTTGGCTTCTTATGTTGGAATAAATGACATAATAATCAAACTTTCCTGAAGATAAACCAAGGAGATCTATTTTAGGGTCTCTATTTTCAAAATTTTCTTTTAGCTTTTGTTGGAAGGATTTGCATTTTGGTTTTCTGTCATCATCATCATCAAAGAAATTTCTACATCTTTCTTTTTGGCATTGTTTATAGCTACAATTAATGTCCCAATAGTAATGTCTTTCTGAAGATCTATATGCATATATAGGTAATCCATTAAGCTTGAAGTATGTAACAGTTGCATTTGGCTTTGATTGACATGGTTGCATGAACTATGTAAGGAAGACAAAAGTTGGAGTAGGGGTTTCTTTTTATTTGTTGTCGTCAAATTTGATTGTGATTGGGCCATCTGGGTTTATGGTGTAGGAAGGATCAAAGTTTTATATAGGTTCATTCTGGTTTCAAAATTTTTGATAACTTATTGTTAATGATTGAGAAAGTAGCGCAATAAGTTCTTTATTTGAGATCTATTTTAGAATGTGAATACACTTGGAATTCTTGTCAATAGCTTCTAACTTTACAAAGACTGCATCACCAGTGTTTGGTAAAAGGAGGTTTATGGCATGATATTGGATTATATAAACCATCTGGTAGTGAAAAATTGCTCAGAATCCTTTCATCTTGGTTCCAACAATCTGAACTTGAACTTTAAAGCATAAATGAGAGTTGAATCTTGTAGAGACATATTGTAGTTGAGAAATACTATGAAAAAATAGTTTTTGCATTAAAAGTCATCTTAACTATGTCAAGTGTTGTATGCTTGTAGTCTCTGAACCTTGTATCTAGTAAAGCCATTCTGGTACAAATAGGAATACCATTTTGCCTATGAAAGTTTACTGCTATTCTGATAGTACCAAAGTGGATGTGGGTGTATCCTTACTCTATCCACTATTTTAAAAATTCTGAAGGAATATAAAAAGTAACAAAATACTCTTAAGATCTTACTAGAAGAATGCACTAATCAAACTTGGAAACTTGAACATATTCCTTTGGAACTCGAGATCTTTATTTGAGAAGGGTTTTTATGGATCTAACTAAGAAAGTATGAGATATAGAGAAAGCATTATAGGGATTTACAAGAGGAAGTTCTATTTCTTGGATTTTTTTTTGTTTTTTAGGATATAATTAATTTCATAAAAGAAATCTAATCTAGAAGAAAAAGATTTTCTAAGTACAAGAGAAGGTATAGAAAAAAAAAAGATCTAGAGGTTAAAAGAGCAAAATCACAAGTGTTTAACATATTTATGATAAAAAGGTCTTTGGTTATTCCAATTCCACCCAATCCAGTAATAGATTAGTTACTTAACTCTATGTAACCCTAGAGAGGTTGAAGCCCTAATACACTTTAACGACTTAAAAGGTATCAAGGAATGACAAGGTTTTAGTGCCTAGCACCATTTAACTAGGCATGCATTTAAAAGATGGATAGTACATTACGTAGCCTCACATTACATAGTCAGTTAAAGATTTATTAGATGAAAATCTTTTGAAGAGATAAATTCAGCAATTCCCTAGAATAGTAAATTACATGAGTGAATTTCTTCAAGATTCACTCAGATAACTCATTCTCTCAAACAAATGATAAAGAAAGAGCCTCCCCAATGGTCTAAAAAACAGACACTTGTAATAAAAATGCTCAAGGTCAAGTTAAAGTCTATTCCAACCTTAAAGATTCCCTTAGATGGTAGAAAAATCTTGCAAATTGATGCAAGTGACAAGAACTGGCATGCAATTCTCCTTAAAGAGCAAAATGGAAAAAGATAGATATACAGGTTCAAAAACAACAGATTCAAATATTCAAAAATTTATTATCACTCTACGCTAAAAGAGATTTTAGAAGTAAAATATGGAATCCAAAGATTTGAATTTTACCTCATTGGTTATCATTTCCTTGTGGAATTGGATATGCAACCTTTGATTAGATAATGAATTTTTTTTAAAAAAGCAAATGCCAAATGCACAATTGCTAAGACTCTCCTAATGTTTTTAAAGTACTTTTTCAGCACGAAGCATCTAAATAAAAAGGATAATGTTCTTTTAGACATATTATCCAAAACATTCTCTTTATATTTTGAAGATCATTCTAGTTATTGTAATGATGAATCATTCATCCTTTTCAGCCTTCATCCTTATAAAATCCATCATCTTTTTCCATAAAAAAGCATCACATTGATGATGAATTTGATGTTCAAGATGAATTCCTCAAACTTCTAGTAAAATAACTACTTTTAGAATTACCAAGACTGATTACAACCGAATCTCTTAATGTTAAAACTTCACTCCTCATGTTTAAGTACCAATCCAAGATACTCTACAAATTTGGAAACACCTCGTTCAACCTCAATGTATACACCCAAACTACCTTTTTATCCATACTTTCATTTTTCTGACCCACTTTTGTTAAAAAAAAAAAGTTTTTTCATTTGGTATCTTTGTCACCTTTACCATATTATTGTAGAATTACCTTTTCAACACCTCAAAAAGTTATTCCACACTTTTTATGAAGCAATCATTAACCTAAAGAAAGACTTGATATGCCCCAGCCACTAACACCTAAAGTTTTTCTTCCAATGGTTTAGACCTTTTCCTAGATGGATACATTGGATATAAACCTATGAGAGATATAACAAAGTTTCTCTTGTTCCTTATATTATTTTCATCTTTTATAGGCCTAACAGTTATTTGGCAAATAAACCTCAGTGCTTCCCATATTGGTAATTTATAGCTTATAAAGTTATTCATTATTAGATTCCATGTTTGATCATTTTCAATAGTACATAGAGTTTTAAAGAAGAATTTGTGAAATGAACTAAAAAATTCCTCTTCAAATTTGACCAAAACTCTGAGATGAGGTTCCATAGGGTAAGTTAAAAATTTTATAAAACCAAATTTAATGGTGCATAGTAAAAACCCCTTCCTAAAATTACAAGATATGAACTCAATCATGTTGGTCTAGTTAAATGAAACCCATATTGCAAACCTCTTGAAATTGTTAAGGAATCAGATTGCCAAGACTCTCAAGATCCATTTGACTTAGATGATGATTTTGATCTAGATCAATTTTTAAAAAACTTTAGTTATGATTTCACTCCATGTGCAAGCAATTTCTATCTCAACCTTTCTTTAGAGTATTGCTCCCAGTGTTTCCTTTTTAGATGATGCTTAGAGTGAAAGATTCTTCCTTGTTATCTTCCATATTTTAGTCCAAGTTATGTATAATTATGTGAGCAACTTTATTCAGTTTGTTTAGTGTGCAAGTATATAAGTTTGAAGCTTCTAATATAACAAGACAAGAGTGGTGATGGCAAATCAACATTAGCTTTTATCAACATTAACTTTATGTTAGATGTCAGCGTTATGTTATGTCTACTTCATGTCTATTTTATATCAAAGTCATGTCAACTTTATTAAAAAGACTTTGATAAAGAGAAAGGAATCCAATTCTTTCTTTATTAAAGCTACTTTATTAAAGTTACCTTACTATTTTGTTTGTATTATTTTATGTCATAGTCATGGAAACCTTAGGTCATGCCAAGTCATATTCATTTGCTTTTCCTTTTCTATATAAGCTTGTAACTCATTCCTTGTGAAGCAAGATCTAGTTTCATTGTAAAACCTATTGTGAAATACAAATTATGTGCTTCTAAACTTCATCTTCTTTGGTTATTCCTTTCTATTCCCATCTTAGTCTTAGAAGTAATTCTTAACCTTTATATAAAGATTTACGATGATAAAAGTTAATATGTTCTACAGTTACCACAGTACTATAAATCCTCTGCATCAAAATTCTTGTAGAGTTGTAAATAGACCATTGACCTACTTAATAAAAAAAAGTTACTGTACTAAGAAATATTGAAGTAGGCTACCATAACGAAAGACATAATCCACTAGATTAGCGTCATGCCAAGATGGTGCTTAGTCTTAAGCATCGACTAAAATACGTTGATCTTATACTTAAACTATGAATTATTTATGTTTGGTATCTCTTTAAGAAAGGTAACTGATCTGTCATTTAAATGGTACCATAAAATTAGTTTAAAAATTAATAATTAAATGAATAATTTTTTTATCCATATCTCTTTTCATTTATACCACATAAAGCCTAAATCAAAATATATCAATAAACAAATGATTAGAAAAATGCTTCATAGTCATAGTTAAACAAATGTCGGTTTATTTTTATTAATTTGACAACAGAAATTATTCTATTTCATTAAAAAAGAACATAAAGTGACTTTTTGACTTATATACAATAAAAATAGTTTCGAATGTTGCTATAGATCTATTTTTTATTTGTAATAAATAATATTTATAATTAATTTAATAAATCAATGACTGTAGTTTCGTTTATAATATTTTTGATAGAAACAATGTTTAGTACAAATTTATCAATTAATTATGTATAACGTATGTATTTCTTTCACATACTTACATAATAAATCAAATTTGAATTCACTTTTTCAAATTTATCTTTTCAAACATGTTTACAAAAAAAAAACTAAAATAGATAATTAAAATAATAAAAGAAAAAAAAAAGAAAAAGACCCAAGGAAAAAAAGAAAAATGAAAAAGAAAGGGAGCAAAATCGGGGTATCGTATAGAATTTTCACTTAAAGATGATAATAAATCAGATCACGATGATTTTTTTTACCCTGACTTTGACTTGATTGTTTAATAATTTAATCAAACTCTAACTTATACTTAGCATCATGTTATTATTTATATACAAAATCTTCACTGACACATATATGTATAATTGCATCTGGCTTAATTTAACCCAAAATGAATTCAAAAATTTTAATTTAATATAATGCCTATGAATTATTATTTTTAATATAAATTATATTTAAATTATATATAAATATAATATTTTTTAATTAAGGTATTATATAATAACATTATTAATATAATACATATATAAATATAAAATTAAATGAATAATAATTTTTTTTTTGCAAGAAGGGTTGTGACAAAGCACTCCAAACTGACATCCAATCCAATCTCAATTTTTTTTTAAAAAAAGGAAAATCATTCCAACCTTGACCTGATCTCGATTTTGAAAAAAAAAATGCTTCTATTCGAGAGGGGCAGGTCAGAACTTGTTGAATACTAATTGTTTTGTCATTCTTACCTCTAATAACTCATTTTCATATAAAATTTACTAATTAAAAAGATGGAAAAGACAAAAACTAGAAACATAAATGGAAGAATAAAAAAATAAAATAAAACCAAATGGAGATGTTACATGAATACTTTCAATTAAAGATGAAAATGAGTCGAGTCGAGGAGTGTTTTAAGCTCATATCAGATTGACTTAATTCTTTAATAATTCTATCCAACTCTGACTCTGACTCGATATTAGTTTTTTATACCTAAGTCCAGTTCGACATATATATATGAGTAACATGCATCTTATTCGATTTAACTCGAAATTAATTCAATAATTTTCATTTAGTACAATGTTTATAAAAATTATAATTTTTTTAATATAAATAACAGCATGATTATATATATGTAGTATTTTATTAAATCAATGTATTAAAAAATAAATTTATTAATATAATACATATATAAATATAAAATAAAATAAATAATAAAAAATATATTTTTATATATCCTGAGTTAGAGCACCATAAACTCATTTTCAATCTTACCACAATTTTCAAATAGAAAAAATCACCTCGCCTTTAGCTAATCTCAATTAAAAAAAATCACTCTTATTGAGATCGAAGCAAGTCAAAACTCATCGAAAATAGATTATTTTATCATTCAACATCCATTGACCTATTTCTTACAAAATTTTTCTAATTAAAAAACTAGAAAAGTAAAAAAAAGAAAAAAGGAATGGCAAAAAAGTAAAAGAAAAGAAAAAGAAGCCAAATAAAAGTGCGACATCGACACCTCCATTGATCTTATTTTTTTTACAAAATTTAATGCATAGATTTTATCATCCAACCTCCATTGATCCATTTCTTACAAAATTTTTCTAATTAAAAAAATAAAAATTAAAAAAAAAGAATGGCAAAAAAGTAAAAGAAAAGAAAAGGAAGCCTACTAAAAGTGTGACATAGACACCCCCATTAGTCTTATTCTTTTACAAAATTTAATGCATAGATTTAAAAAAAATAAAAAAACAAAAATAAAACTATAGAAAGGAAAGGCAAGAAAAAAGCTAAATTTAAGTGTCACGTAGACACATCCATTGCTATTTTTTGTCTTACAAAATCATCTAATTAAAAAAATAAAAACAAAAATAAAATAATAAAAGATCAAAAAATAAAAAAATTAATCAATAATATAATTAATCAATAATATCAATTGAACCCATCCTGAAATTTAAAAATAAAAATATATTATCTAAAGAAAACGTAAAGGATATAACAAGAAAATGGAAAGAAACAAAAAGAAAAAGTTAAAAAAAAAAGGAGAAGATTACATGTTGTAGGTCTTGGTGTGACTAAAATGAGTAAAATTGATAATATGGATACATATATATGAGTTGGGATTTACTTACACATACACATACATATATATAAACATACATATATATGTTATGTATTCTCTACAGAACTATGTTCATGCTGTTAGTGCTAGCCTTGTTCTAGTTGTATTCCCTTGATTATTAATAATTTAAAAATATTATTTTAATTCAAATGAGTCATTAATTTAATTTTGATCTAAAGTTTTAAAAAAAGTGTAAGAGTTATACTAGTATAACTAGATCACCCTTTTAAAAAAGAAGAGATCTACCAACACTAATGTAACTCTTATACTTTTTTGGATTGTTGAATCGAAATTACTAAATTTAAAAATATTATTTTTATTCTAATAAATTATGAATTTACTTTTGATCCAAGCATTCAAAAAAAAAAAAAATGTAAGAGTTACACTAGTTTTATAAATACCTATCACCTTTGGGTAGATAGACCTTTTAGACCTATATACCCTTAACCATGATATTTCATATCTACTCTAAATTACCAAACACAATAACCCTTTTTGTATAGATAATTGGTAAAGGTAACTTGAAAATACTCATGTTCTTATTACGTATGAGAAAACCATGCAAGTTTCAATGAGTAAGTCACTTTAGCAACCAAACACTTACATTAACTAATTGTGTACCTCATAACGAGAAATTTAAAAAATTTAGTTTGCATACATAAGGATTTTGACTACCCTCACGTGACACTTAATTATGATGTATCTTTTTGGGTCATTAAAGAGTTGATTGTTCTTTCGTGAGACACCTATAATTAATGTGTTTCTCGATGGACCATTATAGATATATCTCTCCTTGTGAGATACTTAAACCAAATGTGTCTCACTGGATCAACAAGTAATTTATTGCGTTCAAACCAAGTATTTTGAATTTTTATGAATAATTTGATATTTACATTTAATATTTTATTCTTATGTATCATGTACAAAAAATAAAAATTTCAAAAGTCAACAATAATACATAATGTCAATATAGTGATGGAAAAAAATAAACCAAGACAACAATTTTAAACGCCAATTATTTCATATAAATAATATTTTAATATTATCTAGTAATAAAAGAAAAGTATTTATATGATATTAGCAATACCAAATCCTCGCAGAGTTTAAACCTTTACCTTTCAAAACAATGCATGTTGCATGCAGGTCATAGTAAAAAAATTAGTGAAATAAATTTTACCTCTATTTATCCTATTTATGCATATAACTTTAACCTAAAAATACATAAATTTTAAACAACATATAGGAAAAGTACGTACCTCCAACAGATTTTAAGCATGCCAAAATATATTTCAATACTAAAAACAAAATGTTTTTTTTCTTTCATGTCTAGCCAAAAGTAAATAGATAAGAAGTGTAATATATATATATATATATATAGTAAAAATATTTTTACATTATTATAAATGTTATATATTTTTTTAACATTTGAATCAAAATTAAGTTTATAACATTTGTACTAGTTATTTTGATCCAAAAGTAAAAAATTTCTAACTTTACACTTATACAGTGTAACTTTTTCTTTTTACTTTTATATATTTTTTAATAATTGATTTTAATAGATTTAAGGGATGAAAGAGACAAGTAAAAATAATAAAAAATAGTTTAATTTCATCAATTAGATTTATTAAAGTTAATGGTTAAAAAAATATAAAAAACTAAAAGAAATTATATTGTGTAAGTTGATCCATCCTCTCTTGTTCATATATATATGTACGTATGTATGTATATATATATATATATATATGGGGAGGGATTAAGTCACACGAAAAAAGTTTTATACATTTTTTTAATTATTGATTTCAATAGATTTAAAAGATGAGAGATACAAATCAAAAAAAGAAAAAAAGGTTTAATCTCATTGATTGAGTCTATTTAAATCAATGATTAGAAAAAGATATAAAATCAAAAAGTTTTACCCTAATATAAATTTAAATATATATAAACTAAAAGTTTGGCGCACCTAAGTATGGAAAAATAAAGTCATTCAAAAAAATTACGATTTGAAGGAAAATAATACTTAAAAGAAGGTGAGTAATTATTTTTTTTTAAAGTGATGGAAATTCAACTACATTTTTAATTTTATATTTGTATAATAACTTTTAACTTTTTATTTAATTGTCCCAACGAGTTAATGTCACTAGAGACCATCACAAAACTTGATTAGAAGCATTCCTAATAGTGTACATAATATAGATATATACCTCCAATGTTAATGTTGAAATACATAAAAGAAAAAAGAAAAGCCGTTTTCTCTCATTTTATAAATGTCTTAATAATTTTGGAAGATGAGACAAGTAGAGAGGTTTAGGAAGATATTTGTTCCAACGGGAAAGATTGCTTTGTCCTTTGGAGGCTATATTGCTCTTATTTCAATCAACTCATCCATCGGTAAACAGATGGATGGAAATAAGAAAAAAGAGACGAAATGGGAGGCCACATACAACTTGATATGGCCGATATATTTTTCTTACATACATGTTTTTTCTTATTGGAAAAAGAAAAAAAAAACAAAATGGGAATCTTGATAATAAATTATTCACATGATAAGCATGGCACCTCCCAACTCCACAATCTAAGTCAATATAGATCTATATCAGTAACTTCAGTCTTTTTTTTTTCTTTATTTAATTAATTAACAAAAGGTAATTTTAAACCCTAATTTTGCAAAAAAAAAAGGTATATAAAATAAAAAATAAATACAGGAAATACTAGAGAATAAGTATTGTAAACTTGAGAATGATATATTGTTTAGCTAAAATTATGAAAAATTAAAGAAAATGAAAGCATAGGTTTAGATTTACTTATAATTTATTTCTTTTGATTTTGACCAAACATTTATTTTATATTCATACAATATATATATATATATATATATTTATTGGTATAGAAGGGTCTAACAATCTCTCTCTCTTTCTCTCTCTCTCGTCTGCACACTCTGACACACTGCTCTCTAAATGGCGTAAACCTGATGGCTGATAGTGCAAGCAAAGCAAGCACCCCACCTCCCTTAAACTTACTGTATTCCTCTTTGTCTGTAAAAATCTGCTTTTCTTTATCTCTCTCTCTCTTTCTTCTTTTTGGCCCTCTCTACTTCTATAAGCACTTCTTTATGGTGTTTCACTGCCAAAACCCACCCCCATAACTCTCTCTTTTCTTCCCCTCTTTCTCCCTTCACCCCCTTCTTCTATATTTTTCCCCCTTTTTTTATATATTTTTAAAGTTCAAAACCCTCTATTCTCTCCTTTTTTTTGTTCTCTAGATTTCCATTGTTCTCTCATTCCTTGATCTTTGCTACAGTATATCTTCCTTCAACCATCATTTTCTTTTGACTTGCTTTGTTTCGAAATGAACTAGTTCACTTGCTCATATTGGTCTGCTCTCATTGCCACCACCTGTCTACAGTGATACTGAATTTCCTTCTTTGTTTTCTTTTGTTTTTCTTCCTTCCCAGTTGTCCTCTGAGGAAAATAATAACATTAATAATAATAATAATAATATGGATGTTCAAAGTCTAGGAGGTTGAATTGATCACTCTTTGCTTTTCTGCCTTCGGATCATCAAAAGATATCTCCCTTACTGTCCAACAAGCCACACAGTCTCTTTTAATTTTTTAATAATCATTTTGGCCTCCTATCCTAACGCTCACTCAAACCTTGTCTACTACTTCCCCTGTTGGTCTCCAAAAAGTCCAAACACACTAATAAAATATACTACATAGAAATGGAACTTTCCAGTCAAGAAGAGGAGATCCCAATTCCATTGAACAGTACATATGGTGGGGGACACGGTCATCGGCATGGGCACGGCCGCATGATCCATCATGCTCCTGCACCCCACAACCATATCATACCTTCCTCAGAACCCCAAATCCCTTCCACTGGACCCTCCTTGCTAACTAACCTAGATGATCATGTGCCCTACAAGAAAGTGGTGAGGTATAGAGAGTGCCTGAAGAACCATGCAGCAGCCATGGGAGGCAATGCCACTGATGGCTGTGGTGAGTTCATGCCCAGTGGTGAGGAGGGTACAATTGAAGCACTGAATTGCTTAGCCTGTAACTGCCATAGAAACTTCCACAGAAAAGAAATTGAAGGTGAGCCGTCTTCATGTGACTATTACCCATTGCATGGTCCACATCTGAGCAGGGTTGGAAGGAAAGTCATCTTAGGCCACCACAAGAGTGTCCTACCTCCCGAGGCTCTAGGGTACCCTACAGGTACTCTTATACATTCAAGAGCAGCTCCAACACCCCACCAGATGATAATGTCCTACAACATGGGCTCCCTCCCTTCAGAGTCTGATGAACAGGCCGTAGACGGTGGTGGGATAGTGGGCAGACCAGCCCAGTTAATGAAGAAAAGGTTTAGGACAAAGTTTACCCAGGAACAGAAGGATAAAATGCTTAACTTTGCAGAGAAAGTTGGGTGGAAAATCCAAAAGCAAGAAGAAGCTGTGGTGCAACAGTTCTGCCAAGAGATTGGAGTGAAGAGAAGAGTCCTCAAGGTGTGGATGCACAACAACAAGCACAATCTAGCCAAGAAAAAACATTCTTCCACCAACAATGCCACAACTACTACTACACCTGATGCATGATCAAACGCCAAATTAGTCAGTATCTCTCCTCTCTTCTCACTCTCTTAGTTTGTGTTTCACGTCCACTATCTAGCTACTTAATCAACTAGCTTATAAGTTATTAATTTTGTTATATCTGTTTGAACAAACAAGAAGAGTTGCCTTGTTTTATGTGTTGTGTTACAATATGTACATGTTTGGCGTTCTGAAAAGTAGTATTGCATGTTTTATTTTAGGAAAGGTACCTGTCTTGGTCTTGTCTTCTGAAAACGAAAATACTTGTTTGTTTGGTTTCAGAAACTACAGCATCGTATCAAAAAGCTATAAATAAATGTAGTGAATGTTTGCTTACAAATAGAAAATTATTAATAGTAGCTATGCTAAGCTAATACACCACAGATTCAATGTTTTTTCAATAATTCCCTCCCAAAAAGCTTGGATTCTTTTTGCTTGCTACACAACAGAGGGTGTGTATTTTGTCTTACGATGTTTTTTGTTTCTAATATAAACTTGTTAGAACAGTAGTAATTAGTAAGTTGTTTTCTCGAAATTGGGGAATTAAGAAAGTGAATTCTTCTTCACTTTTTCCGACGGAACTAATTAAAATCAAGAACTCTTACTGAGTTGATCTATTTATATTCATTGAAATTAGAAGAGATTAAATTCATAACATATTGAAATTAGAAGGCATTGTATGAAAGTTTTTTTTTTTTTTTGAAGAGTTAAGATTTTATTATCATGGTTAAGTCACGATGAGATTCTGTGATAATTTTGACAAAATTTAATTTGCGAGATCAAAATTTTACAAGAGCAATCAACATCTTTCATAATTACGTGACCACTTTTTTCCAAATTTTGAAATAAGACATTTTAATCTTTCATTATTTTACTAATTTTGATTTTGTTTTACATTTTTGTGGAACAGAATAAGAGAGAGAAAGAGCATCGGAGTTTAGGCTAAAGAATATAATTGTCATGGATCAAATTGAATTGAAGTAACTCCAATTGACATCTGTAGGGGTTTGTCAAAGGCTCAATTCTCTATAAAAGTTTGTTTAGATTTATTACTATTTTAAATATTTAAAAATTATTTTTTAGATTATATTTTAAATATATTTTAAAATTAAAATTAATATAAAATTTTATTTATAATAAATTAATCAACTCTGCTAAATCTGGTTTAAACTTGAAAATTTTTATCTGTGACCCAGCTTGAATCGAGCCCTACTCGCAAATTAGATGGACTTTTCCATCCATGGACAATTATACCGAAAGACGAGAGAGGGAAGGAAAGAGAAGAAGGGCAAGAAAATAGGAGATTTGGAGAGAGTAGATGAATAGCCGCCATCAAATCTGGCTTAAGGCTGTCAGATCAGTGGAATACCAAGCCAGTGGTGAAAGAAAAAAATGAAAAAAGAGAGAAAATTTCGAAGGGGTAAGCAAGAATAAAAAAATGAAAGAAGGAAAGTTAAAAAAACAAAAAATTTTGAAGGGTTGATTATGTAAAAAATTCATTAAATATTTTTGTTTATAACATATTTTATTTAATTTGTTTAACATTATTCTTTATGTAATTATATCCTATAAATAATGGTTCATTTCATATACTTTTATTTATTTCAAAATAAAGCCCAAGAATCTTTTACTAAATAAAAAATAATAATATCTTGTTTGACAATTCAAAGAATAATCATTTTTATATATTTTTTTATTGCCCTTCACGAACTTTCTTCACTTTTTTTCAAATCATTTGCAATTTCGCAAAGAAAATTTAAAGGTCAACTTAAAATATTTTAAACTTTATACAAAAGTTAAAATTTTGGGAATTATAAGTCAATATGAAAATAGTATATTTTAAGGAAAAATATTATTTGAATAATCATTTTATTTTTCACTCATGTTTTCATATATATTACAATATTGTAATATTAGAAACTATTAAGATTTAATTTTTAATTATTAAAATTTAATATTTAATATTTTATAAGTAAATCACACGATTATTGGTAACACAATATTATTATATAAATTTTAATGAAGTATGGAATATTATTAAAAATTAATCCAAATATTTGGCTATTTTAGTAAAAAGAAATTGGATCACTTACTGCAAAGCACTGGCCCTTTTCTCAAGTACTTAGGAAAAATCTTAATTTTCACATTAATTCTATAACTTGTTGTTGTTGTGATGTCAGTGTATTAAATGGAGACATAAGCCATTCTATTTTCATGAACATGATATAGAGATTTGATTCCATAACTGCTACGTGATTAAATTTAATAGCTACTTTGCAAAATTTATTCATGCGAAATTTCTTGTTATCAATATAATTAATTTAATAAATGATTGCTAATTTTATGCAGAGAGAAAACAAGTGCTGATGACTACGATATACACATAGCCCGGTTAAGGTAAATTCACTAAGAACGGCTGCGGACAGTGTATTCGTTAATTTTGAGATTCCCGTGCATCCAAATTTTATTACCAAATATAATATCCATAATTTATTTCATTTTGATTAGTCTTTATTAAAACTTGATTAAAACCTTAACTTATTTATTTAGTTAAAAATGATACAATTACTCTTTAAAAAAACACAATTTAATCTGAATTTAATAATTATATTATATTATTTTATATATTTTATTAATCAAAATTAAAATTTATATTTAAATAATTTATAAATTTTTGTAAATAATTTATGATTTATAAGTAGTATATGCACTAATAGTGCCATAACAATTGTAATTAAAATAAAAAAAAAAAACATTTTCTATAATCAAACTTGGAAAACGATATTCAAAACTTATTAACTATTTAAAATAGACTTATTAATTCTGATTTGAATTCGAAAAAATTTGTGTAACGTACCTAAATCAGAAGCTGACCCAACCTGATTTGACTATAAAAAGTCAACAACCGAAATATAAATCAATCTGAACATGAATTAGCTCAAATGCTAAATGACTGGAAAGCAAAATGGACCGAAATTAGATTAGAGTTAATTCAATTCAATAAAAGTTTAACTCGAATAAATCAACCTAAACATGGATTAGCCCAAGCCCTAAATGACCCGAAAGCAAAATGGACCGAAATTAGATTAGAGTTAATTCAATTCAATAAAAGGTTAACTTGAAATAATCCAAGATTAAATTAAATGATTTTATTCAAAAAAACATTAATTTAATAAGAATAATAAATATAACACAAATGAAAAATTATTAAAATTAATGAAAATATCAAATCAATATATATATTTTTAATACCAAACCAATACAAATTATAAGTATGTTATGTTGCTTATAAATTTTTTTATAATTTATAATATGATTTAAAACAAATTATATATTTTTAATTATCATGAGTATACAAATTAATGTATTATTTAGAATAAGTTATATAATCTCTTATAATTATAAATGGGTGTCAACTATCAATCATGTGATTTAGAATAAAGTATATAAAATAAGTTATTGATTTTTGTATTTAAGTTATTTTTATGTTATAATTATATTATTAATTTTTAATTATGTAATTTAGAATAAATTACATAATGAGATACAATTATACTAATATCCAAAACAATAAGCCATTAAATAATGAGTAAGTAAAATGATTTTTTATTTTGTGTAGTTATATTGTATCATAATTAAATATTTAAAATAATATTTATATGATTATATAAAATATATGTAATTGTGTATTATAATTAAAAGTTTAACATAGTTTTATGTTCCACATGTCTTATATGTGTATTTATATGGCAAAGTTTAATTAAACATACTTTTTTGTATCTTATATGTGTTAAAATTTTTGTCGACATTACTAAACACATAACACTTTATTCTAAATCTTATACGATTTTTGCTTTGCCATTTTGGTGTCATATCATTGTGCCATATTTAAATTTGTTAAGTCTAATAAAATCACATTTTTTATATAAAAATTAATTTTAATTTAAAGCATACAAACTATAAATCTTATGTTTATTTTAAAAATATTATTTTTTACTTTTTATCTTTTAATAAATTATAATAAAATTTGACTTGAGCTTCATCAAATAATCTATTTATATTTAATCTAATTTGATTCTAAAAATTAACAAATTGAACCCGAAATGACTCAGGTGTTAATTCAAAATACTCCAATTGAAATGACTCGAACCCGAATTGCCCGAATAACCTATGTCTTAATGGTTTGGAATCGTTAGATGAAAATTTTAAAAGTTTCAAAACAAAGGGAAGTCACTATTAATCTTTTTTGACTAGATGTGATTGGCCACATAAAAAATTTATCTTTTTAATAAAACAATAAAATGAGTTTAAAATTTATCAAAAAAATAATTTTGGTTTACAAAAACAAAGGTAGGTTTGAAAGTATGATTATATGTGGGGAAAGATTAACACCCATACAACACCCATTTTAAAAATGGTACCAATTGACTATAAGTTATCCTTTATATCGATAAAAATGATCTTAATTCTAAATTTATAAATAATTCATTCCAATTTTATTTTTTGTACAAATCTTTTTTTAACCTTTTATTTAGGGATAAGATGAAAATTTTTAGCTTTGAAATATTTTCTAAAGTCCCTAATATTTAAGTGAAATTTTGAAGAATATTTCTTTATTTGGAATTTTCATATTAATCCTCAAAATTTGACATAATTTCCTATATAAAGAATAATTATTGAAAAACCCTTCAATATCTATGTAGGGTTTCAAAAATTATTTTTTACTTATGAATATTAGTTTTTATTTAAAATAATTTTCTAAAAATCTTTATAAAATTTTATTCTATCATTTCACATTTATTACCAACAAATATAATGCATGTAATGCCACCTACAAATAAAAATCGTACAATACAAAATATCAATTCTATTTCATTCTTTTCAAATCTTTCATTTTCATGTATCTTATAATTATTTTTTGATAAAATGTTTAGAAATAAAAAATCTTTAATGATAAAAAATCTCCTTAATTCCCTAATATCTAGGTAGAATTTAAGAAGATTGATCATTCTTAAAAACCTTACACTAATCTTGAAAGTAAAGATAACATTTCATGATAAAAATAAAACATTTGAATTTATTCCAATATTTAGGCAAGATTTTCAAAGTTATTTTTACTTAAAAATATTATCTTGTCATTTCTTAGAAGCATCTTTCCCTTTTTCTTAAAAAAATTCATTAATTTTCATTTTTTTTATTAGCAAGATTATGCAACTAAAAAATAAAAAGGATATAAATAATCAATTTTATTCCTCATCTTGAAAACTATTTTTGTCATCCTTTTTGTTTTTCCTTTTAAAGAATATTTAATTATAAAAATAAAAAAAAAAACTTTGGTATTAAAATTTTTTTTAATTCCCTAATATCTGAGTATAATTTAGAAAAATTAACTTTCTACTTGTAAAATTTCAATATAATGATTTTTTTTGTAAAACAAGGAGAATAATTATTTGGTTTGTTCTCAATATCTAGGCAAAAAGATTTTCATAGTTGTCCACATGTTAAAAATGCATATAAACATTAACAATATAAGCTTAAGTTATAAGGGATATATACCTCACTTAGTTTTCAACCCAAAACCAAAAATCAAGAGCGTAATTGTTGATGGATTGCAAGTCAAATTGGTTAGGCCTATTGGGTCAATGTGGGTAGACGAGTCAGGCCAAGGAGATCGGGTTGGGTTTGACTCGATCAACTTTATTTTTTTTTCTTCTTTCATCTTTTTTTTCACCTCTTTCATTTTCTTTCCCTGAATGGCCCCTCTTTTTTCTTCTTCAATCGAAGCTAAGCTCTCTATGGGTTACCATCTTTTTCTTTTTTTTTTCTTACTTATCTTTCCTTTTCTTTCTTTTTTTTTAACTGAAACCGAGCTCTCATCTCTCTCTTTTTTTCTTATTTTTTTTCTTTCTCTTCCCTTCTTTTTTTATTTTTTATTTTTCCTTTTCTTCTTCCTCATCTTCCTACCTATGCTGAATAGCTTTCTTTTTTTTTCTTTCCTATTCTTTTTTCTTTCATTTTTTTCTCCTCTCTCTCTTCTCTGATGGCCAAAACTCAAGCTCCCACACCAACCCGCTTGCTTCTCTTCAATAAGACATTACATCCATTTTTTATAGTTTTCTCTTACTAGGGTTTTTACCAATTTATTGAGGACTGTGGTGTTGTTTTTTTTTTTATATAGGTTTTTTGAAAAAAAAAAGATTTTTCCTAGGATTGATTATTTTTTTGCGTATGGTTTCAATTTTTTTGTTTATCTTGGTAAAGGAGTTGGGGATTAATAATGGGCTATGTAGGGGGAGATAAGAGTTTAGTGGCTATGATGGAGATCTAATAAGTTCAAGGAGACATCATTAATGGGTTTTTTTTGGAGCTTAGGTAATGGTCGAATAGTGTTGAGGAGCTTGAAATAAGTTTTTGGCTACATGTTAGGGCTATGAATGGTCGTGAGATTCGACTCTAAAAGGTGGTTACTGTGGGTTTATTTAGCCAAAAGAGTTGGCTAAGAGTGGGTGGTATTCGATCGAATGGTTCCTGAGCTTTTTTTCCTATTAAAAAATGGCCTATTTTTTGTTTGCAAAATCAGCTCTATTTGAATAGCTCCATTAAAATGAATCCTAGATTTTCAAGGATCAAATCCCTAAATTTCTGGGGTTAGGAGATTGGTAAATGACCAGCTGTGTAGGTAGAGTGGCATGGGAGGAGTAGGGTGGTTGGCAGGATCTGTATTACTATCCAAAAATTTCAATTTCTAAATTTTAAACTTAAAGGTATTTCAATAATTTTGCCTTTAAAAGATAGTTTTATAATTTCACACATTTGAGGTAAAATCTAAAATTGAGATTTAGATAAATTTTATAGCACCACTCAAAAATATTGAATTTTAGATAATATCAAGTCTATTGATCTCCCATTGAAAAACAACCTTATGTAAAACATATACAATCAAAACTCTCTGGACAAAATTAAGTGTCAACAACTTGAATTGAAAATGACCCTAATAAAAAATAACCTAAAATTGAAATAATCTAACCCAAAATTGGCTTTATTTTTAAAAATCCTAAATGACCTGAACTGAATTAACTCGACCTAAACCTAACCCAACCCATCCAATTGATAGGTCTAATCTAAATCCATTTATAAAATACCATAATCCTATATCCTATATAGATTTTTTTTTTTTTTTTTATGTATAAGAGGTTGCCTAGAGAACAAAGAAAATGTTATAGGCGTTGAGATTTGAATTTTAGATTTGTTGGATACATATTCTTAAAAATTATTGCATAAAATGAACTAAATTAAGCTGTGAATTTAATATTTATTTTTTATTTAGTGTTATTTGAAATAAAATTGTTTTGTTTTACTCAATTGAATTAAACAACTTTTATCAGTGTATATGTTGATGTACAATGTCGCATAATTTTCCTATATTTAAATGGCAGCCACATCCAATTGTCATTTTCCCATAAAATGAAATAAAATAAACAAGTCCTAACCCTAAAAAATAAGGGTTCTGTTTGATCAACTTATCATTGAAGTGTTAATTTTTTTAGTTACAATAAATATATATTAATTTATTATAAAATAGTTTGTTAACCTATTAAAAATGAGGATGGATTAATTTAGGCAAGTATAATAACTTTTTAATTTTATATTTTCTTAAATTATTGATTTCAATAAATCTAAAAGATAAAAGAGACAAGTCAAAATAATTTAATCTCACCCCTTAGATTTATTGAAAGATATTGTTAAAAAAAAAGATATAAAACATTTTAATTTTAGACTAATGTAAATTGATTTCTTCTTATTAAAAATTAAATATTAAGTAAATATTTTATTGATAATTTCATTACATATAGTGTATGCTTTCATTTGGATTAAAACGTAATATAAGTTCCACTTAAAAAAATAATAAAAATTAAAAGCGAAAGATTACATAGTATTTTTTTAATGGAAAGGTATTTTCATTAAATAAGATTACTTAATAGTTGGCCAAAAGAATAAGATTACTTATTCTAATAAGTAGGTTTTAACTATTTCCCACTTTTGCCAATAAGGCATTGGTTTATTGGTACAAAAAAAACTTTAAGATCTTGAGGTCCTAGATTCAAGTCTCACTATATGTAGGTTTGGTTGTTTAGTTAAATTATAGTTTATTAGTTGATTATTCAATGAAGTAATAATTGATTGTTCATGTAAACACCCTATTTCGTCTTGATTATTTCCAATCTTGAGTTAATTTAAATTGGGTTTTGGATCTAATCCATTTGATTTGGATTTATCATCTATGTATTAGGCTCAGATTATATTTTGGACTTAATGCAAGCCTATTTGTTTTATTTTATTTTTTTATTTTTGCTTTTATCATTATTCTAGAAATAAATAAAAAGATAAAATGAAATAATAATATTTTTGAAATTTCAGTGCTGTTTAAAATCAAAATTTCGATTAAAAGAGAATAAGATGCTCAATTTTTGAATTGAAATCCTATCTTCATTGTGTTACATAAATTGTTGTTCACATATAGCATGGGAACAAAAACAAACAAAGTGAAAAATAAAGAGAAAAACCCAACAATTGCTAATATCTCGATCACCATTTTTGCTTTTTCTGCCACCATAGTTGGCAACCAAACCTTCATTCTACAATCGACCATTGCCAACACCACCATCTCCAATAAACATATAACCACTAAAGCTAGCTCCAGCCAAAACCCAATCCCAACTCGAGACACCATCACTACCAACAATCAACTATCATAATCCATAAAAGAAAGCCTATTTGATAAAAAACACAGAAGGCAAAAATTCAAGCAGAAAACAGAAGGTGAGCAAGATAAATTACAAGAGAGGCAATCAAGTAAGACCTATAACTAGTGATTGATCCTAAATTCATCAACTCCTTATGCCACCACGAGTCCACCTTTTTTCCATTACCAACACCACCATTGCCAACATTAATCAGTTGAATCTCCATAGTCACCACCACCAATAGCTAGCAAATAAACCAATCCACCTAGTCAATATCTACAAACTCATCCTACCTAGCAAACATTCCATAATACCATCATTTCCCATAGAGCTTACCAACCAGAAAAGTGCAATCTCAACACAAATTGCTAGTAAGCAATCTTAACCTAAATCAACAGCAAGCAAAATATAGATAGTTCCACAGTGGCAGAAATCACAAAATACAAGCATGAGCAGAGAATGGCAATACGGAGCCAATAACCATTGTAGACACCACAACCATCCATTGTCGGGACCAAGCCCTACCACTGCCATTAATTTCTCACTGAATAGTTTTCAATCATTAGTTAAACACATCAACATAGATTCAAGAAGAAATAAATTGAAGTTAGAAACTAAAAAAATCATAAACGAAAATAGAAGAACAAAAATGGAAAATAGATTTTTTTTTTATTTTAATTAACTCATTTTAGAGAGAATTTGACTCCTCAAAATCAATGAAAAGATAATTAAGAACAAGGATAAGACCATACCTCAAAGCCACAACCATAGAAGCAATGAGGAGGTAGATTTTGGAAAGAGAAAATAGTAACTTTGATTTCAGATCTATACAAATCCTATAAGTTTATGAAGAAAACAATCAGATCACTTGAGAGAGGGGATTGAAACAAGCTTCTGGGTGAAATTTGAACTCTAATGGTGGTCGGCTATAGAGGTGAGCAAAAGTCGGTTTGAACTAGACTGATCGAAATCGAGTGAATTCGGTTGAATCTGCTCGGTTTATTCGGTTTTAATTATAATCAATTTTTTAAATCGCTTAAATTGGTTAATTCGATCAATTTTTATTTTTAAAATTGATAACCGCATTGACCGAATTAACCGACTTTCTAATAATTAAAAATAAAAAAATTAAGATAAATATTTTTATTTATTTTTTTTGTAAAATATTGTTGAAATTATTAAATTCTTTAGTAATTTAGTTTGAATGATACTAGAATTTGAATTTGTGGTTAAATAATTATTCATAATAATAAGAAAAATGATAAAAAAATTTAGTTATTTAACCGAACGACCGAACCGAACCGATGTCAGTTATTTAATAATATTTGATCGATTTAGTTATTTGTTAAATGAAAGCCGATTAAGTCGATTATTGATTTTTTCAAATCGAACCGACCAAACCAACCATTTACTCACCCCTAGTTGGCAATGGCAGTAGATGGTGATATGTGGTGGCGCCATCATTGGGAGCTAAAAACTTTCAAAGTTTTGGGCCTGAGTTCGTCCTGTATAGAGAAAAAAGGGAAGTTTTTTTTTAGAGAGAGAAAGGCAAAAAATGAAAATAAGGGAAAATGCTAGAAAAAAAGTTTTTATAGAATTGGTAAAAATGCACTATTTTTAGGCAAAGAAAATCTTATTCCTTTTAACCCATTTGAAGGACTCGCACATAAACCTATATGAAGATCTGACTCGGTCGCTCAACCCATTATCCTGTGACACTACTGAGCTACACCATTTGAGCCACAAACTGAGTTGTTGAGCTTCCAAGCCATCTTAAAGTTTGCAGTTAAGCAGCTGAATCGATTCCTAAACCAAGATAGGACCTTTTTATTAATTTTATTATTTTTCTTATTTATTTTTTTGTGATTTTTTTAAAAATAATAAAAATAACTTTTAAAAAAGTGGTTAAAATTATCCCTAAATAAAAAAAAATTTTAAATTTTTTTTTAGGAAAAGTTGATGTTATCAATTTGCCTTGAATAAAAAAATATTTAAAAAAACATGTTGAGAAAAAGTTGATGTATCAATTTTTCTTAAATATAAAAACATTTTTAAAAAATATTTGAGAAAAAGTTAAAGTTTCAATTTTTCTTAAATAAAAAAAATTTTGAAAAAAGGTTTTGAGGAAAAGTTGAATTATCAATTTTCCTTTAATAAAAATATTTCAAAAATATGTTTTAAGCAAAAGTTGAAGTATCAATTTTCGTAAAATAAAAAATATTTGAAAAATATTTGGAAAAAGTTGAAAGTATCAAATTTTCCTTAAATAAAATATTATTTTTTAAAAATAAAATAAAAAAATTCTTAGGAAAAAGTTGAAGTATTAAATTTTCTTTGGAATTTAATTTTTTAAATAAATGATAAATAATTTGACAACAAACTCTCTATAAGAGAAACAATAGTTTTCTTGTATACGAATTTTTTTAATTTTCTGTCAAAGTATTAGAGTCAATTAAAAACAATTCCTAATAATTAATTATCTATAAGATTTTTTTAAAGGCTCAATGGATAACATGAAACTGTTGGTACCATAATTTGATGGGTGTTATAACCTTACTCGTACTTAACCATACTTCTGAACTTAGCTCGATTTTCAAAGACTAAAATCTACCTTTTAAAGATACCTGAGTTAAACTTGGGACTCCTTTTTAAAATGGAACAGATTCAGTTAGGTGACCAACCACGCTTAAAGAAAAAAGATTAGTGGTGACTCTTTATGTCATGTCTAGCTATAGGTTTACAGATCTATACGTTATGATAATTTCACAACTCCATTGGGGATAGTCAAGAGTCAGGCCGACAAACAAATTTATGTTATCCAAAAGCCTAATAAAATTAAATTTTTTAAATATTTTTTATTCACTTATTTTACTTATTTATTTTGCTTATTATGTCATTCATATACATGTGCATAACATGAGCTCTATACCTAAGCTCCATCTCTCTAAGAGGGAGTAAAGTACCTATGTTTTTATAAGATTTTAATGCTTTCACAGTGGCTAGCGAAATACTCCCACTCAAATTAAATCCTTTTCGCTTGTAGCCTATAATGGGTAAGAATCGGGGTCCTTTACTAGTTTATGATGGATAATGATGTGAAGAACGATTTAGGGACTAATAGATTATAAACCCAAACCACATGTAGTAAAGTATAAGAAGCCAACCTTAAGCTGAAGCCATGTCTAAGCATTATTAGAATGTAAACCTAGTTAGGACATATGAGTGAACTTTTTGAGCTTTCTTTTTATTTGATCTTTTATTTATTGTTAAGTTGTTATATGTTGTATGTTGTATTTTAATCTAGCATCACTAACATATGCATTCATCCATGCATCATAATATGACAAACACCAGTACATGCGTTCATTTACCTATTAATACATCATTGTGCATACATTTATGTATTTGCATATCATAATATATTATGTCAAGCATTCAATGCATTCATTCATTCATGTATTTAGGATTCTTAAACAAGCTAGGTTCATCTTAATTTTTTTTACGTAAACATTTAATAAAATAAGCATCTTAATCTATGATAATCAAATGTTTAAGGACAGCTCAACCATCGAAGACTCTTATTTAACCTACTCGTCATACTAGATTATAAACAAGGCAAATGGAACAAGAGCAAAATAGCCATATGGATAAGATTGAGAGAACTAAAAAAGAGTTAAAAGGAAAGTTGGCAAAGATGATAGAGATGCTAAAGAAGTTAGATAAAGGTAAGTCAATAAAAAAGACCCTAAATTCAAAAGAGATACAAGATATCATGGATTTTTTGCACCTTTATGAGTTTGGCAGAAATCAAGGCAAATCTTCTCAAAACACACAAGCCTCACAAATGTCATTTTTTGGGGTATATGCTTACATATATCCTAAAGTGCCATTTCATAGCTACACTAACCCTACCTTTAGAAAAAGGTATATGATCCAATTGAAGTTCCTAATTTTGATGATTTTAAAGAGAATGAGAGATTAAAGATAAAAACATCTAAGGTGATGGATTATTCAAGCTAAAAATAAAAAATAAACTTTTTGGAAGAAATAGTGTGAGCTATTGAAGAAATGGATTATTTTGGCTTCATGGATGTAGTTGAACTCCGTTTGGTCTAGGATGTGGTCATCCCACTAAAATTTAAAGTCCTTAAGTTTAAAAAATATGATGGGATAAAATGCTTAGTAACTTATGTGACCATGTACTATCGTAAAATGGTTGTCTATACTTAAAATAAGAAGCTGTTGATGCATGTATTCTAAGATAGCCTTATTGATTCAATTGTAAAATGGTACATCTAGTTAGAGAGAACTTGTATACACTTATGGAGTAGGTTGGCAAGGGCATTCATTACCTAATACAAACATATCATAGACTTAGCTCTAAATTATTTATCTTTACAAAGCATGAAAAAGAAACCTTCTAAAAGCTTCAAGGAGTATTCATAATGGTAGAAAGATGTTGTTGCTTAAGTTCACCTTTCACTGAAAAAGAAACAATAGTTTTATTTGTGAGTACTTTGAAGGCTTCAAATTATGAGAAAATGATCAAGAATACCACTAAAAATTTTATCGATATAGTGAATTCTAGGCAAATGATAGAGAATGCTATTAAGAGTGACAAGTTTGAAGAGGAAGAAACCACTAGTACAAAAGAAGATGGTATGTCCAAATGGAAAGAAAACGAAACTTAAGTTGTGGGTTTTGAAGGATAGTAGTTCAAAAGTTATGCCCCATACCCATTGCCAATATATCCTGCTTATTATCTAGTCATTAACCATGTCATGCCTCTCTCTTACCATCTTGTTCCACAACCAGCTTATTGACCAATCTTTCAAACACCTACATATGGGTCTAGTCCTATTACTACACCAGTTTCAAGGCCTTATAACTAAGTAAGTGGTTTGAGAATATCTAGGAACAACCACGAGAGAGTTTACATTAATGCTATCTTCATAACCTACACTAAGCTATTCTTAGAATTGATTAAAAATGACTTGGTATCTCTAGTTATTCTAGAACCATTGAAGCCGTTCCATCTCAAATGGTATGATACTAATGCCACATGCAATTAACATAATGGAAACATTGGTCATTCTATAGAAATTTACCATACTTTTAAGCACATGGTGCAAAGTTTGATATGAAAAGGCTTGGTAA
Source organism: Durio zibethinus (assembly GCF_002303985.1). Next base: position 15,167,553 of record NW_019167982.1, on the reverse strand, counting down.
ACTTTAATGAATTAGAGGAACTAGATGTCAATAAAAACCTTTTTGTCCGATCACACAGGGGTATAATTTTAAGAAGGATAAGGATGTTAAGGCTGGTTGAAAGTTGCTTGTCATTTTAATATTTCTTTTAGAGTAATGCTATGATTTCTTTTATGTAATAAGATTTTATTTTTTATCATTTTAATAAAAAGGCAAGTTGATGCATTTCATTAAATTTTCTCTTTCATCCAAACCACTATTCTATACTTTATTATTTTTCATATCCTTTTATTCCCATTTTCAAATTCCAAATGATGAATGTTTAGACAATGATAAACAATAATTTTAGGACTTAATTTTGGAAACTTATTCATATTGATAAATTTAATCTGTAGAGATTATTTGAGTAAAAAAAGAATCTGTGAACATATATAGAAACAATCTGTGAACATATATCATTCATGAAAAAATGAAATGGATATTTCTTGAAGCGTATGTCAGTCTGTCTTTATTCAAAACATAGTCTTTCAAAGAAAAGATTCATATTTGATGTGAAAAATTACTATATTTCTTTTACCATTCCTAAAAATGAAATCATCGAATGCTACCCCTTCTGTGCCTATTATGATTTCTTTTTCTAAAAAACCTAACCAAGGATCACCCTTTATATGAGGGGCAAATTTTGGAAAAAAACCTACAAATAAAAAAGCAAAAAATTACAAAAGTTCTCAAAGATGGGGAGTAAAAAAAGAATCGCTTCTACAAAAAAAGCAAAAAGAAAAGAAAAGCAAATACCACAAATGACCTAGGGTAAAAGAATGAGAATTCTTGAGGAATAAGATGAATAAGAAAAAAAGTAGTGAAATGATGTGGAATGGGACAAAGTACCAAGTTACATTACATGATGAAAAATGATCCTTTAGTTTGAACCCTTTAAACATATATTTTGAGCCTCTTTTATCCATTTTTTCATGTCTCTTCACCATAGCCTATATTACGACCTATAAAAGTCTACTTTGATTAAATGTGAATGCTCAAATTGCATGATCATTTATTGAGCTAAAAAGGCATGCTTGTAATGGAGCAATGGAATCATGATTTTTTTCTTATGTTTTCGAGATTGATATGTGCGAGATATCAATAATGGATGAAGTGAAAAAAATAAAAGAATAAAAAATGTGAAATGTGAAAAAATGAAAAAAGGAAAAGAAGAAAAGAAAAGCGAGACTCAAATTGAAACCCAAAAGGGCAATTTGGGTAGAAAAACATTTAAGCTAAAAATTGGATGGGCAGATAAATATATGGAAGATCAATGTCATCTAAAGATCCTTTGAAACTGAGAAAAATTTGATAAGCTCAAAATGATTCTGAAAATCAATGAAATGAGTTTTTGAAAAAGAATTCTAGATTAATGTTAAAAATTATTTGAATATTCATTGTTTAGACATTATTATACCATTCAAATATTTATCCTAGTGACATACTTTGAATTTATTCTTTTGCCTATTTGTTTTTGTACCAAACTCATTCTTGTATTGATTACCTATTCTTTCAGTTCACCTTGTCCTTTCTCATTTTTGTATCCCAAAATAAATCGAGAAAATATAAGATTATATTATATTTGTTATGAATTAAAATGATAATGAATGAATGACAATGTCCATAAAGGATTTATGCATTTCTTTGAAAAGAAATCAAGAATGATATTGGGTAAAAAGAAAATGAAAAATGATGAAAAGATGATTTGAAAAGGCATATGCGGTGCCTATTTGGTGAATATGGTGATGGATCAACCAATATAATATGTGAGTTATGACCAAATGTTAGAAATAACATAGATCGTTTGACAAATTTTGTGAATTGATTTTGAAATTTTTAATGTTGGGAAGCTAAAAAAAATGTGAGATGGTGGAGTCTTGAGAACTTTATTACCACAATCAATTAGAATTTCATGGTATTGATTTTAGTAACATATACATTACATTGTCGTTCAAATAATACATGTACATAATTCAGTGAATATTTGAATCTTTGTTTTGATCATTGCATTTGCATCATTGTTTGGTCATGTATTTGCATCATGTAGTGAATGTTTGAATCATAGTTTAGAGTAAGGCATTTGCATTATTGTGAGAATTTGAATTGTTGCATTTGCATCATTGAGAAAGCATTTGTATCATTATCATACAAAATTTTGACTTTGGTAGGAACATTTTGAACTTCTAAATCCTCGAATGAGGAAAATTTTTCATGATGAGATTTTTTACGACAAAAACATTCCAAATTTTAAAGTTGTGATGCCTTTTGAAGAAGTATTTTCAATGTTGAGAATGATTTGTAAGACTTTTAGACATAATCTTTAAGAATTTTCAAATGAGAATCTAGAAAATTTTTTAATGTGAATCCCCAAAGTTTTTGAATCAAAATCTTTGAAATTTTGGATGAAACACTGGAATTTTTGAATAGGAACCTTTAAAATATTGGATATAAAACACTAAAGTTTTTCTTTATGAAAATATTTGAAATTTTAGTTGTGAATCTCTAGAAGTTTTTCAAATGAAAATCTTTGAAATACTGATGTGAATCGCTAAAGTTTTTCAAATAACATTCTTTGAAATTTTGAATGTGAACCTTTAAAATTTTTTAATGTGAATTTTTGGATTTTAAATATGAATCTCTTGAATGCAAATCTTTGAATTTTATGAATCTTCAATTCTTGTGAATAAAAAAATTTACAAATCTTCAATTCTTGCAAATCTTCAAGTTTTTGCAAATCTTAATTCTAGTGAAATTTCAAAATCTTGCAAACCTTTAATTCTTATGAATCTAAAAATTCTTGCAAACCTGAAATTTTATGAATTTGAAAAATCTTGTAAATTTAAAAGTCTTACGAATTTGAAAATTTTTGTAAACTTGAAATTCTTGTGAAGCTAAAAGTCATATAAATCTTTGGTGAATCTTTGAATTACGAACCTTTGAATTTTCAAATTGTGATTGTTTAAATTCAAATTGTGAAATTTTGAGTTTCAACTCATGTTGTGAATTTTTTATTATGAAAATTTTTAATATTTCAAATTGTAAATCTTTGAAATTTCAAAATTTTATAGTTCTTGTAAAGCCAATTTCAAAATTGTGATTCTTTGTGCAATTCTTATTTCACAGAAACTGTGCAAAGAAGGGTAACTATAGACACCCTATTTCATCTCGAGTTATTCTCGGATCTTGAGTTAATTTAAATTGGGTTTTGGACCTAGTACAATTGATTTGGATTTATCATTTGAGTATTAGGCTCAAATTATATTTTGGATTTAATGCAAGTCCATTTGTTTTATTATTTTATTTATTTATTTTTGCTTTTATCATTATTTTGGAAATAAATAAAAAGATAAAAAAAGGGATAAAATGAAATAATAAGATTTTTGAAATTTTAGTGCTACTTGAAATCAAAATTCAGATTGAAGAAGATAAAATGCTCAGTTTTTGAATTGAAATCATATCTTTATCATGTTATATAAACTGTTGTTCACACATAGCAAGGGGGCAATAACAAATAGAGTGAAAAATATAAAGAAAAACCCAACAATTACTTGTAGTTCAATCACCATTTTTATTATTTTCTCTACCATAAGTAGCAACAGTTAGCAAAGGTTGGCAACCAAACCTTCCTACCACAACCGACCATTGCCAACACTGCCATCTCCAGTGAACACATAACCACCAAAACCAGCTCTACCCATAACCCAATTTTAACCTGGGACACCATCACAACCAATAACTAGTGATTGATTCTAAATTCATCAACTCCTTATGGCTCCGTGAGTCTACCTTTCCATTGCCAACATCACCCCTGCCAACATTAGTTAGCCAAATCTCTATAGTCACCACCACCAGTAGCCAGCAAACAACCTAATCTACCTAGTCAACATCTGCAAACTCATACTACCCAGTAAACATTCCTAATAGCATAATTTCTCACAAAGCCTACCAATCAGAAGAGTTGCAATCTCAACCCAAATTGATTGTAAGCAATCTAAACCCAAATTGACAACAAGCAAAATATAGACAATTCTATGGACAGAAATCACAAAAAACAAGCATGAGCAAAGAATGGCAATATGGAGCCAACAACCGAAGTAAACACCATAGCCATCCATTGTTGAGACTAAGTCCTACCACTGCTATTAATTTCTCATTGAATAACTTTCAATCATCAGTTAAGCACATCAACATGGATTCAAGAAGAAATAAATTGAAGTTGGAAACTAAAGGAATCCAGAAATGAAAAGAAATGAACAAAAAGTGAAGAATAGAGATTTTTTTTTTTAGGTTTTGTTTTAACTCATTTTCAAGAGGATTTGAATCTTCAAAATCGGTGAAAAGGGAGTTAAGAACAAGGACAAAGCCATACCTTGAAGCCACAATCATCAGAGCAACGATGAGGTAGATTCTGGAAAAAGAAAATCGTAACTTTGATTTTAGATCTACACAAATCCCATGAGTTTCTATAGAAACCAATCATATCATTCAAAAGAGGGAATTGAAACACGCTTCTGGGTGAAATTTAAGCCTCAACAGTGGTTGGTTAGCAATAACAGATGGTAGCAAGCTATGACACCATCAACAGGATCTGGAAACCCTTGAAGTTTTTGACCGGAGCTTATCCTATATAGAGAAAGAAAAAGGAAGTTTGCTTTTAGAAGAGAAAGGCAAAAAATGAAAATGAGGAAAAAAGCTTGAAAAGGGGATTTTATAGCATTGGTAAAATGACATTGTTTTTAGGCATAGAAAATACGATTCCTTTTGACCCGCTACAAGGACTCATACGTTAGCCCAATAAAAAATATTTTAAAAAAATATTTTAAGGAAAAGTTGAACTATCAATTTTCCCTAAATAAAAATATTTTATAAAATGTTTTGACGAAAGGTTGAACTATCAATTTTCTTTAAATAAAAAAAAATGTTTCAAAAAAGAATGTTTTAAGGAAAAATTGAAGTATCAATTTTCTTAAAATAAAAAATATTTCAAAAATATTTGGGGATAAAGTTGAATGTATCAAAATTTTCTTAAATAAATTATTAATTTTTTTAAAAAATAAAATAAAACAAAATAATAATTCTTAGAAAAAAGTTAAAGTATCAAATTTTCTTTGAAATTTAATTTTTTAAATAAATTTTAAATAATCTGATGACAAAGTCTCTATAAGAGAAACAATAGTTTTTTTGTATACTTCTAAGGTAAAGGAATTATCTTAATTTTTTACCAAAGTATTAGAGTTAATTAAGAAAAATTCCTAATAATTAATTATCTGGTAAAATTTTTTAAATGCTTAATGGATAACATGAAATAGTTGATACCATCCTTTGATGGATGTTATAAGGGTATTATAACATTCCTCAACGTAATTGTATTTCTGGACCTAGTTCGATTCCAAAGACTAAAATCTACCTTTTAAAGATATGCTAGTCAAATTTGGAACTCTTCTTTAAAATGAGACAGATTCAGTGAAGTGACTAATTGCACTTAAACAAAAAAGATTGGTGGTGGCTCCTTAAGCCATATTTAGCTATAAGTTTATGGATGTATACATAAGATAATTCAGTTTATTATATAGATGTAATTCTTGATTATGAGTGTTACACCAAAAAAACTATTTCCCACTTTTTCTTTTTTTGATCAAATTGTGTTATCAATCCCTCTACCTATGTTAAAATATGAATTTGATCCATCTACAATGATTTTGTTATTGACACTATCTCTACTTTTTGTGATTTGAAATATCAGTCCAATTGATAATAGTGTTAAATTTCCTCTATTAAATCCATTGACATGGATACTAACCCAATGATATGGTAATTACACTACTTATTTAGTTCACATCATCATGTAATTGTGTGAATGTTTAATCATATGGATTTTTTAATCATGAGGATTATACATAGCTACCCATCAAAATCATTTTTCATTGTTTCTTCGTTTTTTCATCCTATCTAAAATTACTCATCTCTCTAAAATTAATCTCTCTCTTGTTCGTAAACATTCAAACCCAACCACCTCTCAAACCTAGATTTTGATGTCGGATCACCTTGTCGACCAACATCTTTCATCATCGGTTGTCGCTAGCTAACATTGGAATCCTTAAAAAACCACTTACTTACTCTTCGATGCTTCTTCTTCCCTTTTAACATATTAGTTTTTTTTTTCTATAAATGGTCTAGAAAATCCTAGATATAAAAACCAAAATCAAAACTTTTCATTCCCAAGAAACCATTAAAAATCTCTACCTTTATCTCTTGTCGCCATGTAGTTATCAGATTAGTTTTTTCGTTGGAGTTGCATTCACCAATACCTTTATTTAAAAATGTTTTTTAAAATATTTTTGGATATTATTGTAATAATGTGTAAGTTCAAGAACTCGACTATTAGAAAAAATAGAAGTCACCACCAATATTTTTTAACTAGGTGTGATTGGTCACCTAAGTTAATCTATTCTTTTTAAAGATTCCATAAGATTTAATTAAAGATCCTTAAAAAAAAACAAGCTCTAGTCTACTAATTAGAATTAGATTTAGGAGTTCGGTTAGGTGTGGAGAAGGTATTAGCACTCTACAACTTTTGTCTAAAAAATAGTATCAACTAATTTTAAATCAATCTATAAGGTATTGACTAAATGGTCATTTTTTTTTAATTTTACTTGATTTAGTTTTATCCTTTATATATTGAAAAATTTTAAGTTTTCCCTACTATTCTATGGTATTTCTAAAATTTTTCTTTGCTTCAAGAGTATTCAAAAAACTCAGTAGTATTCAAAAAACTCATACATTTTTTTGAAGAGATTTCATCATTTGATTTATTAAGTATTTTATGAAAAAACTTCATTCTAATTCCTATTTTTATTTGAAAATAAATATAATCACTAATGTTAAAATTTTTATCTGAATGTTTCACAATTTTTGGATAATTTAGAATAGGAGTTTCTCAATTAAAAATTTCATAGAAAATCAACAATTTTTTATTTATGGAAATTTCATTATTAGGTAATTTCCATTCATTTTCAAAATTCTTATAGTTTTTTTTTATTATTGTCTTTTTTTTTTCATATTAGTTGAAAACAAATGCCAATTATTATTATTTTTCACCATTCTGGAAATGTTTTGGAGACCAAAAAATTTCTAAGAAAAGTACCTATTCAAGATTTTTAGATATCATTGAATAATTTTCATTTATTTTCAAAAATTTTATTTTTTATTCTTGATTTGAATTGAAATGTAAATTATTAATTTTATTGAAATTTTCATCTAAATTTTCTTAATTTTGGTGAATTTGAAAGAAAACTTCTCATTTACAAATTTTTAAATAAATCATCCATTCTTTATTTTTTAGAATTTCAACATCGAGATAATTTCCAATTACTTTAAAATAATTTAAGGTTTTTCATTTGATTTATTTATTTTTTTATTGAAAATAATTGTAAATTATCTTTATTGAAAATTTTTTAGAAATTCAATTCGATCTGGTAGAATGAAGATTTTATAAGAGGTAGCTAAAAATCAATAGAAATGAGGCCAATTTGGAACGAAAAAGGCCCTGCAAAAAACTTCCCACTACTTAGTCTTAAATCGCTACCTTTCATCCATTCCACCATTGCCTACTGCTGAGCCAAAAAATCTTCCTACAACTTAGACCCAAACCCATAGCTAAACCTCGAATAACCTAGCTTTTTCGAGTCATCAAATAACCCACCACCATTATAGCAATTGAGAAAAGAAAAAACCTAAACTACTTATTCATGCTCACCAAACAAAACCAATAAAAAATCCAACACATTCCTCTCAAAGGAAACCACAACACTGAAAATGCCATAAAAAATTGGTGGTTTCGATTTTGGGGACTTTGCATGGGATTTGAGGTTGGATTTTTAGGGGAGAGAGATACTAGAGCTAGGTGAGGAACATACTAAAAGAAAGGGCATTTGAAGTGATGAAGTAAGGGCTTTTTTGGTTTTGAAATCAAAACTTTCGGCCTAAATCTAGGAAAATCCATCAATTTTTTTGAGAAATTTGATTCGGTAGAAGTGTTTAAGAGATTGAGGGGAGCATTTAGTTGAATTTTGGTCTTAAACTAGCACTAATGATCGACGACTAACAATGGACTGTTAGGGAGTGTTGGAGAGAGGGTTGAAACTTTTTTTTTAAAAGAAGAAGTGAAATGTATTTAAAACAACAAAACTTGGTTTTTATAGAAAAATAAAATCAGTTGACCTGAGTGTGGACTTGACCTAAATCGAGGTCCATGGCACGGCTTGAGACCCGACTCTATTGATTAGCCCTTGACTAGTCCAATCAAACTGGCTGAACCAATCGAACTACTCCAGATTACTTGAAAACCATCAATAAAATCAATCAAACCACCTGAACTGGACTGAATCACTTTTAACCGTTGATCAGCTTTGACTAGTCTATTTCAAGGTATTTTTTTTTATTTCCTTTATTTTTTGTACATTTTTACTAAGACATATATGTGTTTATTTATGCACATTCAAATCTTAAATTTTTAAATAAATATATTTTTAAAAATACAAAAAAGGAAAAAGGTGTTAAAAAATATTTTTAAAATGGGCATTTTAGGGTTACTAATCATTCTTACGCATAACCGTACTTTCGAAGCCAAGCTGGTTTTGGATCTCAAAAATTATTTTTTCAATAAAGTTTTAATTAATTTTAAATTTTTATTAAAAAAGTAAGTTTTAATATGTGACCAATAATACCTAATTAAAAAATATTGATAACGATTTTTTATATTTTTAAATTCGTTTGACAGTCTCCAAAACTATTATGATAATTCAAAATTAAATTTATTATTAAAATTTAATAATTTAAATTTAAAATAATTTAGAATTAATGATATGAAGTATCAAATTCGAATAAAAAATAATTCAAATTAAAAATAATTAAAACTTAAAACAAACCCAAATCGATTGGAATTTTTTATCCCAAATGACCCAACCCATTTGCCACATCTACCCATAACGGCAACCAGATATTCAAAGAAGGTTATGAAAGTCAGAACCTCCACAATCGACAAATGTAATGTTGTTTATTGGATTAGATTAGCGAAATCAGCACCAAATACAAATGTCCTCGGCAACTATTTGTATTTTTTGGTCTGACAAGATGTCCTCGGTAAACTATTACTATAGTAGTAGCTAATGTAATGCAAGCGTTACGATGCGACGCTGTTATTGTTAAATGTTACAAATAAGAATTTAACATAATTATGAGATAGTGTTTAATATATATTAATATTAATGTGTATAAAGGAAACACATCAGCAACACTTTGACAATAAAATCTCAATTTATTTAGAAGGATTAGAAGCAATCAATTACATATGCAAATCAATCTCTATAAACTTCATTTCCCTATTATTAAAAATTAAAAAGTAACTTGAATATAATTAAAAGATGCAATGCATAAAGTATAGTTATTATCGCATTTTAACTAATTTAATTTGATAAATTAGTAATGTAATAGACAATTTAATTAGTGAAGTTACATTGTAACGATCGTATTTTAACCGAAGGCTTATAGGATTGACACCATATTTTACCTGAAGGCTTACAATATTGATACCGTGACTCCTCTTGGCAAAATCAGTTCTAAGAGCGACATCATAAGCCTCATGGTATATAATCCATAATTAATGATGCATGAGCTTCAAAACCAAATGAAATTATGGTTTATGGTATATGTCAAGGAAACTTAACTATGTTATTAAAAAAAAAAAAAAAACTTTAAGTTGATAAGGATGTTAACATATCCTTATCCAATACATACGTGAAAGTTTGATAAGTTTCATTAGCTTACAAACGGAACTTTATTTAATCCTGACATTGACCAACGCACCAGAACAAAATAGTATATACAACTTTGAGCATTAAGATACTACAGAAGCATGTTGCTTATATCACTCTCTAGCAATAAAGCTTCGATATAAGATAGGAAGAATGTGGTGCACCCTAGAATCTGTGTTATGTCGTCGACTCAGCCTTCAATTATTTGGGTTTCTTTTAACAGAATGACTGTAAGAAACACAACGATACGTTTAAAAAACAGATGAACTTTGTTCAAATACAATGCTTGAAAATTAAGATACAATGATTTCGTAAAGACTTATCTCCATGATAACTCATGAAGATTAGTTCATTGGGCTGCTCAATGGTCTCCAGTTTCCATAAACACAAATCTATGGTACTTTTTTGGTTACAGAATAAACCACCTTATGTGACCCCGCGTATTGCTGCAGATTTAAAACATTTATTATAATAATTTTTTTTTTCATATTGATATTAGAAGTGAAACAAAAAGCTCTCACAGTGCTTTAAGATAGTGAAATTATTGGTAAGTTTAAACATGTTATATATATTAAAAGTCTTACAAAAATCGCTTACCATTTTTCAATGCTTGGTTTGAATTATGAAACGAAACATTTTGTAGCGTAATCCAGAGGCCTCAAGCACTGTTGACTGCTCAAGCAGCTGAAACATATAGCAAAGAAGAAAATGTTATATCTACAACCATGTCAAGTCTCAAACGGTGACTAATTTTAGAAACAATGTTTTGGATGTCTTAAATATCAGTGGGACCTAATTAAATATAAAGAAAATCATGCCAATGCATAAAAAACAGTAATCCTAATTGTGTTGAAAGTAATTTTGCAAAGGAAAGATTGTTCCTGTTAATTAGAAAATTTTCTTATAATCTTTGGAAAGATTGTTCCTGTTAGAAATTTGTTAAAATACCTATTTGAAAAGAATTTTTTGTTAGAACTTTGTTAGAATGGCTATTAAAAGTTGTTCATTTAATTTTTTCAAAAATTGTTTGTATTTGCATTGCAAAAAATCATTAAGTTTTTTCTTCCGTGGGGTTATAGATTCAATTTTCTCGTGGGCTAACTCTGTGGAGGATGGTGATCAAGTTAGTTTCTGACAGCAGTACAATTTATTACTGTGTTAGCCTTTATTTTTTCATTTAAAAATATTTGGAATTAATAAATGTAAATGATCGATAACTTGTTACTTATAGAAGCCATTTGTTGAGGCTAATTCAATGCTTCAAATAAAAATGCAATTTCAACTTGTAAAATTGAAACTGTATCATTCAAGATTCGTATCAAGACAAGACGTCAAAGTGAAACGTTTATCAATAGTTGACATGCTTAACAAGTGATGTACATTTCATGATTTGAATATAAAAAAAAGGTATAGGAAATGTTATTTATTATTTTTTTATTACAATATGTTTTTTAATTGTATTAATTGACTTATTTTTTCTCCCTTGTTTGTTCATTTGTAAGGAATCAAATGCAAATTACCTTTTTTTTTTTTCTTTTGGAATTGCGGATCTTTAGCTTGGTGTAATTTTTTTATTCTTTTATTTTTATGTCAATGAATTTGGAACTTTTACACAGATTTTTTACATGAATATTGTAAGTATTTTAATGGAATGTAATTTATATTTCAAATTTTATTTTGAATATTATTTTTTATATCCTAATAAATATAAATGAAATATTTGGAAATTAATCTTGCAAATTCTTTTATGTATATATTTATTTTGCATATAATAATAATAATAATAATAATAATAATTATTATTATTATTATTATTATTATTATTACCCTTTGAAAGAATTTTTTAGTGACAATGCCCCCTCATTAAAAGTTGATATTGTTTTGTGATGCAATAAACTTAATGGTCAGAATTATAGTAATTCCAAAAATGCAATTCGAGTGTTTGATTTAATAATTAATTTTTTTAACAACGACATTTTCCTCACATTTTTTTAATATGTGACAATTTATTTTAGACATTATTTATATGTATATTTGTGACGAGATATTTCGATACTAATAGAAATAATAGTAGTGCCATTAAATTTTGTCACTACTTTTTTTTTTTGAGTTGAAAAAGTTGTCACTAAAAAATTGAATGGTTGTGGCAACTTTATGAAAGTCATTACTAATAAAATAGTGACAAAAGTATTTGTGACGACAAGTGAGAGTGTGAGAAAATCGTTACTATAAAGTTTACTGAATAAATTTTAAGCTTCCAATGACCATTTTTATTATCACTAAAAACTCATTTTCTTGTAGGAAGCTTGTAGTTCTTATTTTATTAATGCTATAGAAGTATAGGCAAAATGAAAAATTTTCTTTTGTGTGATATATCTCAGAATTTAAAAGAAAATAAAAAGAGTAAACAATAGAAACGGGAATTAAAAGTCTAATAACATGGAAAATGAGTAATAAAATTCATTGCTACCTTTTTACAAATTTAAATGATAGATTTTGAAATAAAATGAAATACAATGTAAATGAAATCTTTCTATACCCCTAACATGTTGGAATGATATTTTAATTACATTGAATATATTTTTAAAGTCAAATAATGCAGATAGAACAAACACAATTATTCTTTATGCATTTTAAACATTTGATAATAAATATACTTGTAGCTCAATATGATGAATCTCATTATGATAATAAATATCTTATTTCAATAAAAAGAATACAAAAATGATTCCAATATATATATTTTCAAGATTGAATGTTTAAGCTGTGGAATAAATAATTCTGTGATATGTAATAAAGAAATTGAGTTTTGGTTTATTGTATGTTACCAGTGAGTCTTCAATTATGGTGGAGCGCAGAATAATTCTGAAAAATTAGGAATATTGTTCGTTCCACTGATTTTTTGTTTATATGTTCCCTTCCATGATTCACCTTGTTTTTTTTTTTTTTTTACATGCCTGTATTACTTGTATTTTAGGGGATAATTTTTATTAATTATGGATTGAAAGCTCAAACAAAAGGACCAACTAAAATACATTAAAATAGAGAAAAGCATAAAAAATCAAAATGAGTTTTGAAAATAAAATTAAAAAATTTATTCACTTTTCTCCTTTGATTTACTAATTGATGCAAAACTAACGTTAGTTGGGATGCTTGCACCCCACAAACTACGAGATTAAAATTGATCTTTTGCACCACTGAAACCACTGCTGGAATTTGGCTTGATCTCCTTTCTATCTTTCTCTTTTTGACTTTCTATTTTTTCCCATCCTTTTTCTGCAGAAAACCTTTCTTCTACATTTTAATCTTTCTTTTTTCTTTGTTTTGATGAATTGTCTCCTCCATAAGCTTTCATCTTATAGAGAATCTTTTGCCTTTATTTTTTTAATCATAAACGCATTCTTTTACACCATAATCAATTAATATAAATTAAATAATCAATAATAAAAACTTATAACACATCCAATAAAAAATGATAAATATAACAAAATTGGGGGTTTAATAAACAATGCCAATTTTGGAGATTACTTTTAATAATAAAGTTATAGATAATATATATATATATATATATATAATATAGTTAAGTTTAAGTGAATAATAATGGATAATTACTTAAGTTTTCGAAGGATTGCTCTTTTCTTTCTTCAGCACATTGCATCTGGCCACTTGTTAAACATCCAACTTATTGCTAATTGGCATAAATGGTGGAGCCCATCTTGAATATAAAATTACAAGAAATTAGATATTCATTAGATGTAGGATAACACCACATTACCAAGCCCTCACCACATGTAGGTGGAGATGAAAGAAGCCTACTATATGATAGATTTGGAAAGGGCACCAAAAAGAAATCTTGGCTCTGATACCATGTTAAGCATCAACTTAAAACTAATTGGTAATAAGTGGAGGGTCTAACCTGAATATAATACTACAAAAAATTGGATATTTATTATATGTGAGATAACCTATTTTAACAAACCCCCATCACATGTGGATGGAGATGGAAGAAGTCTACCACGTGAGAAATTTGAAAAGGGTAATAAAAGAAAATCTTGACTTTGATACCATGTTAAGCATCTAACTTACTACTAATTGACATTAAGTGGAAGGGCCTAACTTGAATATAAGACTACATGATGTTAAATATTTATTAGATGTAGGTATTATTTTCCATTTCTCATTCTCGCTTCTTTTTTCCATTTGTTGCATCATTTCTTGAACTATTTTTTGTTTAATTGACATTGCTTTTAGTTTGTCACTAACAGAGTCTTCATTGTGAAACCCAACGAGGTTTTAACCAGGGAACTGGTTGAGCTATTGCTCAGGCCGAGTCTCTTCGTTATAAGCTTTTAGGAGGTATTGCCATTTGGTGGTACATACTCAATATTGATTCATTTTTATAGATTTAAAGCTTGTTAATGCTAAATTTATTATTATTGTCAATGTGCAATTTTCATGTGCAATATATGAAATGAATTTAAATCATTAGGGTTTGTTATTGGTTTGTCATATAAGGTCATCTAAAAAGTAAATTAGTACTTCACTTCCAATTTTTTTGTTTGAAGGTGACAAGTAAATATTTTTGTGTTAGAATCTTTGAAGGCGTTTGCATGATTGGTTTAATTTTCAAATTTATTCAATCTATTTTGGAGAAAGAAAGTATTCAAAAGAACATTTTAGTGTTCGTTCTCTTTTCATTTAACTAATAAGTTGCCTAAGCATCTTCATTTGTAGTTTAATTGAAATTGCATTTAATTATCTCGAACCCCCTATCGAGAATATTTATACTGCAAAATTTAGGAGTGGTTAAACATTTGAAAGAAATAATTTAATTTTTGAAATTAGAATTCTTAATGTATAGAGTTGCGGTTATTTATGAATATGACTGCTTTAGTTTTTGTCTTATGAGCATGGCTAAATCCAATTTCATGACGGTAATGATGCCTTAAGTATGTTGTTTGTTGCTAAAAATTGTGTATTGGAGTGGGTGAGTGGCTAATTTCTAAGTGTTATTGATTTAGTGGTTTGTATCATATGACTCTTTGCCTAGTGCATTTGATCAATGCATGTTTAAAATTTTCTAATGCATGTTGTTTATTAATCTTTTAAAAGTCCAACATTATTCTATAATTTATAAAAGTAAATATGTCTATTTCATTGTGCTTTCACAATTTTGGTTATAAGATTACTTGTAAATGGGATAGATTGTTCTATGATTTCTTTATTAAATCTTTTGTTGTCTGTCTTTTCCTTTTTGGTTAATTTTCATTAACCATACCTTGATTATAAAGAATAATTGTATCATAGTTTAAACCAACTATTTCACGCATTGGTTCCTTGAGAAGATCACATGGTTACTTAGATGTGAGGGAGTATAGTAAAATTTTTTCTCTTTTGGTCTTTCTGTTACAGCAAGTCTTGACCTAAGTTTTGAAAGAAGCAGGTTAGTCAAAGGACTCTTACCTAATGTTGGATGACTTTACTAAGGTACGTCCTATTCTATTTTATATTTATCTTATAACTATTCAATTTTATATCTAATTAAGATGAAATTATGGCTTAGTTGAATTTTTTTGACATAGGTTTCATTTTTCTAACATTGGTTTCATTTTGCTTAAATAATCTTCTTTCTTTGGAGGCAATAGATAAATTTATCATCATTGCTTTGTATTTGGCACAAGTTTTTAGGAGGTTTGGCCTAAAAATGGAGCTTGAAGTTCTAGTTGATTAAGCTAAATTGTGCAGTCTTTAACTTGAATAATTCGAAAACAACTAGCTGCATATATCAAAGAAGAGCTTCACATTTTAGAATCATACATATTACACATTTACTTTTACCCTTTCTTGTTAACCTAAGTGACAATAAATAATTTGCAATGTATCTAAATAAACTTTAGTTCTTTATTAACGTTTATATATATATATATATATATATATATATCTTTAAAATTGTTATGTCTCTGAGAAATGTGATATAGCTATTTAGATTCTTATTTCCAAATTTGTTCTTTATCAAATCAACTCTACCATTATCAAGATCACCACAGGTTTGTGAGGTAGCAAGTTATTTCCTAGGTTGGTTGCCTTTTTTATAAGTTCAACTTTATCTAGTCAATTTAGTTTCTTTTCGTGGTATAGTTCAACTTGTTGGTCTTATGCTTTTTTTTTTCATGATATGTTGATTTCATTTTATTAAATCAAATTATTTTAAACTCAAATTTTTATACATTTTTTTACTAAAACTAAATATAGTTTTGTATTGACTACTTAGGTCTCCGTTAAGAATTCTTGAGTTGACAGTAAGTACCCTTTTCAAATAGTCAATTTTATCCTACTTGATATCTATATGCTGTATGTAGTAGCCAGTCTTTATTCACAATAGTTGGGTATCTTTTGTACATGTGGTAGATGACTTTGAAGCAAATTATGAGATATGTTGTTGGAAGAAGACTGATTGAGATAAATTCAAATGACTTTAAGGTAAATTATGAAACATGTTGTTTGAGAAAGACTGACTGAAATAATTCAAACATAAACAACACTCTTTGTTTGAACTCTATGCTTTTCATGCAAACCTCTTATTTAAGTTACCAAACTCTTTATGTACACTGTACTGTTGTTATGTCTGATGGATATACTACATATGTGATGCTGATTTTAAATAGAACTCAAAATTGGAAAGGAGAAGATTGGACTGACAATTTGAGGTGTCCATTTGCCATTTTGTTATCTTTAAATTGTTTAATTTAGTAGACTTTTAGAATTATGGATACAAATGTATAAGAGTATGTCTTCAAAGCTTATTCCCTTACATGATGTTTACCATCTGCATCTTATAGTTTTGTTCTTCTAGTTAAGGAACTATTCATGTAGCAAGCAAGCTATTAACTTTTAAGCAATAAAGTTCCTTGAACCACCTTAATGTTTAGTTGGATGGAAATAAAGGGGAAAGGAAAGAGGCAAAGGACTTCCAAGTAATTCTTAGGGTGAAAGATTACAAACTTTCAAGCAAGTAGAGGACTTTAATAGGTTGATTACAAACTTAGACTTTTTTTTCATGGAAAAGTAGAACCTATATCTTCATATAAAAGAGAATTAAATGCGTCAAAAAGTAGCTTAGTCTGTGTAGATTTTGATTTGAGAGATTTCATGTTTCTTTGCTGGTAGTATCTTTGTTTTTCATTTCTATTAATGAAACAATTAACTGTAAATGCATAGTCTAACATAGCTTTTAAATGTACATAATTTTTCTCTCTTAGTATTTGAGTATTCCTAATGAGCAGCATATCTTATTGTGTGTATGTATATGTGTGTTTTTTTTTTTTTATGTTTTAAATATAAAGTAGTTTATACATATTTTAGTGAATCTATCCTTTTGATTATTTACAAAAGTGTTTCCTCGATTAAAGTTATTCTTTTGATTTTTTTAAATATGAAAATTATTTAAAAGAATAAAATAAGACTTTTAAGGGTAGTTTTAAGTGTCAATGTAGCTCACTCAATAAATATAAAATTTTAAATAAAATAATATTTTTATCAGCATTTTAAAATACCTTTAAAAGTTGTTTATTTATAGTGGTAGTTTAAAAAGTCAAAAAAAGTCATGCTAGTAAATACATATGTAATTTCGGCACCGGTGGCTTGACCACGAAAAATTTTAATTGACACTCACCTAGTTGGTAGTCAATCGACAATCAAAAAGCAATTGACAATAGTAATACCATTACTTTTTTTTTATCTTTTACTGAAGTGCTAGTAAAAGTGACTTTTCTTTTAGTCTTTTTTAATTTTTGTAATTAAAAAAAATCAAAAAACAATTGAGTCCTATCGAACTCTCTCTCTCTCTTTTTAAATGCATTGAGAATTTAAAAAAATGGCATTCAACCCATATAAAAAAATTATTTACCCATATAATAAATTTAAATTAATGATTTTTGTCATTTTAAAGAAACTCTATGGTCAATGAAAAAAACACCAGATTAATATGTTTAGATGAATCTAGCCCTTTTTTTATTTAAATTGCTTTTTTTAAAGAAAATATCAAAAGGTAAGATTTGTGAATCTCACTATTGAACACTCATTTTAATGATTATTAAGCTTTTAATTATTCTCTGCTAATTAGTTAATAATATAAAATACTTTTGAATTCCCATTTAATATAAAAATGAAAAGATTATAAATAATAAGTAGAAGGTTAGGTTCACCAGCTCATCAAATTAGTACGTTGTTTAATTGTTTAGCAAGTGATTGAGATACATGGTAATAAGGACAAAATTTTGGCTTTAGACTTAATGAGTAAGGAAATTTACAGAAATGGAAATAAGTAAGGAAATGAGATGGAGAGAGAAAGAGATTGGGTAAAAGTCTTTTGCCATTTGATTTTTTTAATTACAAAAAATTAAAAAAATAAGACATAAGTGGAAAAGAAAAAAAACACACTAGACTGAGAAACAAGTTTAAAATGATTAGCAAATAAATAAGAGAAGAGAAATAATAGAAAAGAATTTTAGCATTGAGGTGTGAAGAACATTTTCTTAAAGGCAACTATGCCTTTAGAATACAGCAAAGCCTCAAACTCTCCAATTAGAAGCAATGAAAAATAATTATACTAAAAGATTTATTTATAATGAATGTCATAACATATAGATCTGAAAATCTATAGCTAGACTTAATAAATGGAGTCGCCACAAATCTTTTTTAACTAGGTGTGATTGGCCACCTAAGAATCTATTATTTTAAGGAGCTCCTAAGTTTGAATAAGGGTCCCTAAAAGAATAAGTTCGGGTTTATAAACCAAAATAAGGGTCAGGAGTTCGGATACAAGTGAGGAAGGTTAAAGCACCCCCATATGCCCATCCAAATGATGGTATCATTTTATTTTAAATTTATCCTGAAGGTTTTGATTCTAATGGTTTTAAAATTTAGTGTTTAAATATTATAAATAATTCTTAAGACTCTTCATCAATTTGGTAGAACTCTTAAAAAAATTTGTTCACCTCAAAAGTATTCAAGGATCCTAGTTGTTTTCTTGAAAAGGTTCCGTCGTTGGAAAAAAAAATTTTATTATTATTTTATTTTACATTTTTTTATTAAAAATATATCTAATTATTCTATCATTTGGGCCAAATTAGAAATATTTTTTCTCTTGAAATTTCTAAATTTTCTACTATTTAGGCCTACTTAGAAATTCTCTTTATTTATTTTTTATTGGATTTCTAATTTTCTATCATTTGGGCCTATTTAGAATTTTTTTTATTTATTTTTTATTGGATTCCTAAATTTTTCACCATTTAGGTCAATTTGGAAATATTTTCTTTTCTGAAATTTTTAAAATTTTTCACCATTTGGGCCTATTTAGAAATTCTTTTTTTCTTCCTTTTTGTTTTTTGCTTTTGGAAAGAAAATAATATGACAATTATTTTTTATTGAAATTCATTTAAATTCTTCCACCATTCGGGATAAATTTAGAAAATTTTCTCACCTAGAGATTTTTCAGGAATTTACCATTTGAAATTTCTAAAAATTCTCATCATTGGATAATTATCAAATATTTTCAACCAAAATTTTTATTTTTACTTTTTATATTTTTGTTTGAAAATAAATATTAATTATTGTTATTGAAACTTTATCTAAATTATTCCACCATTTGAGACAAATTTAGATAAAATTTCTCACCTAAAAATTTTATAGAAACCTACTATTTGAAATTTCTATAAATTCCATCATTGGATAGTTAATATTTATTCCTAAAATTTATTTTATTTTTATTTTTTAAAATTTAATCATGCAAAATACTAAGAAAAAACAAACACATAAATAAAAATAAATCAAAAAATAAAAAAATACTAAAAAAAACAAAATAGCTCGATTGGAGCGGCTGAAGTGGCTCGGCTTGAGGCATAAAAAGTGGCTCGAAGGCATGGCTTAGGGGAAGTGGCTCGGCTCGGCTGAAGGGTCAGTTGGAATGTAGGTCATCCAAAAATGGGTTGTGCTCGGGTCAAGTCGGTCCTAATAGAAATGCTTGGATCTTGAGGGTTTCTTAACGCCAAAACGATGTCATTTTGGGGCGGTATATAAGGCTAAATCTTGACTTTTTTCATCAGATTTCTTCTTCCCCCCTCTCTCTCTTCCCCTTTCTTTTCTTTTTTTTTTTTCTAATCCGATTGAAATTTTGATTCAATGTCAACTGGATTTTAGAAAATGTCATCGAAATCTAGGTGGTTTATCAGACGATCGTCAAAAAATTTAATTGGTACCAAAATCTTCCATCAAATTCTGGAAAACCAGTTGAAAAATTCAACCGACATCGAAAAGTTCACTGAAAAATTAACCGGTGCCAGAAAATTCACCGAAAACTGAAAAATTTCATCAAAATCTGGGAATTTTTCAAATTTTTCTAGAAAAACTCCTTATTTTCCCTAAACCAAAAAAAAAATCTTTGAAAATTTTTTCTGATTGCTTTCTGCTTGTGATTTTTTTTTTGAATTCTATTTTTATGTTTTTGTCTCTGTGTCCAAGGTTGTATTTATAAGGCTTCAAATCTGAGAGCCCTAAACCAAATGGGATTTCAATCCCTTCTGAGTTCTAACTCCAAACCTTAATTCAACTTAAACTTTTTAACCCAGTTCTACCCAAACCCAACCACTTTTTTTTCATTTTTTTTTATTTTTTAATTAACAAAAGCCAGATTGAATAGAACCCTGGATAGAATAGGGTGCTACTGTTGCCTGTCTTTGCACATTTACTGTGAAACAGAAATTGTGTAAAGACGTAGCAACCCAATCAACTTGACATACTTTTTTTTTGTTTTTTTTTGTTTTTTAAAGTCAGACACTGAAATTTGACACAAAACTCCCCTAAACAAAGGATCAACACAAAGGATCAATGACCTTGGAAAATAAAAAGACTCATCTTAATAGAGGCACAACAATTTTTGAAAAATAAAAGGCTCCTCTAAACAGAGGCATAACAACTTTTGAAAACTAAAAGGTTCTTTTAAACAGAGGCACAACAACTTTTGAAAAATAAATACTCCTTTAAATAGAGGCACCATAACTTTGAAAAAATAAATGCTCATTTAAACAGAAACACCATAATTTTGAAAAATAAAAAGCTCCTCGACAATCATGTCTAAAGGAATAGTAGATTAGATATGATGAAATTTGTAATGGAAACTCAAAGATTCACAATTTGAGTTTGAAATTCAAAGGTTCAGATTCGCAAAAACCTTTTAGTTTTGCAAGAAATCACTGAAATTTAATTCTCAAAATTTTAGTTTCACAAGAATTCAAATTTGCCAAATTTCAAGATTCGCATTTGTAAATTGTAAGACTTTCATTCAAATTTTGGAGATTCACATGCAAATGTTCTCATTCAAGTTCAAAGGTTCACATTCGACAAATTTAGGGTTCACATCCAAAAGGTTTAAGCTTTTTTGCTTGAATTTTGGAGATTCCATCCAAAAGTTTAAAACTTCTCATTCAAGTTCAAAGATTTACATCCGATAAATTTCAGGGTTTCACACTTTAAAGATTCTCATTTAAAACTCAAAGATTCTCATATGAAAACTTAAAGATTCTCATTTGAAGATTTCTTAAAGATTCTCATTTAAGAACTCAAAGATTCTTATTCGAAGATTCATAATTTTATCTTAAAAGATTTCATCCAAAGATTCAAATTTTCTTTTCCAAATGACTTTCAAACTTTTACCAAAGTCAAAATTTTATATGTAATAAATGTCATAATCAATGATGCAAATGCTTTCTTAATGATGCAAATACAACAATCTAGATTCTCACAATGCCATATTCTCAACCCTGATTACTGCATAATGTAAATGCATAGCCAAACCAAAGTTTCAAATATTCTCCAAATAACAATACAAACGTAATGCATGTAATACGGATGTCCATGTCATGAAATTCTAATTAATTACGGTAATATGGTTCTCAAGACTCCACAATCCCTCATCCTTTTTTCCATGCACTAACCATTTAGAACAAGTTTCATCAATTGATACTTGACCGTAATTCACAAGCCTTTCAGCACTAGCCATTTCAGAATAAATTTCGTCTATTGCCCCATATCATTTAATCACAACTCACAGGTTTCTCAGCATTATCAATCTCAAAATAAATTATGTTAATTGATCCACATTATTTTCATCACTTGATCATCATTCACAAGCTTCTCAGCACTAGCCATTCCAGAATGAATTTCATCCACTAATCCTTATCATTTGATTATAATTCAAAGGCTTTTCAGCTCTAGCAATTTCACCATAGATTTCGTCCAGTGATCCATACTATTTAATCATAATTTATAGGCTTCTTAGCACTAGCCATTTCACCATAAATTCTATCATTTGATCCACATTATTTTCATAATTTAACCATAATTCACAAGTTATGTCGACCAATCCATCACTATATTCATTTCTTGATCGTTTTCTTTTATGATTTTTGCCTTCTCTTCATTTGTTGATCAATCCATCACTATATTCATCATTTGATCACACCATGTGTCCTTTCAAATTATCTTTTCAAGTTTTTGCACTTTTCACTTTTTTGCTCCCTATCATCCTAGATTTTTTTTCAAAGGAATGCAAGAATCTTTTATGCATGTTGTCTTCCATTCATCATCATTTCAATTTTTGACAATTATAATGCAATCATACATTTTCTTGATTCATTCTGGGGATGTAAGAACAAAAGAGCACAAGGTGAATTAGGAGAAAAGAAATCAATAAGGAGTGAGTTAGGTACAAAAATAAATGGGTAAAGGAACAAATTCAAAGCATGTCCTTGGGAAAGGTATTAAACAAATAGAGTAATAATATCCAAACAATGAATACTTAGACAATTCTTAAAATTAATCTATAATTCTTTTCCAAAAACTCATTCTATTGACTTTTAAGATAATTTTTGAGCTCATTGAACTTTGCCTTAACTTTGAGGTAATTTTAGATGTCTTTGACCTTTCTTCACGTAAACTGTTTATCTAACTCTCAGCTCAAAGATTTTTTTACCCAAATCACCCTTTTGGGTTTTTAATTTGAGTCTTCATCATTTCTTTTTCATTCTTTCATTTTCTCTTTTTTCTCATTTTTTTTTTCATTTTTCTCTTTCTCTTTTTCATCCATTAGTGATATTCTTCACCCATCAATCTCTAAAGCAATATAGTAGGATTTCGTTGTTCCATCACAAGCATGCCTTAGCCTAACTTATGATCATTCAATTCGAGCACTCATATTCGATCCAAATGGACTTTTAAAGGTTATAATGTAGGCAATGGTGAGGGTTCGTGAAAGAAATGGATAAAATAGGCTCAAAACATGTGTTTAAAAGGTTTAAAACCAAAGGATCATTTCTCATCACTTGATGCAACTTGGCATTTTGCTCCATTCCACATTATTTCAACACTTTTTTTTCATTTATTTTTTATCCTCCTAAAGGATTTTCATCACTTTGCCCTAAATCATGTATGGTATTGATTTCATTTTTTTTCTCCTTCTTTCATTTCACTTTTTTTTTCTTTCCATCTTTGAGACATTTTGCAATCTTTTACCTTTTTTTTTTCAAAATTTACCCTCAGTGTAGAGGGTGATCCTTGGTTGAGGTTCTTTAGAAAAAAATTATAATAGGCTCAAAAAGGTAGCAATAAATGGTTTTTCGAATGGTAAAAGAAATAAGGCCATTTTTCATCTCAAATATGAATGTTTTCCTTGAAAATCATCTATTGAACAAAAACAAGCTCATGGATCTTTATAAATGACTGCATGTCTTCAAGATATATTTATTTCACCTTTGTTGGTAGCTTCCTTTTTTACTCAAATAATCTCCTCAAATTAATGTGAATGAGTTCTCAAAATTAAATTTTAAAATTATTATTATCTTTGTCTAAACATTTATCATTTGAAATATGAGAATGGGAATGAAAAGTTATGAAAGGTGACAAAGCATGGAACAATGGTTAAATGAAAAATAAAATGTAATGAAATGCATCAACTTGTGTTTTATTAAAATGATAACAAATGAAATCCTATTGCATAAAAGAAATCCTAAAATAACAAGCAACTTCCAATTAGCCTTAAGATCTTTTTTTCTTTTCAAAATTATGCCTCCATGCGAAAAAATGAAGGATCTTTCGTAACATCTAGCTTTCTAATTCATTACAACTTGCCAGGCCTTTTCGAATCAATGTGTTCTTGATTCTCACCCAGAGCATTGACATTATGATTAGGCAATGGATTGCTACTAACATTAGGTGTCGTTGCTCTTCTTTGATCAAAACTTATCATTTCATCCTTGATCAATCGTTGCATCGTATGCTTTAGGGTAGTGTAATTTTTTTGTGGAATGACCAACAATTCCATAGTGGTAGTCACAATGGGTTATGGGATCATACCACTTAGGATAGGTTGGCATGAGTGTATCCAGACGACTAGGGGCAATCAAGTGATTGTTGTAGAGCTCTTAAAATAATTTCATATAAGTTATGGGGATTAGATCAAATACGAGTTTTTTTTGAGTAGTTTATAGCTCTTGTGAATCACTGGTTAGGCTAGCAGGACGAATTTAGGGTCTTGTAAGAAGTTGAATGCTAAGGCTATATATGAGAGCTTAGGGGTTGAAAACGAGTTGGTATGTTAATGGATAAGGTGGTTCTGGAGCTGGCTAATATGGGTAAGGTGAAATATTATTCATAGCAACATAGTATGGAGAGTAACCTTGTGGATAGGGTTGATATCCCCTGAACTATCTACCAAAGCTCACAGCTTGAGCTTCAGTCTCTTTTTTCTCTAGTGTTTTCTTAGTTTCCCCTCCTTTCAACTTGCCATTTTTAATGGCATTCTCAATGATTTCGCATAAGATCACCATATCGGTGAAATTCTTTGTTGTATTCCCTATCATTTTTTCATAATAGAGAGATTTCAAAGTGCTCATAAATAACACTATGGTCTCTTTCTCAATCAGAGAAGGCTGCACCTGAGTAGCTATGTCCTTTCACCTCTTGGCATATTCCTTAAATGATTCAGCCACCTTTTTTTTCATATTTTGTAAAGATAGGCGATCAGGGTCTAAGTTTATTATATGTTGGTACTAATTAATGAAATTATAGGCCATATCACTCCAAAAATGAATGCAAGTCATATCTAACTAGACATACCACCTAGTAGTAGATCCAATGAGGCTATCTTGGAACACATGCATTAGTAGCTTTTCATTATTAGTATGGGTAGCCATTTTTCAAAAGTTCATAAGAATATGAGTCATTGGACATTTTGCACCATCATATTTTTCTAACTCCAGCACCTTGAACTTTGAAGGAATTACTACATTTGGCACTAAATAGAGCCTAACAGCATCTATTGAACCATAAAGACCAATGCCTTCTACTACTCGTAGCCTCTCTTTCAGCATACTAATTTTTTGGTTAGTTTTCGAGTCCTTCAGTGACTCGCCCCCTTTTGGTTTTAACTTTTTTTTTTCCTTTGGATCATCTAAATCAGGAACCTGAACTGGTTCTACTACTTTCTTTGTAAAGATAGGATATACATATCTTTAGTATTGTCCAGGGTTTAAAGTTGATGGCATTCTAAGGTATGTGTACCCTATAGGATAAGTAAACTGCTGTGGTGGTGGACCTTGTATGGGTTGGGCTTGATGTGGCCTAAAACCAAAAGGTACAGTGAGTCATCCACCTCTTGTAATGAATGGTCTTGTTGGCTAATACTTTCTTCTATACCTTTTCCCTTGTTTAACTTGTTCAAAGCCTTCAAAATTTTATTCAACTCGCTTTCAAGCTTTTCTTGAGCTTTATCTATCTTCTCTAGATAATTGAAATTTTTTTGTTCCATTTGTTTGACTCGAGCTCTTATGTTACATTAGTGAGTGAAGTTTTTACTTGGTGGAGCTATACCTTGAGCACCACAATTGTGTTATTAGAAATGATATGCTTTATGCATAATATGTTGATGCATAAATGGAATGTGGATTTTCATGGATGAAATCTAATATGAGAATGATGCAGATGCACAATGTTACATATGACAATGAAAATGATGCATGACATGCTAATGCAAATGCATAAAGTCAAACAAACAAAATGGTTAGATAACAAATCATTCTTTCTTGTGTCTTACCTTCGAGTTACATCTATCACTAGGTAGGAAGGGCTCTATCCTAAGGCTGGTCTTTTAAGTGTACATTATATGCAGGGTTAGGTGATTTTAACAACTAACAGTTCCCAAATTGTTGCTTACATTATCATCCATCATAGACTAGCAAGGTAGTCCAATCATCACCATCACAGGCTACCAACAAAAAAGATTCAATTTAAGTGGGAGTATTTTGCTAGTCATTGTGAAGATTATCATCTCACAAGAGCGTAGGTACTTTACTCCCTCCTAAGAGGGGTGGAGCCTAGGTATAGAGCTCATGTAATGCAAATGCATGTGATAGTGTGTGTGAAGAAACATATAGGTTTTATGCCCCAACAATAAAAGATAAACAAGGAAAAAATGTTAGTAAACAAATAATACAAATCATTACAATTTAAAACCATTAAACCAACTAATAGGATAAATTTAAAAGTTTATGGCTTGACACTCTATGGTGTTCCCTAGTAGAGTCGCCAAACTATCATAACATATAGATCCGAAAATCTATAGCTCACTTAACAAATGGAGTCGCTACTAATCTTTTTTAACTAGGTGTGATTGACCACTAAAGAATCTATCTTTTTAAGGAGCTCCTAAGCTTGACTAAGGGTCCCTAAAATAAGAGGTACGGGTCTACAAACCATAACAGGTTTCGGAGTTCGATTATATATGGGGAAGGTTATAGTAACCCTACATGCCCATCCAAAGGATGGTACCATTTTATTTTAAATTTATCCTGAAGGTCTTGATTCTAATGGTTTTAAAATTTAGTGTTTAAATATTAGAAATAATTCTTAAAACTCTCCATCAATCTGGTAGAACTCTTTAAAAATTTTTTTCATCTCAATAGTATTCAAGAATCCCATTTGTTTCCTTGAAGAGGCTCCATCGTCGAAAAAAAAATTTATTTATTATTATTTTATTTTGGATTTTTTTATTGAAAATATATCTAATTATTCCATCATTTGGGCCAAATTAGAAATATTTTTTCTTTTAGAATTTTTAAATTTTTCACCATTTGGGCCTACTTAGAAATTCTCTTTATTTATTTTTTTAATTGGATTTCTAAATTTTTCACCATTTGGGCCTATTTAGAAATTCTCTTTATTTATTTTTTTATTGGATTCCTAAATTTTTGGGTCAATTTATAAGTATTTTCTTTTTCAAAAATTCTAAATTTTTCACCACTTAGGTCTATTTAGAAATTTTTTTTTTGTTTTTGGGAAGAAAATAATGTGACAATTATTTTTTATTGAAATTTCATTTAAATTCTTCCACTATTTGAGACAAATTTAGAAAAATTTCTCACCTAGAGATTTCTTAGGAATTTACCATTTGAAATTTCTAAAAAATCTCATCATTGGATAATTATCAAATATTTTCAACCAAAAATTTTTATTTTTTACTTTTTTATTTTTTTTGAAAATAAATATTAATTGTTGTTATTGAAATTATCTAAATTGTTTCACTATTTGGGACAAATTTAAAAAAAATTTCTCATCCAGGAATTTTATAAAAACTTACCATTTTAAATTTCTATAAATTTCATCATTGGATAGTTAATATTTATTCCCAAAATTTATTTTTTTTATTTTTTTAAAATTTAATCATGGAAAATACTAAGAAAAAACAAACACATAAATAAAAAAATAATAAAAAAATACCAAAAAAATAAAATAGCTTGACTGCAATGGCTAAAGCAGCTCGACTTGAGGCATAAAAAGCAACTCAAAGGCGCATCTCAAGGGACGCAACTCAGCTCGACTGAAGGGTTAGCTGAAACGCGGGTTGGCCAAAAGCAGGTTGCCCTCGGGTCAAGTCGGTTTGAATAGAAATGCGCAGATCCTGGGGGTTTCTTAATGCCAAAACGATGTTATTTTAGGGCGAAATATAAGGCTAAATCTCGACTTTTTTCACCAGATTTTTTGTTCCCCTTCTCTCTTCCCCTTTCTTTTCTCTCCTTTCTTTCTAACCTATTTAAAGCTTCGGTTGAAAATTAACCAGATTCTAAAAAATGTCATCAGAATCTGGGTTGGTTCATTGGGCGATCGCCAAAAAATTCAACCGATACCAGAATCTTCCACCGAATTCTGGAAAACCTACCAAAAAATTCAACCAACGTCGAAAAGTTCATCAAAAAATTCAACCAGTGTAAGAAAATTCATCGAAAACTAAAATTTTTTTTTGAAATCTGGGAATTTTCCAGATTTTTTCAGAAAAAATCCCTTGTTTCCCTAAACCTGAAAAAAAAATCATCAAAAATTTTTTCTGATTGCTTTCTGCTTGTGATTTTTTTCTAATTCTATTTATGTGTTTTTGTCTCTGTGTCCAAGGTTGTATTTATAAGGCTTCAAATTTGAGAGCCTTAAACTAGATGGGATTTCAATCCCTTCTGAGTTTTAACTCCAAACCTTAATTCAACTTAAATTCTTCAACCCAATTCTACCTAAACCCAACCACTTTTTTTTTCATTTTTTAATTAATAAAAGCCAGATTGAATAGAACCCTGGACAGATTGAGGTGTCTACAATGAATGAACAGACATAAACTTCTATTCAGATGGTTATAACATTTTGTATAATCATGAACTTTATGAACAATAATCTATTTATATTCAAATAGTTATGACTATTTGTAATATGATAATTATTTTTGTTCAAACATAATTATTTAGAATATGAATAAAATTAATACAAAAATTAATTTTATTCATTAATAATTAAATCTTTTTATCTAATGTAGGATGCACTACATTCTAAACTACCAACAATCTCCCACTAGTTTGGAATGTTGGTGTTTAATTTTTACCTTTCACACAAATAAATATTATGAATACAAGAAGGTATCTCTTGATTTAAACTTTCAATTAGCATATATATCTTAGAATTCTAACAAAGTTGATGGTATTTGTAGATTAAACCTCAACTCCTAGTGTTAGAATTAAAGATATAACACACATAATACTTATTTATTCTTTTGTCAAAGGTTTATAACTATTTTTAGCACTATTATGGCCATGTGATTATTCTATTCATAAACATTTACAAGAGAGACCCCAATTATTTTTGTTAAAGCGGCACCACTTTTATGTATATATAAGTAGAGTTTCCATTATATCTCCATTACTTTAGACATTTAAAACTCTATTAAGAGTATAAAAACTCATCCTACCCACGTAATGGATTGCACTAGTTTCTAAAATTTGAATGGATTTTACTAATGCTTAATAGACACATAACAATAACTTGTTTTTACCCATTAAACTTTGTAATTAGAGATTACTAATTCAAAGTTGGGTTCCTATTATTGGTGTCTAATAGTAAGGGTTTAAATCCATTCTACTTGTAGTACTACTAACTAGATATCTTGGAATTCGATTTTCTTTTATGGTAATTACTCCTACTTGAAATTGAATCTCTAATATAATCACTTCAGGCTAATATGTGCAAACTTTTCATTTTGCATATCATTTAAATGCTTTAGACATTATTGCCTTATTCTTATCATTTTAAGAAATAGTTGGTTTTGGTTGTGGCCACAACTCTATATTCATTAATTTCAATCATTCTATTTCCATACATTTATACATTTTTAATACAATTATATTTCTAGTACAATTGAATAAACTCAATGAACAAACCAAACGATTATAGTCCTTTTAAGATTTTTAAGGACCTTTTTTTTATGATTTTACTTTAATAAATGTCTAAACTTATTATTCTGTATAATTTTGCTTATAAAATTATACTAAAATCTTACAACACTATAGTGGTAATTTTTATTTATTTTGATTTTTATCAACTCCATCATGTGCAAGTATGCATTCTTTTATTAAAGAATGTCTCATTCAATTATTCAAGATATTATATATACTTAATCAAGTTGCCATTTCATTTATCTTTTCACTATTTGGAGGTTTTTTTTTTTTTTCAAGTAAGAGGCCTCCAAATCCACCTTTGGTGAAAGATAACTAACAAATATCTTAATATTTCTATAAAAGTTCCAAAACTTTTATATTTTAATTCAATATAAGAGTTTACATCAATAAGTAGATTTCAAATATAATCATGCTTCTATAGTCTCCTTTTAAGACTTTTATGTCAATTCATAAATACATATATGAATCTATTTCATCATGTACACTGTAAATAATTTTTTATTACCATGAACAAAACTATGTCCATCACCCAAATGGATCAAATAGCATTCCTTTTGCTATTGTAAAAGTTTTCATATCCATAAGATCTTTGAATCACTCATGGCTTCCAAAGTAAATATACTTTGAAATTTTCACTATATAAAACCATAAATGATAAATCATATGTACAATCCATGAATTTGACCATATACATAACAAAAAATTACCATAATGTGATCAACATTGTGTCATCAATTTTGGCTTATGGCTATTCTAAGCCAACCATAATAATCCACATCATACCTACAAATCATGTAGATTGACTATTAAAGTTATCTCATTTATAATGATGGCTTTTTGTGAAAACCAACTATCTCAAATGTTATCATGAGTTTCCAATGCATATATCAATTGCCCAATAGCCAATTCCAAGTTCATGACTATTGAAACCTTTAGATTTGATTTCAAAAAACTTTTTTTATGAGAATTTTATTTCTCCACCATTGTGCAACTTATATGTCTCTATTATTTACCACTTTTAATTGGCCATAACATTTTCGGATATATAATAAATTCAAACTTTACTCATAGGACCAAATGCCTATGTAAAATAAGAGTCCATAATATATTTAACTTCAATTTTAAATACTTTCACAATCATTTTGTGATTAATATGTTCATATCTAGATCACCATATCAATGTAAGTCATGAAACATGAATCCAAAGAATCATTTTCATAAAATAGAATAAACAATAATAATAATATTAGTTCTACTCATTTTTCATGCAAAAATTTGTGATGAATTTGCATTGATTAAATCATTGATTGGCTAACTCTAAGGCTTACGGCTTTCACAAACCAACATTATTATCTAAGCCTATATGTTAATATGGTGTATAACTAGCCACATCCTTACCATTGTCATGAAATAATTGAAAACCTTGGGAACTCTCTCACCTTTTATTTTAATAGCCTGCCAAAGGTCATTTTTTTGAGTATAAGAAGTAAAAATATCTTCATTCTTTTTAACCAATAATGTATTAATTGGATGATAGCATTTTATCTCCATAGTCCATATCTTTCTTATATGTATAAGAAAGAAAATTCCATCTCATTCAGTTTATTTTTGCAATATATGGCAAACTATACTAATGTTCTCCATGCCATCACAAAATGGAATTAAACACTTGCATGTATTAGTGCCTTTGGAACATTGAATTTACATGTTATTTTCTAATTATAAACATGCCTAATTAGACATTGATGAACATCTTTCAAACTGCTAATAACCAACAAATGTTTCAATATTTTTTAATGGCATGCCTTTTCATTTAATCAATATCCCATATGCGAAAAGCAACAATGCTTTTTTATAACCATTGATTAACTCTTTGACGGCTATTTATGATTTTAACTTTGTGATTGCTCATAATAAAATTTTATTTTGTACAATCACTTCTAGTGTAATACACCTAGTAGGCAAAAATACCTATCACGCTGCCTATGTTTTTGATAATAACAATTATTTGGTTTATTATCTACCAATTAATCCATGAAACACCATATCTTAATAATAATTATTTACATATATTAATTTAATTTTAATTGGTTTTCATGAAAATTGAACACAAGTCAAAATTTAAACCAATAATAAATTTAAAATATATATATCAACATTTTATTTATAAATGACCAACAAATATAGAATCATACAAATAGCTTAACTCAGCTTATAATCTCAATTTTGGTGCCATGATTTAAAAATAAAATTAATATTGCAGTCCAATCTTATTTTCTACATATATTCTCCACTTACATCTAATTTTTCATGATAAATACCTTTACCTATTTTCAATTATTTTCATAGAAACCATGGGGCAATTTTTCTTTTCTATATATAACCAAAACATGACAATTAAATAATTGATAATTCCATTAGAACCTAATTTAATTCGTTACTTTATAACAAGTGATAATTCTTTTAGTCGTAGATCAATTCATATCTTTCTCTTTTATATTTTCAGCTTATTTCCCATCCTAATCTTTATAAGCATCGATTTTTTAAATAGATATAATACAATTTATTAAACCTAATTATGGAGTCAATTTCAGTATATGCATAAACTTATACAATGTAATCAATATTTTGCATATTGTGTTTTGACTTTACATATTAATAAAATAAATTGTTAATGTGTTTATCTCATTCAATCAATCTTTTTGCCAGAAATTATGCAAAAAATAAAATCTATATCTCTAATGAAGATCTTTATCAAAATTAACATTTTGGTTCATAGAAACATTAATCTTTTGACAACTTGAGCCTTCTCTAATACTGATCTCCAAATCATGCTAATTTCTCTAAATAATTACTTTTAAATTGTGAGAAAAAAATAAATAAGAGAAGAGAAATAATATAGAAAAATTTTGGCTTTTAGGTATGAAGAACACTTTTTTAAAGGCTATTATGCCTTTAGGATACAACAAAGCCTCAAACTCTCCAATTGGAGGCAGTGAAAAATAGTTATATTGAAAGATTTATTTATAATGAATGAACAAACATAAACTTCTATTCAGATGGTTATGACCTTTTATATAATCATGACCTTTATGAATAATAATCTATTTATATTCGAATAGTTATGATCATTTTTCATATGATAATTATTTCTGTCTAAACATAATTATTTAAAATATTAATAAAATTAATACAAAAATTAATTTTATTCATTAATAATTAAAATTTTCTATCCAATGTGGGATACACCACATTCTAAACTACTGATAAAAACTACAATACTATGAGAAATAAGTTTTATACTTGCTACAGTTAGTTAAAAAAAAAAAAAAAACTCCCAATTGGTATAGCCCAATTATGATTTTAGAAACTTGTGTCATGTGTGTGTGTGTGTATATATTGTCATGCCCCGAGATCAAGATGTAACACGACCATATTACCTTGAAGTAAACTATAAAGTAATACAAAGCTTTCTTTCTTAAACATTCTAAAATTCTTCCATAAACTGATATAGTTTGCCAAGTAAAATCCATATCTTTAATTCAACTAATGATACTTCTCTATATAACCAAATACAAACCATATAAAAATACAAAATTGTTTCATAAAATCTCACTAGCCAGCATTATCTCCGACGATTAAGTAATCTTTCCCATTTAATCTTCTAGCTTTTTACAAAACTAAGCAAACTTATCACTTACTCATCTGTAAAGAAAAGGTAAAACGAGAATGAGCAAACCACAGCTTAGTAAGTATAGGCTCACACATCTTACCAGATCAAGCATCATTTTCATACATATTATCTAGATCATTCAAAACATTCATCAAATCATAATGTCAAAACATTTCAAAGATCATCTTTCTATCAAACATTTCGTAAATTCATAAATCAATATAAAAACATGTCAATTCATAAAATCATTGCAAAATATGCTACCATTCAAATAGTATAATCAAACCAAATCATGGATTAATCATTAAAAATCATCGTAAATCATCTTTATATACAAAATCATGGATCAATCTTTAAAATCATCATAAATCATCATCATCATAAATCATCATTATTATTTGTTTATCGTTAGCTACGCTCACTGCTATAACCCGTGACATTGGCTGTATCGACAATTTCATCCTCATGATCATTGCTAACTATTATAACCCATTAGCTAGGGCCTTACGCTAACTACTATAACCCATTAGCCAGGGTCGTAGAACTAGTTCTGGTGTCGATAATCCCACTTTATAGGGATGTAAAAACGTAGCTATCATAAAATTATTCTTTAAACATAAATCATTTTCTCATTTCATTTATAAGCATGATCCATCATTTACATAGCAAAAACACAAAATAATCATATGTTTGATTCTATTTTCATATATCGAAAATAAAGAAATAAAATATTTGTTCATTTAGAAACATACATATATACATAGATTCAAAAACAAGCAAAGTGTGTGAGATTCTACTTACCTTCTTTTGATTCCATCATTTAGTTTTTCCTCCAAAATAATTAATGGCCTATTCAAGATAATTTCAACATAATAGAAATTAATCAACCTATTTGAGATCACTTATACCAAAACAACTAAGTTACACAAGGGTTAACTCAAGTAATTAATACTGGCAACCTGATCTCTTTTCATTAAAACAATCATATCTCAATATATCCAAACCAAAATAAGATCTCTTTAATGTGTTAGAAACTAGACTTGATAAGCTTTCTAACCATATATAGCCCACCTCGTAATTCCTTGTAGATTAATTATAACAATTTTTGCAATCCACGTCATATGCTGCTGCCAGACAGCCTATATACCTTCTAATAAAAATTATGTATTTATTCATAGGAAACTCCAAATTCAATTCCTCTTATTTCGTTGAAAAGTAGACTCAATGACTTTTCAAACATGTATAGCTCAATACATAATTCCATGTATAAAAATTAAGAAGAATTTCGTAATTCCTCACTGCTGCTGTTACGTAGGAGCCTGGCACATCCTAAGTAAAATATTTAAACTACTCTTCATAAGAAAACTCAAAATAGACTT
This sequence comes from Durio zibethinus, assembly GCF_002303985.1. The sequence goes on along the minus strand of NW_019167982.1, from coordinate 15,132,851 downwards.
TCCAGTTTATTTTCTTTTGGAATTTGAAATTCAGCAAGCTTTCCAACGATTATAATAATCACAGCAATAATCTATCCATTTATACAAATTTTATTTTAATTCATTATTACAGATCACAACATCTTATCAAAAACAAAATTTTCCTTCAATCTTTAAAAAAACTCAAATCCCTACTTTCAGCCTTTAACACTCCATTCCGTAATCATTTTAATAATCTTAGAGGATATGAAATAAACAAAGCTAGTAATTCTCCAAATAGATCTTGAAGAATTAATGAAAGATTTCATTAATTTTTTGTTTTGCTCTTAAACTCAACTCAAATAATAGCAATCAACTTGATATTTCTTCTTAAATAAAAAAAGGCATATACTCATCTTTAAGAGATTAACTTGATTATAGCCTCTGATTTTGAATTGCCAACTTGATTTTTCATATTCTCTAACCCTAAGAAAGATGAGAAAGAAGAACTCCCATTTCCTTTCTGGTTCTCGATAGCCAGGTTTTCTTTCATTTAATAACTCAGCCCTTTTTCTTTTACTAATTAGTCTCTTAATAAACTATTGGGCTTTGGTATTAGTCGAGCCCAATTATCATTTAGGCTGAGGTATTACATTCTCCCCTCTTTATAAGAAGTTTCGTCCTCTAAACTTGATTTACATCCATATCTTAATCCTCCATTTCTGTAATCACATCTCTTGATGTATGATTGTTTCATTAAACTTTGACAAAATAATCATATTGCCTCAAAACTTGTTCTTTCCAATCACCATTCGAAAAAATATTTTCAATATGTTAAAACTTATATCATCTTGAATTTTGAAATACTCATAACCAACCACATAGCTTCTACCAAGATATTCTCTTAACATAGATTCATCTTGTACACTAGACATCAAAGGTGATAGCAATCTTTATTTTGAACTTCTTTCACTTTACCAAGAACTTCAAATATCCTTACATAGTACAAACTTAACTTTCTTGTTTTATAATCCTCGTAACGAGTATAAATGATTAACCACTTGAAGCTATTAATCATATCTCCAAATTTTGATATAATTCTTTTGCTTACTTTAAACCATTGCTTAATTAACCAAAATTTATCAGCCATTTGTTCTATAAATTCAAGAAATAAAAGTTTTTCTCCTTTGTCCTTATCCCAATAAGTCTAAGACTTAAATCTACTTCCATACAAAACTCCAAAATAAATCATTGAATATTTGTCTTATGACTATCATTATAAAATATTTCTCTTCAAGTCACAACATAAGCACTTCTTAAAAGAATGGCAATCAACGATAAAGCCTCAAAAACTAGTAGGAACACAAAATATTCTTACCCAAAATCCATTAGTCCTTATTTATTAAAGATTCATCACTTTCTTCACAACAATAGTATAAAAAATTTAGAACTTAAAACAAATCAGACTTCCAATGCGTACTCTGATATTTTCTTTTAATAAAATTCAAACAAATTAACTTTCATAACATTGTTTCATAACAAGAAAAGCATGTGTCCATAAAATTTTTTGTAATCTGTTTTACACCATCTGTTCATAACCATAACAACCTTGAATAACAGTATCAACAAATCATTTTATCACCAAAAAGATATCACATAGTACTTTAATTTTCTTTCCTTCTTCATTGCCAATATGAAATCTTCTATCAATTAACCATTATAAAACATATGAAATCAATGCAATAAATCATATCCATAAATTTACACTATGTAAATTCAAACATAAATCTTTGGTTACTCAAGTTGTCTCCAATTTTGAATATTGTTCTTTCAAATTTCATAAACCAATTATCGTATAACAATTGATTCTTCATAATCCCCACAAATATCATAACATCTCAAATTCCCTTTTACCACATATATTGCTATCATCTCTAAGTCAAAGTCAACTTATATATCATAATCCATAAGTAAAATTCTCTTATAAAATTTAAACAATAACAACTCCAAATACGTGAATTCATGCTGAAAGTATAGTTATGAACAATAACTAAAAACATCACATTATTTAAAAAATTTTGTGAATTCATGCTGAAAGTATAGTTATGAACAATAACTAAAAACATCACATTATTTAAAAAATTTTCTCGAATTTCTTTAAAATCGAATACATGCTCAGAAATCACCAAGTACACAAAATCATCACTTATAAGATTTCAAACAATCTTTTGCACTTGTAAGATTCCAAACCATCATTCTTACCCAAAACATATATATTTTTCTATAAATCGATTACTCTTTCAAAACCAACTTCTTTACTAAATCATCTAGATAACCACAATTTTAACTTTTATCCGCAAATTTAATTCCTTGCTAAGTACACAACCTTGTACCACAATAAGCAATGTTCTCCATAAATATAAAATTCAAAGGAATCCAATAGTATACTTTAATTAAAAACTATAACCACAAATTAATCACTTTAGCCATTAAAAAAAAATCAGTGCACCTCAAATAAAAATTTAATGATCAAACTTCAAATTAATTATACAAACGTCCAACTCGCATGATCAAATCTTAAATACTTTCTCAATAAAAAATTGTTGAACCAAATCAAGTGAATATCCTTCTTTGTGAATATAAAACTATTTACCACAATTATATTATTTCGGACTAAATCCATCAAAATAAATTCTCAAACACTATAATCCATAAATAATTACTTCAAAATTTCAACATATCATTTCATTCCAACTCCAATATTGTGTACTTTTAATTCCAACAATGTACACTCATACACCACTCTTAATCCATGATTAAGGATTCACTTTACACTTATCAAATACTTCAAAATTGTATTAAGTTGAAGATCTTTTCTCAAACCCATAGGATCTCTAATGATCAAATAGTTCTCCTGAATAATCCTTTAACTCATAAAATATGTATCATTATAAGTCGCATCGAAAATCTCTTCAACTTATAAAATTGCACTATATCAAAGTAATTACACTTTCTCTTAACTTCAAGATCTAAAAGCAATATATAAAATCAACCAAAATAATTACTCCAAGAATTTATTGAAACTTTAACTACTCCAAAATTCACCAAATCATTTACTTATACTCACCACTATAGTCTATGAATCAAAGTTATGTCCTTAAAAAATCATCACATTATCCATAGGTCATCATCTAAATTTTTAAAACTCTTCACATAGTATTTCGATCATAATCATGCTCATATAATAACTCTTTCAATATAAGGATCATACACTACGCTCTTAGAAAATCATCGTTAATCCAATTATCAAAACCTAACTTCTTAGAAATCTCCAAAGATTATAATCGTAGTTCTTAAAAAATCTTCAATATCATACTATAAGCTCTTTAACATTTCACAAAGTTTAAAGATCATAACTTAAACTCTTAGAAAATCTCCAAAAAACATAACTTAGGCTTTTAAAGAAAATCTCATCATTGTCTAACTTTTAAAAATTCTCTAAAGATCACGATTTAAGGTCTGATACCACTTTATGTCACGCCCCGAGATCAAGATGCAACACGACCATATTACCTTAAAGTAAACCCTAAAGTAATACGAAACTTTCTTTCTTAATCATTCTAAAATTCTTCAATAAACTAATATAATCTGCCAAGTAAAATTCATATCTTTAATTCAACTAATGATACTTCTTTATATATCCAAATTCAAACCATATAAAAGTACAAAATTGTTTCATAAGAACGATTAAGTAATCTTTTCCATTTGATCTTCTAGTTTTTCACAAAACTAAGCAAACTTATCATTTACTCATCTATAAAGAAAAAGTAAAAGGGGAATGAGTAAACCACAACTCAGTAAGTATAGGCTCATACACCTTACCAGATCAAGCATCGTTTTCATACATATCATGTAGATCATTCAAAACATTTGTCAAATCATAATGTCAAAATATTTCAAAGATCATCTTTCTATCAAACATTTCATAAATTCATAAATCAATATAAAAACATGTCAATTCATAAAATCATTGCAAAATATGCTACCATTCAAATATTATAATCAAACCAAATCATAGATCAATCATTAAAAATCATCGTAAATCATCTTTATATACAAAATCATGGATCAATCTTTAAAATCATCATAAATCATCATTATCATTTGTTTATCGTTAGCTACGGTTACTGCTATAACCTGTAACATTAGCCGTATCGACAATTTCATCCTCATGATCATTACTAACTACTATAATCCGTTAGCTAGGGCCTTACACTAACTACTATAACCCGTTAGTAGGGCCGTATGATCATATCTTTGCTAACTACTATAACCCGTTAGCCAGGGCCGTAGAATTAGTTTTGATGTCGATGATCCCACTTCCCAGGGATGTAAAAACATAGCTATCATAAAATCATTCTTTAAACATAAATCATTTTCTCAATCATTTTCTCATTTCATTTATAAGCATGATCCATCATTTACATAGCAAAAAACAAAATAATCATATGTTTGATCCTATTTTCATATATCAAAAATAAAGAATAAAATATTTGTTCATTTAGAAACATACATATATACATAGATTCAAAAACAAGCAAAGTGTGTGAGATTCTACTTACCTCTTTTCGATTGCATCATTTAGTTTTTTCTCCAAAATAATTAATGGCCTATTCAAGATAATTTCAACATAATAGAAATTAATCAACCCATTTGATACCACTTATACCAAAACAATTAATTTACACAAGGATTAACTCAAGTAATTAATACTGACAACCTGATCTCTTTTCATTAAAACAATCATATCTCAATATATCCAAATCAAAATTAAGATCTCTTTAATGCATTAGAAACTAGACTTGATAAGCTTTCTAACATAAATGGCCCACCTCGTAACTCCTTGTAGATTAATTATAAACTCAGAATAGACTCTTGTTTATTTCCTTGGAATGTAAATTCAGCAAGCTTTTCAAAGATATATAATAATCACAGCAATAATCTATCCAGTAATACAAAATTTTATTTTAATCTATTATTACAGATCACAACATCTCTTCCAAAAATAGAATTTTTCCTTCAATAAAAAAACTCAAATCCCTACTTTCAGCCTTTAAACTCCATTCGATAATCATTAATAAATCTTGAGGACATGAAATAAATAAAGACTAGTAATTTACCCAAATAGATCATGAAGATTAATGAAAGATTTCATAATTTTTCTTGGTTTTGCTTTCAAAACTTCAACTCCAAATAATAGCAATCAACTTGATATTTCTTCTTAAATAAAAAAAAGGCATATACTTACCTTTATGGGATTAACTTGATTATAGCCTCTGATTTTGAATTACCAACTTGATTTTTCGTATTCTCTAACCTTAAGGAATATGAGAAAGAAGAACTCTCATTTCCTTTCTGGTTCTCGATAGCCAGGTTTTTTTTTCATTTAATAACTCAACCCTTTTTCTTTTACTAATTAGTCTCGTAATAAACTGTTGGGCTTTGGTATTAGTCTAACCCAATTATCATTTGGGCTGGGGTATTACATATATATATATATGCTCTTGTCATTGTTATATATAGACTGTAATGAATGGTCAAAAATTGGTTCACAACTCAACACCCAATTTTGGATAAGTAGAAGTGTTCAAGCCTGTTACTCCAATTTGGCCCATTTATACAGTCGAGCTCGACTTAGATTAAGAAGTGACTCTTACATCCTCCAACCTAACCAGACAAGAAGATATGCAAAAGCGTAAATTATACAATGCAATGTAAGGCAGAGAAATCTGTATATACGATATGATCATCAGTAAGGGATCAACAACAATATGGGGTAGCCAAGATGCATTATACTTTCATAGAAAACTCTCCACAAGATGTGCAGCTTTGGTAGTTGTAAGTAATTTTCAACCAAAAATACCCCAGCAAGCCTTAATAACCCTGCCAATGTCTTCTGGAAGATAGCTACTATCACTGTTTCCACTCAAATGTAGGGGAGGATACAATAGCAAAGGTGGATACAATAGCAAAGGTAGGTTATTTTTGAACACCCAAAATTGAAAATTAAGAAAATTTTATAAAAAATTTTTTTCTGATCACTTCAAAATTTTTTAACATCATTTCCGTCATTAAATTGACAAATTCGTTATCAACCTTTATATATATATATATAATATTATAGTGGACAACCAAAAAAAATGAAAAATATTATACTGTAATCTAATGGTTACAAAATATTATAAACATGAATTAACAGAGCAAAAAGTTACAGCCAAATAACTTTACTAAAAAAATGTAGTGTGATGTTTGCCATATATTCTCATTTTCTGAGATTATGTAATTGACGGTCAAAATGAAAAATATGGATAAAATGCAAGCCACCTTCTGCACTTTTGAACATAACGTTAACATGCCACAGCACTTTTCCAATTTTAGAATTATCACCCTCTGTAATGTAAGATTAAGTAAATAACCCCTCCCCCTACCACTTTTCATTCGTTATTTGTACATGCAGCACATACCCGACCATGTTTTCGCATTAACGTAACGCTAACAAACATTTAACAAATAATTATTTTCAATCTATTTGGTTTATATTTGATAAGTTATTTCAAATTTTCATAACATATAGATTGGTATACATATTGCACAAATCTTTTTTGTTAATGTGTGATTAGCCACCTAATTCATTTTGTCTCATTTTAAAGAAATGTTTCAAGCTTAACTTAGGTATCTTTAAAAGATAAATTTTAATCCATAAAATCAAAACTAGGTCCAGGAGTACATATAAGGAAGGTTATGGAACTCCCATCCAAAGGATGGTGCCAGCATGATTTCGTGTTATTCAAAAGCCTTAAAACTTTACCAAATAATTTAATTTTGAAAATTATTCTTAAATTACTCAAATATGTTGATAATAATTCAACAACATTTCCTCACCTTAGGAGTATTCTAGGAGCCTATTTGTCATGTTTTAAAGAAACTCCATCATTGGATTCATTTAATTTTTGTAAAAAAAAAAAAAAAACTTTAATACCGAATGAAATTTAGAACCTTGATATAAAAAATTCTTATCTAAATTCACTAATATGTTAGTAAAATTTAGAAAAGATTCTCCCACTAACAAATTTATATAGAAATTGATATTTGCAATGTTCTTTGTAATTCCATCATCAAATATTCAAAATCTAAAAATTTATTTTTCAAAAATATCTTCCAGTAAGATTTTTTGTCAAAATTACCTTTCAATATGTTGGTAGGATTTTATGAAAACTATTTCTTTTCTTTTTTTTTCTTAACTTTACTTTATTAAAAATCATAAAATTTTCCAATATGTTAGTAAAACCTTATTTTTCTAAATATAAATCCACAAGCCCTCCAATATCTTGGTAAGGCTTTTAGAAAACTATATATATTTTTTGTTTTTCTTGAAATTTAATTTTTGTTACAAATCTATAGCTTTTTCAATATGTTGGTAAAAACCTTATTTTTAGATTTGTAAAAAATCATGAACCCTTTAATATATTGGTTAGGTTCATTTATCATTCTTAAATTCATTTTTAGAAATTTAAACCTTCCAGTATGTTGGTAAGGTTTTTACTTCCAAAATTAATATTTTTTTTAGATCTCATTTTTAACTACAAAATCTTTAAATACTTTGATAGATTTTCAAGAATTTTAATTTTTATTAAAAATAATCTTTAATCTAAACAAATAAGTGAATAGAATAAAGAATAAATGTAATAATACCAAAGTTGGATTCTGATCAATGGCTTAGAATGTAACTCAGTTTAGTGGTTTGGATCGGCTCAACTTTTTATCTCACGAAACTTGCTCGACTTGGCTTAGAAACTTGGCTCAATGGCTTGGCTTATTTGTATCAAAACTACATCGTTTCAATGAGGCTATATCAAGGCAAAGTCAAATTTTTTTCTCATTTTCTTTTTTTTCTTCTTTCTCTTCTCCCTCTATCTCTACTAATGCTTTTGTCTCTTCCGAATTTTAGGCCACCGCCTTTGGTTGCTACATCGTTGCCAGCCATTGCACTTCACCATCGATCGACCACCGTTGAGACCCAAATTTCATTGAGAAACTCATTTTTCCCTCTTTGTCTCGAACTTGGGGTCAGTTTGTCACAGATTATCTTTCAATAGCCTAAATCTAGAGCTAAAGTCGTATCCTTTCCACCACCATTTTAGCCTTTTTAGTCATCTAATCTTCTTGAGTTTTCAATATGTGGTTTCCCTTTCCATCCTTTCTATTTTCATTATTTGAAAGTCCTAATCAACACACTGACCGTCATCGATCATCGTTGCTAATAGAAGTAGGTTTGCTCTTTCCTCTTTACTCTTTTTATCTTTTTCTTTATTTGATTCTCCTCATTTTTCATTTTTGATTTCCTTTGGTTTCTGAATTAAATTTGTTCTTCTTGAATATGTGTTGGCATGGTTGACTGATGATAGGTAATTTTTCGATAAGAAATTGATGGTGGTGGCAAGACCTGGTCTTGGTAAAGGACAACTATAGTGTTTATTTCGGTTGTTGACTCTATATTGCCACTCCATGCTTGTGCTTGTATTTTGTGATCTGTCTGTGTGTAACTGTCTATGTTTTGCTTAATGTTGGTTTGGGTTAAGAATGCAGGTCTTCGTGTTGGTGGCCTTTGTGGGAAATGATGGTATTGGGAATGTTTGCTAAGTAGGATGAGTTTGTTGAGTGATGATATTCGGTCTAGTCGTTATGGGCTTGTTTGATTTACTTGGGGTTGTTTTAATGGCTTCTTGAGGATTGGGTTTGTTTTCTAGGTTTTGGGTTGTGGTTGGAATTATGGCTAAGCTATAATGAGGTAAAGATGGTGATTGAGAACTCTAATGGTTGCATTCTCTATTTTCTTTTTTTTTTTTTTGTTTGTGTCCTTTTGTAGTGAATTGCAATATTATTTATAAGACACAGTAAGAAGAATTTCAAATGAATTCCAACTCCGCAAAAGCTAGGATTATGATGAAAAATAGAATTTATCTTGAAAAATCTAAAATTCAATTTAATCATGATAAAACCCAAACTTATCACCATATCATCATCAATCATGATAAGACTTTATACTAAAATTACCTTTCAATATGTTAGTAAGATTTTATCAAAACTATTTAAAAAAAACTTAACTTTATTAAAAATTATAAGGTTTTCTAATATGTTGGTAAAATCTTATTTTTCTAAAAATAAAATGACAAGCCCTCTAATATGTTGGTAAGGCTTTTAGAAAACTTTATATTTTTTTCGTTTTTCTTGAAATTTAATTTTTGTTAAAAATTCATAAAGTTTTCCAATATATCGGTAAAGCCTTATTTTTAGATTTGTAAAAAAATCATGAGTCCTTTAATATGTTAGTAAGGTTCATTTATGATTCTTAAATTCATTTTTAGAAATTTAAATCTTCTAATAAGTTGGTAAGGTTTTATTTCCAAAATTAATATTTTTTCATATCTCATTTTTAATTACAAAATGATCAAATACTTAGATTTTCATGAATTTTAATTTTTATTAAAAAAATCTTTAGTCTAAACAAATAAATAAATAGAATAAAGAATAAATGTAAAAATACCAAAGTTGGATTTTGGTCAATGGCTCAAAATGCGGTTTAGTTCAATGGCTAAGATTGGCTTGGCTTTTATCTCATAAAATTGACTCAGCTTGGCTTAGAAACTTGGCTCAATGGCTTAGCTTGTATTTATTAAAAATATATTATTTCAATGAGGCTATATAATGGCAAAATTAGATTTTTTTTTTCTCATGTTCTTTTCTTTCTTCTCTCTCTCTTCTTTCTTTATCTACCAGTGTTTTTCTCTTTTTGTGAATTTCAAGCCATTGCCTTCAGTTTCTGTGCCATTGCTAGCTGCTATGCTTCGTTGCCAATTGACCACCGTTGAGATCTAAATTTCACCAAAAAGCTCATTTTTTTTTCCTTTTTGTTTTTGATTTGGGGTCAATTTTTCACAGATTGTCCTCTAATGGCCTAGATCTAAAGCTGAAGTCATGGCCTTTCCACCATCGTTTCAGCTCTCTTTACCATCCAATCTTCTTGAGTTTTCAGTATGCGGCTCTTTCATCCTCCCTATTTTCACCATTTGGATCTCCCAATTAATAAATTGATTGTTGTTGATCATCCCTATTACTAGAGGTAGGTTTTTTCTTTCCCTTTTACTCATCTTCACTTTCTCTTTGTTTGATTTTCCTCTCTTTTCATTTTTGATCTCTTTTCGTTTGTGACTTAAATTTGTTCTTCTTGAATCTATGTTGGCATGGTTTACTGATGATGGATGATTGTCCAGCGAGAAATTGATGGTGGTGGCAAGACTTGGTCTTAGCAATGGATAACTATGGTGTCTACTTTGGTTGTTGACTTTGTATTATGAGTCTATGCTTATACTTGTATTTTGTGATCTGTCTGTGTGTAAACTATCTATGTTTTGCTTGCTATCATTTTGGGTTGAGAATGCAGACCTTTAGGTTAGTGGCATTTGTGGGAAATGATGGTATTAGGAATGTTCGCTGGGTAGGATGAGTTAGCTAAATGACAAGATTCGATCTAGTGGTTATGGGTTTGTTTGATCGATTTTAATTTGCTTAGGTTGTTTTAATGGTTTCTTGAGGACTAGGTTTGTTTTCTAGGTTTCTAGGTTGTGGTTGGAATTATGGTTGAGCTATGGTAAGGTAAAGATAGTGATTGAAAACTGCTAATGGTTGCTTTCTCTGTTTTCTTTTATTTTTTTGTCTATCCTTTTGTAGTGAATTACAAGGCTATTTATAAGACATAGTAAGAAGAATTTCAAATGCATTCCAACTCCACAAAAGCTAGGATTATGATGAAAAAATAGAATTTATCTTGTAAAATCTAAATTCAATTTAATCATGATAAAACCCAAACTTATCACCATATCATCATCAGTCATTCCCTCTAACCTTTTTTTTTTTATAATTTCTCTTTTTTTTCGATAATTTCCCTTTCTTTTAATATCCAAATCAAAAAATCAATAAAGATAAGTATAAACAAAATAAAAAAATAAAAAATAAGATAAATATATGTATATATAAAAAATAAATTCAACAAACAAAAATAATAATAAAAAAGAAAATTTCAAAATCCACAATTGGGCTCGGAAAAGCTCAAATTCAAATAGTTTGGGCCTTGGACTAAATAAGGTATTTATACAAATAATAAATTATATTTTTTTTATATTTTTAAAATTTTTTATTTTTACATTTCATGTAAATATATAATCTAACTTCATCATACATGTATAGGCTTTAATTTAATACTTGATTGTCAACTTGAATTTAGGTTTTAGAATTCAATTTCGGGTTAATTCCAGATTTTAATTAATTAGTTTCCGAATGAATTGGTTAAGTTTAGTTTGCATAAAGTATAATGAAAAGTGAATTGAATTTTCTTTTCTTAGGAATTTAGTATGGTTATGCTTTCTTTTCTCAATGTATAATCTCAAATTTTCAATTTATTATTATTATTGTTACATTTATCCTGACACGCAAAATTATAGTCGTTTAGTCGCTTTAAATATTATATGCTTTTGATTGATTTATGATTTCATAATTTAAATTTTATCAAGAAAAGATTTGGAAGCAAAATTAAAATATAAACTAATCATCAATTTCATTTTCGGTGTTGCATTTATAGAATTTATATTACTTTTTATTTTTTAAAGATATTACTTTTATTTGCTTGAAGTGCATGAATCAATCATCATGATGCTAAAGCTTCATGATTTATAATCTATCCTTTCAATTGCCTGAAAATTTAACCATAATTGCATTCTAGCCTTCGTGGTTCTTCTCCTTGCACGAGATTATATATGTTCTATATGTATTTTACATATGTGTGTTTGAGTTGTTGCAACAAGAGATAATCTTAAAATATTAATTTAGTAGTACATTTTATAAGTGTTTGAGATCTTGCAGCGATCTATATTATTAGTACATTAATGTAGGGAAAGCATTTCTAGATGCAAAGTAATCCTTTTGGTAATGAGATTACTCGTCATATTCAAAATTTGTATAATTAATTGATTGACCAAAACATATCTATAAATAGTTATTGTGGTGTTATTCGTTTACTCGCGTATCGATAAAGATAATGGTGTCACTTTTTATTTGCACTCTACTGCAAATATGTAAGGAGAAATTTTTAATTTATATAGTTTGAATAGCAACTTTCAATTTTACAAATATAAATGTTTTTCTTTGTGAGGCATCGTAACTTGAAGAAAATTGTATTTTCCAATGCAGTTCATGCTGAAATCTTTAGCCATTTGATTTCAATATATTTACGTGTAGTATTAGCAACAGGATATTCGTAAATTCTTTGCAACTATATATTGACTATAGGACATATATATGTATTATTTTCAAAGTTCACTATATCTTACTTTTGGCAATTTAATTCAGTAGCACATAATAAATATTTAAAACTGCGTTAAGGTGTATTTTTTAAGTTTCCTTATTTATTAGAAAAAAAAAAGAATTATGTTATATTATTTTACTTTGTTTGCGGCAACTTCTTTGTTGGAAAAAACTTACTGAATAATTAACTCCTTGATTTTTATTTTTATATTTATTTTTTTCTTATGGTAAATCAATTGATTTACCATTTATAAATAATATATCTTATATAAATATATAAGTCAAAATTTTTAATAAAAATAAAAAATTCAATGTGAATAATTTAATTTTTGATGCGCGGATTGTCTAATTAACTTGATTATATGCATATATTAATTAATGCAAATTTAATTTTTATTTTTAAAATACTTAATACCTAACAAAACAATTTAATTTCTTTACATAAATTGGCTAGGAAAATTTTTAAAATCAAATTATTACTAATTCACAAAGAATGAAAAAAAAAAATTTATAAACACTAAGAATGAGATTTTGGAATTTAAATTTGTATCACATGATGTAATTCCAATTTCAAAACAAAAAATAATAAATTATACATATTACCATCCAAAAACTAATGTGAATCATATATAAATTTAATTTTATAAATATCACCTTTTTATTTTCGTTTATGTCACAAATTTAAAAGAGCCATGAGATAACTTAAATACAATTGTTTCTTATTTTATATAAATAATCAAGTTTAAATCAATTTGTGATCAAAATTTATTCTTTTTTCATTATTTATCCTAAATCACTCTTAATTAAATTAAATTCTTAATTTTAACATCCAACTTCATTATGAATAGTAATAGCCTTTGATGTTTTGGACTATTTTTTGAATATTTTCTTATTTTGTTTTAGTTCTTTTTTTAATTTTTATTTGCTCCATTTGTTTGTTTCTTCTTTCTTTCCTTTGTTTTTAATATTTAATTTTTAATGATTTAGTTTTAAATTTGTATGTATAGATGTTATGTATGCTCTATTAATTTCCAACATTACCTCAATTACAAGTAGAATTCCCACGATGTTTTACATTCAAAATAGAGAATGGTAATGAGGTGTAACCAATGAAGAATCAGTGTAAGATGAGCATGTATATTGCCAAAATCATGCCAAGTTTCCAAAAAGCAATAAGTTTTTTGCCTTTTTTGCACCTTCTATTCCTCTCTAGATCTTATCTACCTAATGTATATGCAACAATATAGTGCAAGAAGATTATTGTTTGGAGGCAAAAATGTAAACAATTAAGTAATTAGCTTTTAATTTTGATGTATGGATGTATGTATACTATAGGATGAATATTTGTTACAAAACTTTGTTTCCCTAATTAAAAATTGCATTCTTTGCACTTTGCTCTTCTTTGGATCGTATCCATCTAATGCATCGCAACAATATAATGGGGTTAAAAAGTTAAGATAAAGTGTCATAACTTTTAAGTCCAAGAACCTATTCTTTAGACACAAAAATCATGGAGTTGCTATCAATCTTTTTTATCTAGGTGCAATTGGTCATCTATGCAAATTTATCCCTTTTAAGGTTATCCTAAGTGTAAACTAAGGGTCTCTAAAAAGAATAAATTTTGGTCTATATTATCAGAACTAAGGTTCAGGAGTCAGTTACATGCAGAAAAGATTTAGCACCTTGTTTTACCCAAAATTGATACCAAATTAATTATATGTTATCTGATTTAAACCTTATCAAAGATGGTTTTCATCATACAAATAAAATCAATTTCAGTCTTTTATTTATTTACACAACATGGTGATACCAAAATTCTATCAAGATCAAATCGTGCAATCATGCAATAATCAAAACATGCCAATATAAAAATATCATGCCAAAATATCGAACAATCTTGCAAAATGTATCATACCAAAAATATCATGAAAAACATGCAAATATCATATAATAAAAATCATGCAAATAACATGCAAATAAATTAATAATCATGCAAATATATCAATAATCATGCAATTAATAAACAATCATGTAATTAATAAATAATCATGCAAGTAATAAATATCATGCAATTAATATTAATAATCATGCAATTAATATTAACAATCATGCAATTAATATTAATAATCATGCAAGTATATAAATAATCAAGAAGTATGTAAATAATCATGTAAGTATATAAATTATCATGCAAGCATATAAATTATCATGCAAATATAATATTAATCATGCTATTAATATAAATCATAATGCAAATATAATATTAATAATGCTATTAATATAAATTATCATGCAAATAATAAATTACACCAATAAAGCATACAAATATATATTATAATTACTCTTGCAAAAATAAATAAATAAATAAGTAAATAAATAAAATCAAGCAAATAATAAAAAGCCCTATCAGAGTTTTTTCTTTTTTTTTCCTCATCCTTTACATCAATCACAATTAAAATAAAAATATAAAAAAATAAAATAAAAAATAATGAAAGGAAAATAAAAAACCAAAAAAATTTACCAAACAATAGAGTCGGGTCACTAGGTATCCACGCGAGTTAGGTAGGTTTCAAGATGCAATTCCTTTGGTGCAAAATGGCACTGTTTGGTTTCTATCTCCAAAATCAGCTTCTTTCTCCTTATTTTTCCTCTTTTCTGTTAAGCTTCTTTTTTTTCAAACTTAGCCAAAATATCAATAGCCTAACCTAGAAACCGATATTTCGCACCACTAAGCTGTCTGCCATCTACCACCACTGCTAGCCACTAGGGATTTCTTTTGTCTTTCACACTGTAACTCTAAAGCCAAAAAAAAAAAAAAAAAACACAGCCCAGACCGCTTAAACAACCCCTAAATATCAACCCCTTTTTTCTTCACCTATTGAAACCTTGAATTAGAACTCAATAGCAATCCAAACCTTAATAAGACCTCAATGCTACCTTATGTTGTTGTCTATCACTTTGCCAAGAAATCACTAGCCAGAAAGTTACTACTATTTTGACAATTTAAGGCTACCCAAAATCAATTCCCTTTTCTCTTCCCTTGACTGAAACCCAGTAGAAAAAAAAACTTTGCCCATTTCCATTCCTTTGCAATTTTTGGCTTTCTGTCCGAATTGGGTTTGTTGTTGCCAGATTTGTGCTTGTTGATTTTTATTGCCTATGTAATTTGCTTCTGGGTTTGTGTTCGATTTTCTGTGGGTTGGGATTTTTGTTTTTTTCTAGATTGGATTTGAGTATGTTGCTAGGATTGCTTGATTTGTTTACTGCTAGATTGCTTTATTTATTTCCAAATTGCTTTTCTTTTTAATTGTCAGTATTGATTGTCAATTGCTGTGTGAATTTCCCTCTATGATTGCCTAACCAAAAATTTCCCTACCCAACAATTTTCTCATAACAAATTGCTTTTCTGTCTATTCCCTAGAAACAAAAAAGGATCCCAAATTTTCCTAAATTTTTTAGTTGACCACCAAAATTTGCTGTCAATTCTTAATTGAATTTGGACAAAATTTAACTTCACCAAATCTTATGCCAAAGATTTACAAGATTTTCTTCTGTGATTTTTCCTTTTCTAATAGATTAGACATCAAGTATTTCCTTAGGCAATGAATCTTTAATTTCTAGAATCTAAGATTGAATCTAAGACCAAAATTGAATTTAAGATTTTTCCTACAAAATCTCATGTTTTTTTATTTGGTTTTTTTATTTTTTATTTTACTTTGACCAATAAAATTAAACCAAAATTAAAATAAGACCAAAATTAAAATCATAATCAAAATCAAAATTAAAAATCAAAAATTAAAATTAAAATTAAAATTAAAACCAAATTCAAAGTTAAAATCAAATTAAAATTTTTGGGCTTTTAACCTTTAAGCCCAAAAAAAATTTATTAAGATCCAATTTGCGATCGAAGTCCATTTAAATTTCGACAAATTTTTTCAAACAAAATAAGGAATTAAAATTAAAATTAAAACCAAATTCAAAGTTAAAATCAAATTAAAATATTTTGGCTTTTAACTTTTAGGCCCAAAAATTTTTTATTAAGACCCAATTTGCTCATACCATGGCTTAACCCCATCGATAATAAAACCTTATGTGAATATGTTGTCTAATCCCAATGGTCTACAAACAAATATTAGACAACCAGCAATTCAAGCAAATAATTTTGAGATAAAACTTGCCATTATCCCAAATGATTCAAATGTCTATCCAATTTGATGGTCATGCCAATGAAAATCCTAATGCTCGCTTAGGGAATTTTCTAAAAATTTGTAATACATTTAAGTAAGATGGCGTTATTGATGTGACATTCATCTTAGGCTTTTCCCATTCCCCTTAAAGATATAGTTAAAAATTGGTTAACCTTAATGCTTTCTGGCTGGATCACCACTTACGATAATCTAACTCACAAATTTCTTTCCAAACTTTTCCTTCCATAAAAACTGCAAAGCTTTGAAATGATATGACTACCTTTGCCCACCACAACCATGAATCTGTATACGAGGCTTGAGAGTGGTACAAGGAGCTGTGTAGGAGATGTTCACACCATTGACTTCTTCGTTGGATGGAGACTCAGATATTTTTTATAATGGACTAGTGGAAAACACTCTATCTATCATTGACACTATTGCTGAAGGTGCACTTATGAGCAAATCTATGGATGAAACCTACAACCTCATCAAAGATATGGCTTCCAACCACTACTTGTAGGCTAATGAAAAGCAAAATCCTAAAAAAGCTATAGGCATATATGAGCTTGATGCCATCACAACCTTGACTACTCAAATTGAAAATTTAACCAAGAATGTAGAAGCCATAGGATTTAGCCTAAAACCCAACCTAATCCATTTTATTAGTCCCTTTTCTAGCTATGATTTTTGTAGGAGAGAGTGGAAAACACTCTATCTATCATTGACACTATTGCTGAAGGTGCACTTATGAGCAAATCTATGGATGAAACCTACAACCTCATCAAAGATATGCCTTCCAACCATTACTTGTAGGCTAATGAAAAGCAAAATCCTAAAAAAGCTATAGGCATATATGAGCTTGATGCCATCACAACCTTGACTACTCAAATTGAAAATTTAACCAAGAATGTAGAAGCCATAGGATTTAGCCTAAAACCCAACCTAATCCATTTAATTAGTCCCTTTTCTAGCTATGATTTTTGTAGGGGAGAGCATTCCACTGGTAGATTGATTTTTAGGTTAGAGCCTGCTCATTTTGTAGCTCTACCTATTAGGTAACAAAATGAATCCTAATCTCAAACATCTCTTTTTGGTTGGAAAAACCCTTCTAACTATCTTTGGACTAGTAATCAGGGTCAGTCATCGAATTTTAGGCCCATGCAACCCCTGACTTTTTTTTAGTTCCTTAATATCAACCATTTCCTCCACCTTATGGAAAGAAAAGCACTTTAAAGGAGATGTTTTCTTCAATGCTGCAATCCCAAAACACCATGCTTATAAATCAAAGGAACCTTATTCAAGGTCAAGTAATTGTCCTTCAAAATCATATCACCGCTATTAAAAATCTTGAAGTGCAAATAAGGCAAATGGACAAGTATCTCAACAACTTCTCTCAAGGCACCCTCTCTAACAATACTAAACCATATCCTAGGACGGAGGGAAAAAAACATTGTAAAGCAATCTACCTAGGGAGCAATAGAGAATAGATCAGTGACCTTGCTAGGACCAACCTTAGTGTTGCACCTATAGAGCCTATTAAGAAGGGGAAGAAAGAAAAAAAAAAGACAAGCAGAAGGTTAATGGTCTTTTACCCCATAGAGTACTTGTTCAAGAAGGTAGTTCTTTTAGGCCTAGGTCTACCAAGTTTGAACCATACAGGCTAACCCATCCCATTCCCTCAACGATTTTAATAGCAAAATTCAAAAGGCATTGCCAATTGCTTTTTAATTGATGAAGTAGGGAATAATGAGGAAAGAATTATATAGGAATTTTTGGATAGAATTTTTTTAAAGGAAAGATGATAACAAGTTACTCAATGAAGAGTGCATTATAAAGGATTTTTTTTACAAAGATTCTTAAAAAAAATGAATGAATCAATGATGAAGGAAACTTTGATTGAGTTTGAGACCTTTATGTATGCCAAGTTTAAGTTTAATGTACCAAACAAAGAGGGTGGTAATTTAGGGATAGTGGATTTTAGCTTAAAAGCTCTTATTTATTCCAAATTCCACCATGAGACAATTTACACTCCATCTTCGGTAACGTTCAATCATGAAATAGTCATGAAGACAACATTGACCCTTGGGCTTAAACTAAAACCCACATATCTCAGTCCCTTAGGTGGAAGACATGAGATTTTTTATGGCTTGCTTTCCACTACCACTAAAGCACCACCCATTGACATGCTCTAGCCTACCACCGAACCTTTCATGGATAAGGTTGTTGAAAAGAGAAATGATCAAATGGTTGGATGCTGGAATCAAGTGTGGTGTAATCACGATGACCACTGCTAATCTTGATTGAGTCTAATGATGGTCAAACTGTAAACCATAATCCAGCACTTCTTGTGAGGCAACCAAGTTTCTTCTTTCAATTGCTTTTATTATTTTCTTTTAGTTATTTATGTTTTCTCATGTCAGTTTATTTCTTTTGTTTTGTGTGATTTGTAGGAAAAATAAAAGTTAATCATAAGAACTTTAAGGAAAAACCTCAGCCAGTCAGGGGAGTATTCTTCATCTTTTACACTTAAATTCATATATGCCTACACATTGACGACAATGTGCATTTTAATTTAGGGGTAGGAAAATTTGAGCTAAATTTTTAAAAATTTTTAAAAACTTTTTTGAACTTAGGCTTATTTGACTGTTGCTATGAGTTTTTAGTATGCTTCCTTTGGTTAATTATTATTGATCCTATGGTAGAACCATGATTGACTTTGATTATAGCTTTAGGAAAAGAATAAATTTGGGTAAGCATGAGATGAATTTTAGAATTTGTTGTTAATTGATTGCAAAGGTTCACTTGTGGGTTTATGTTCAAATCATTGAATTGCATGTCATTTAGTGATTGTTTATGTTAGTCTAAGAATTGCATTTTATTTTTTAAGTTGTGGCTATGTTCTAGAATTTATCTGATTACTTCTTGAGGTGAAATTCTAGGCTACACTAATTAGAGAAATGACTTAGGCGATCCTTAGATCGATTAAGCCTTTCAAGCTAACCGTAATGCATTTATTCGTAGTCACCCATTTTGAGCCTTATGTTATCCTTTTTCTTGTTATGCACTCACATCAATAAACTTAGACCATTTCTCGTATTTTCATACTTGTTGTTCCTACCCTGTGTGCATAAGGATCACTCATGACATAATTAAAGAGCTTTGTCACATTTGGGATACGAAAAAAATAATAAAAAAAAAAGAAAAAATAACTTAAAATGAAAAAATAAAGTGGAAAAAGTTCAAGTTTAGGGGTGCTAAAGTTTTCGAAGCTCTCTAATTGGTCTTAAGCTTGTAATGTATGATTAAGGTAGTTGAACCTAAAAAAACCCTTTCTATCCTACCTTTACCCTAGCCTAACTTTGCAAACTAGCAAAAATCTAAGGATCTTGAGTTTAGTATTGACCTAACATTTGTGGAGAGAGGTGGGAAAGGCAAACTTATGGAATATATGTCTTCTTTGATTATGTTGCGTTAATTCCATGGTTGTATATTCATAGCTAGATTGCATGTAATGATATGTGATGAATGCTATACACAATGGAACTTTAATTGAATAGATGTACATTCTAGGATAATTCTCATATCTAGCCCTTATTTAGACAACAATTAGAATCTGTGAACTACAAGCAAAATTTGTAATAGAAACAACAATTACCCTTAAAAAGACCCTTAATGTTTGGCACGGTCACTCCCTCACTGCCCCTAAAACCTTCTATTAAGTTAGCACCCTAACCTCCCTCAACACCCTACATGCCAATAAGGGCAGCCTTAATTGATCTCTCCACAGGTTCTTATTGCAAGCCACCAGCAAGGGGACCCTCTTAATGAGCCTTAGGCTTTTTGGGCTTCATAGCTTCTCTCTTCATTGTAACAACATAACAAATTTACAAGTTAAACAGTGACATAATTTAGCAATTTCACGTCAATCAACATCAACCAATAGGAACACTAATGTAAGATACAAAACAATTAAATAGTGCACTAACATTTTTTACCCTGAAGAGCCCCTTTTCTTTGTCCATTGCTGCTTCTTCTTTCCCACCTTTTTCCTCATCCAGCACCCCCTGGATAGCAGTAGCCAATTATTCATCCTCATCGAGGAAAAAGCAATAGTCACAGATGTTTTCACGTATGGACAACTCTATGTATGATATTTTGACATCCTTCAAGGCACAAACTTACTTGGTCTCATCATTTTTAAGCTTATGAAGTCCCTTGGTACTAGTCATAATGGGAATCGCATTATGAAAAGAAACCATATGCTAGGAATCCTTGTACACAACACCACATACTGGTCATAATAAGAGTGGCTATTTAAAATAAGCTCTATTATGCAAGATCACCTATGTGCCTAGAGATAGTATAACCAGCCATTGATCTTTTTGAGCATGTAGAGCACCAGTATTACATTCACCAAGGACACCTATTTCTTCAATTTACAGTAGATGAAATAGGTGATCAAGATCACCCAAGTATTTTTCGTTATTTAAGATGTTGCCATATTGAAAGTGCCCAGCATCAAGTGCAAGAAAGGATGCAATAGGAGATGGAACCCATGCCATCCATTCGAAGTCCCCCATCTAACTAATGGTAAAGCTTGGTGGCAATATAGAGATCTCATACATGAGATCATGAGGGTTGAACACCACACAATCTAGCATCAACTCAACCATGACCAGTATTGTATTAAAGGGATAAATATTTGGTGGCCACATCCCTACTGCCAAGTCCTTCGACTCCTCTACAACAACCATTTTGCCTTTCCTCTTTTTCCCTTTTACTTAGCAATAGCTAGGGAGTTAACATCAATAGAAGAGCCCCCACCTCCTTATTCACAGCGTTACGCCCTTGGCCTCTATTGCCATGTCCTATTTAGCCTCCATAACCTTTACCCTAAGCCCTTTTTCCTCTACCTTAGGCTCCCTAAACTACTTCCCCTTTACCTTGGCCACTAGTGTTAGTTGCAAGTACCCTAGCCCCCTTATCATCACTTGAACTTTCAAGTACTATTCTTCTTTTCGATGCCATCTCTTTCTCAAAAAACTAGAAAAAGACAATAAAAAGCAATGAAGTCTAAGAAATTCCCTTACAAAAACTTTTGCAGAAAAATTGAAAAACTGTCAACAAGCACAAAGACACTCACAACAAGATTCTTGTGAAAGCAAATAACAGAAGTGAGTTTGAAAATTTTTCAAGTCTTATATTTATACCTAGCCAAATGACATGAGAGAAACAATACCAATTGAAACTATTCCAAGCACTAAATGACATTTTTGAAACGGTACAAGTATGAACCATTTTAGTCGATCCCCAAACAATTCAAATTAATCCCCCTTAAAACTTAACCTTTTAATAATCCCACTTTTCAAAATAGACACGTTCATTCCTCTTCAAAAAACCAATTAAATTTTAAAGTTAAACCCATTTATTACATCGGACCACTTTATAACCCCAACACACGACGTGTTCTAACAACCACACCACTTAGAAACAGGCGCTTGCCCCATGCCATCCCAACAGACGCGCTCCACTTGCACATACTTAGCATAAAGCATCAATTTTTCATATCAAAATTTTTCTAAGTCCCCACATGTTGTTCTCTATGCCTCAACTAACTACACTAGTCACTAAAAGACACCCTTCTCACCTTACAGGGACACGACATCAACACAACTCTACAAAAAAGCACTCTTCTCCTTGCAGAGACACATGATCAATACAACTCGCCATGAGAGTGCCCCTCGCCTTACAAAGACACATCATCAACGTAGCTCGTTAAAACAACATTGCCTTCCCACAAAGCATATTTTACTTTAGTCAATGGTCTGAGGACAGTCACTTTATAACCTCTTTCAAACCTAGGATACAATTGTTATGCCTGTTTACTCGATCAACAAAGTCAAGCCTCTGGGTCACCTAGCCAACACATGTCCAACTACCATGTCACCTCGCTTCAAGAACTAGTTTGCTCCGCACCAATGAACGGCTCTCCTGACACTTCCATTAACGTTTCATTAAGACATCACTTCAAAACTAAACGCTTGGCCTCTTACTTGTCCAAGATTAGTAAATACAGCCCACGCTTGCCTAAAAACATTAAATGTAATTCATAATCATCCATGTGGACCTTCTTCGAACTCCATATAAATTCATCATCAACTATCAACTATCTCAGTCAAATCATCACCCCCTATCCATATATAAGGTAAAAAGTAGGCCCAGGTACATAAGAATGAAATTAAATAGTCTCATATATAATGAATTGGATGTAGTTTTTGAGTCATTGCCCACCATCTCATATATCGTAATTAAGATATGCAATATGAATTAGATTAAATAGTCTTTGAATATAATAAAACATTATTTGGTAATACCTTACAATCATAGTTTTTGGCAATAAATAATGTTTATATTTTTTTATTTGAGAACGAGAGGAGGGAAAGAGTAGGTTCTTATTTTCCTAGTTTATATTCTCCTTGAGAATTATGACATCCCCATTTACAAAAATCAAATTAAGAATTGTAATTCTTTGATTGTGCTAAATTAATTTAATTAATTAATTTATCTTTTCACTGAATTAACATCCTTATTGATTTAACTAATTTGTCTTTTCATTTGAATTAACGTCTTTTGAAATTTATTAAGTGATATTCGCAACCTTTTACAAATAAGAAAACATCTTATGAAAAAGTTAAAACTTATTTAAAATGAAATCAACTGTTATAATGACAAACTATCAATTTTGAACCAGAGCATTTGAAAACCAGGAAACTTAGTTTTTCTGTATTCGGTTTGAAGTGTGAAAAAAAATAAATTAAGAGCCAAATTTTAAAGAAAATAATTAATTAATTTAAAATATTTTCTTCCCACATTCAAAATATTAAACTTAAAGGGGAAAATATGAATCCTTCAATTTTTCTTCTTTTTATTTCTCTCCAATCAAACTAAAAAAGACATTATTTTCCTTTTCTTTCAATTTCCTTTTTCCCTTTTATCAAACAAAGTTTATTGATAAACAATTCCGGCTTCAGGTGCTTCAAATTGCACTGAAATCCTACCCGTTACCATCCCTATCTTCCTATTTCCTTCCTAAACGACAAAATGTTTGTGTAGAAACAAGAAAACAACCAAAAGCGAAAGGCTAAAAAAGAAAACTGCAGCAACATTGATCCCGACAACTTTAAAAAAACAAAAAAAAAAAAGAATATATGGTGTCATTAACTACTTTTAAGTCACAAATCCTTGCGAATAGCACAATGGAATTTTCATGTTTAAAGCACTCCCAGAATGGAACTGCTCAGACTACCAATTAAGTGCGAAACGTGCTCAACAAGCTACTAGTAGGAAATTGGTAGCCAGCCTACTCATCAGTTATCTCAACATTTCCTCCCTTGAGATGCAAGTGCTTTTCTCTTTTCTGGAAATCTGTCAAGCCCTTTCCACTACCTGTCACACCAACCTTACCATGAGGGTCGTCCGGAGACTTGAAGATGCTCTCACGCTTACGGCCTGAGAAAAAACCAACCTGGAAAAGGAAATATGAACTCAGTTAATGCAAAATGCTAATATTTCACTAACTACTATTATAAATTAAAAACTTCAACTAAGATTTTGTATCTCAGTCTAGTTCCTGAGTTCTAAATAATTAGCTCCCAATTAACAGCAAAGAAGAAAATTTGTGAAGGGCAGCTTAAAAGAGCTATTATGTTCACTAACACATCTTTCTATCATCAATAAAATCAATCCTTCACCCTTTTAATGATGACCGATGCATTCAAACACTACCAAATGGGCAGCCTATAAAAGAAATAGAAGAAAAAGCAGGTCATCCTTTGCAGGAAAAGAAAAACCAATTTTAGGCATTTTTGGCCTTTTTTTCCTTATCAACCAAAAAGACCATATATAACAACTGTCTATAATTGGGAAATATTATAAAAACATATCAACGGTAAAAATGTTTGCTAGACAGACCTTTTTAGTCTTGCCTTTGGTTGTCTGAAACTGCTGCCAAGCATTCTGCCGCTTATTCTGTGCCACTTCAAGTTGTTCAAGTCGCATCTTTGACTTGAAAGCATGTATCTTCTTTCGCTTGGCAGCTTTCTGTGAATCACGGGCAATAAATCATCAAAATGGTAGAAAATAATTTCTGTCAAATTTTTTATCTAATAGAAGATAACAATAATTGGTAGGTGTTAACAAAAAAATATTTGACTAAAAAAATACAGCATTGGAAAATAACAAGTAGAAAATAAATACTTACTAGCTGAGGAATTTTCGAAAGTCTCAACTATAGGTCCAATTTTAGATGTACGCCATTAGTTTAAAATCAGTCCATGTAAGAAAACCATGAATCATAACCCATAAACTTACATGTTAATTGGACCGGCGATGACGTTAGTTTTATCAGAAGTCATTACTCGTGAAAGCAAACTGAAGTTTAGATTCCCCTCAGCAAAAATCTAGCGTTCTATAGAAGCACTGTACAGAGTATCTTACCACATCCTCAGGGTCATCAGCAGCTATTCGAAGCTTTGCTGGTAAGCTTCGAGATTGAAAGTCAACAAAAGCAGCTTGAGCTATCTTACTTTTGATAGCTTGTTTTGTAGACTCAGCAACCTTTTCAGCTTCCACCAAAGCATTGTATTCAATTGCCCTTACATTGGCAGGATCCACCTGGGATTGAAATTGCATATGGTGAAAGGGATTAGCGAGGCACTTAAGGGGATTGACAAACAAATAGCAGGAAACACAAGTTGTGTCTGAACATAGATCTATCGATGGTCAATTAGAAACATGAGGAAATAAGAACTCCCAAATAAGGTTCTATTAGCAGAATTCTAGGATATACTCAACTAATAGATACGGGACTAAGGAAATAAAAAACTGCAATGCACCTCTGGCAAAAGCAATGCTGGGTTAGCGTTTAAGTGGATTCATGTCCTGTCAAGAAATACCCATTTCATTGCATAAAATTAGACCCCAAAGAATGAAAAGTAAAAAGCAGGGAAGCAAACTTTGAATAAAATGCAAAACCATTGGAGACACTACTAAAAGCTGATCATACTTCCTCGCTTGACTGTTAAGCCCTACTAATCAAACCATTTATAGGCTACGCAAAAAAGTCTTTTGAGATGAAAAGATCAAAAGCCCATCTGACAGAAAAGAAACAAAAGGTTCTCACTTGTTGTCTCAATGAATCTTTTTCTCACTTTCTAGCATCTCTCTTCTTAAAGTCTTTTACTTTATATTGCCCAGAATTCCACCAAAAGGCCTCTCTATTTCACCATGTAATCATCAACATATTGCTCTTGGGATTATTCAACGGTAGAAACTTGACAAATTATTGCCATTTGTAGTTTAGGGATCAAAGTGGCAAATAACTGAAGCCTCCATTTTCCTTTTTGTTGAAAAAATTTTACTGGGTGTTCTTTTAATTTCATCTCATTTGAAAATCATGCACCAATAAACTTGTTTTTAACAATCTCTTTAAAAAAACCCTAATCAGATGCATGTTATTATTTGTTGAAAATCTTTTAATGGCTTTGGATTCTGTTCCAAGTTCAAGACATCCTTCATGCAAGTGCAACCAATATTTTCATTTATAAAATATAATCATAACATGCCCATAAGGGTATTTTCAAGATTCCAAAAGTTTCAGTGCTATGTCAGACCGCCTCTAACACATAACACAATCGACTCAACATTTACTAAACTATTGACAGATGGTCAAGGGGAAAAATGTAGGTTTTGAAACTACAAGATGGAAAGTGTAATTTGTGGGTATCTCCTGTTAGAATAAATTTGTAATATTTGCAAATATTTAGGGTATAAAAGCCTTTAGACATTTTCTGGATTATATAAACTATTGTAATGAAACCCTAAAGATATAGTGAGAATTTTTTTTTCATTATATCTTAAAGGTTTTGGTACAATAGTTATAATACATAAAATATGTGTAAAGGCATTTATACCCTAAAATTTACAAAAGACATAAGAAGAGGAGGTGAAGGTCATAACCAGAGTGCCTATGAGAATCTGGTGTGTACTCTCTCTCTGACAAAAGACACAGTGTTCATTGAAATAAAATTTATATCTCACAAAACTGCTAAAAGCAAGCATTGGAGCATGAGAGAAACTTACATTTAGGAGTCAATTGCTAAGAGGAATGCAAGCCACATTCTTGACAATTTAAAAGATCGAAATGAGAGACCCATGTTTGGTATGCCACGTTTCCAAGAATGTCCATTTGAGGGGGAGGGGAGGAGGGATGCGGGTAGGGTGTGAATAGCTGTAGGGATATTTTTATACAAAAATTGTACCAACACTTGCCTTAAACTAGGGAAAGTTTTCCTACCTCATTGCATGAGAAGCAAACTTCTTCCTCCAGTGAGAAAGAGATGCTGAGATAAAATCACTTTCTAGGAAATGTCACACACCAAACAAGGATATCTCCTAACAACCTTTTAAATTCACAAGTATGCGGTTCATATTCCCCAATACCAAATGGCAACAACTTAGCAATTTTAGTTAGATCTAAATCAAGAAGTTCCAAATTCCACTCACACCAAACACTACGATACTATGTTTATACATCCTACATGCTACTCTTCCCCTCAACTTATTAGGAGTTAGGCAGGTGAAGAAAGACACTCTTTTTTCTTTTTTGGGTAGGGGAGGGGGTGGGTTGTTAGTTGTTTATAGATTAACACAACATGCAATTAAAAAAGCAATAAATATCCTTTATCGTTCATGACACTCAAAAGAAGCTACGAGAACATTTCACTAGCAAGAAAGATTCTAATTATTACTTTACACTAGGGGTGTAAGTGAAACAACACGTTCACTGAACAGCTCATCAGTGAGCTAGGTTTAAGCTAGTTTACTTTCATTTATTAATTAAATAAATGAGTTTGAACAAAATTGTCAAGCTTGTTTTAATCAACGAAACTGAGATTGAACATTGGTGAGCTCAACTCATTTATGTTCATGAACAATTTGTTTATAACTTTCTTTTATTTTTTATTTTGCTTTTTAGATTTATATACAATTTTTTAAAATTTTAATTTAGCTATCTTCTAGAATTTTTATTAAAACCAATATCTTTTTAAAATTCCAACTATACTTCAAACAATATTAGAAATTTTATCTTTATGATTAATTTAAGATACTAGATCTAAATATCTAAACTCCATTTAGAAAGCCTCAATTTCCAAGCTCTAGCTTTCTTCCTTTCTCTTTCTAAACACCAAATCCAATTTCTCACCACTCTCTTCTCTCTTATCATTCCTCCTTTCTCTACTAGTAACTCCAACGTATTTTGTTTTTATTCCCCTTGCACAACTCATCCTTCTTTCTAAATATTTTCTCACCCACTTCTTGCCCTCAAATTTCTTCATTCTCTTCAAGACTCTCAAGCCATTTCACATCTTTCAAGCTTTA
The DNA here is from genome assembly GCF_002303985.1 of Durio zibethinus. Next base: position 15,104,850 of record NW_019167982.1, on the reverse strand, counting down.
CCTTTTGCTCTCCAAGTCATTTTTAGCCTATCCCCAAGCAAAACTTTTTTTTCTGTTTCAAGTCTCTTGTGTTTTGCTGTTTCTAAACAATTGTGAATTTTGTTGTTTGGAATAAGTTCCAACTTGATTATTTTGTTCAATGTAAACAAGTTCCATCCCAGCTCAAGCGCTACTACTGAGCTGAGCTTAAACAGAAAATGTAAGCTTCACTAGAGCACAAGCTCAAGCTCAATTTCTAATAAAATGAGCCAAGTCAAAGGCAAAGCAAAGCTTGGCTTAGCTATTTTCATTACACCTCTACTTGATACCCCCACCTCTTTTTTCCCGCTTTCCCTTGTCAGGAAGGACTAGCACTCATTGCTCTTGCCACTAAAAAGTCAAACATGTTCAATAATTTCAAATTATCATTTTGTTACTAGTGAAACTATGCAATGGTGTAAGATTGTGCACATGTATATGCAAGTTTGTGCGTGCATGCTATGTACACCCGCGCATGTAGACACCAAAAACACAATTTATATGCATAAAAACAAGGATTTTCAATTTTCTTTGTAGAAAGAATGCATAATCTAAAGACTAAAGATAGAAGATCTAAAAGATAGAGAAAGAGAAATATATATCTAAAATGATAATTTGAACTCTATGTTTGTGAAATCAAAACTCATCAGCATCTATCTTCAAAAAATGAAAAAGGGTCATAATGCTAACAAAAACAAAAGAACTAGTAGGTTAGGAAAAGCAATAGACTATAAAAATTATAAAGGGTGAATTTGTATAAGAATCTCATGTGGCAACCAGAATGGTACCTCTTCCTTATTTCCCCATCCATCAAAAGAGACATAATACCCATTTGGAGTAATAGCCTCAATAGTTGCATCATACCTGAATATTCAACTAATCAAACACGGAAAAGAAAAGTAGGGGAAGAAATGGAGAGGGAAAGAAAAAAATGGTTAAAATAAGAATATCCTTGTTTCTAAGCATACCACTCTCCGTCTTCACTCCAGACAGCCTGAACTTTTGTGCCAACATGAAATTTATCCCCATAATCAGATGTTTTCCTTGATTCCTAGATAAGAGAAAAGCATTTATAAGATGTGAGTACCTAAAAGAATAAGGAGAGAGACCTCCCGCACCAGAAAAAATAAACATTGAAAGAACAATTCCAATTGCCCGCTTGACCAAAATGTATTTTCAAATAAGTACGTAATGAACAAAAGAAAAAAGATTTATGTTGCCAATCAAATTCTACAAAAGAATAAAGGCTAAACCAAGGAAATAGTTGGAGATTATGAAATAAATATTAGCAATTCCCATAAAATAACTGTATCATTCAACTACTTGTCCCAACTACGAATCATATGCCAACACTATAATGACATGCAAGAACATCTTGCATCAAATGCTTACATAAAACAGTCTCAGTTATGTGACAAATTGGATATGAGAAAAAAACTTAAATGTGACAACTTATTACCATACATTAGTACAAAAATTGTAAAAATGTAAAAATTTCCATTTCAATTCAGAATCTTGCCTTTCTGAATAAAGCACCATATTTGACAAACAAAATTAACTACAAAAATAAGTCAAAGATATAATTAGCCATTTTAATCACCTTTGATTGTGCAGTGAGTACAGTAGCACTAGTCCCAATATCTGATCCAGAAATCTCATTTTGCTTTGCAGTTGCAAGCAGTTCCTCTGTCAGAGCAATCACCTGCACCCCAAAGGTTCAGCACAATTCTACATCTAAAAAGAATCTATATATTTAGTAAAATAATAAAGGGTGAATTGTTATCATATTTCGAACTTAGAATCTCAGGATGAACATCGCAAATCAGGTGAATGAGAAGCAGGCTACCATCACAACACACAGCACACCTGCAAAGGAATCAAGATCAAAGTGATGGGCATCTTGCCAAAGCTCTATATGTTCACAAAATTTCTTTTTCTCCCTAAAGTTCACATTTTTGCATCTGTGAACTTTTTAAATGTATGAACCATCCTCACCTTTTGAACCCTGAAATGAAAACAAACCTCCAGCAGAGCCATTACCGTTAGCAGTTAATTGATGTTGCTTGTTAGAGCAACATATTGATTCCTTCAAAAGAGGGAAGGAAGAGAAATAGTATTTTCATCACCTTAATGAAAAACTTGACATCTAAAAAATTCTCTAAAAACCAAAACTGATTATTTGATCACTTTTTGGTGCTGGGTAATAGGTCAGTTCCATTTCTTAACAGAATAATCACATTGTAAATACAACATGACAAAGAAAGAGAAAACAATAAAAAAAGGAGAAAAAGCTACAACAAAAACTAAAATGAAAGATTAAAAACAAAGAAAAATAAGCACAAGCAAGGATAACCTCTGCGAGCTCCTTTCCCATGTACACATATTCAAGGTTTCCAGGATCATCAGCCAGAAGCTGTCTAACCTGATTTTCACCAAAATCAGGTAATTAGTCGTGTTTTTGCAAGTCCTGTTGAATCAAATAACCAGAAAACATAGAATTCTTCCACTTTCTCAGCAAGCAAAGTCAATTATGAAATACTTCTTTTAATCATAAAGTAGTAGTAATAAAAACAAACCCTAAATCCAAATCATTCATTCGAAAAGTACGTAAATTTAGTCCAATCACTACTAATTGGGTTGTTAAAGGCTTATACCGGCAGATAAAAAATTGTTAAAAATTAAAGCAAACTGCGAGTATTAAGTTGAAAATTGAAAAGAAAAGAAAGAAAAAATGGAAACCTGCTGCAGCTGTTCCTTATATGTAGAGAGATTTGAAGCCAGCTCTTCTATGCTTAGCTCATCTGTTCCTTGCATTATATGTTCTATCTAACTTTTCAATTTTCCTTTCTGAGTTTTTGATGAGTTCCTTTATTTTTAGGGTTTTATATTTGTGTATTTGGATATGAAATTCTGCTAAAACACAAGATGCCCACAATTTGGAAACTCTTCATTTATACCAGCGCTAGAATTGGATAGTATAGATGGGGAACCAACAGGATTGGCTATTCATCTCGTACTTGGTGTGTTTTGATCTGACCTTATAAAACCAGTTTTATTTTTTCAAATCAAGTTTCGAATTATATGGAATTTCGTTTCGACTTAACCCGTATATATATAAATATATATAGAATCATTTATTTTAGATTTAGATTTAGATTTAGACTTATATATTTATTTAATTTTATATTTATATTTCAAAAATAATATTTTATATTAAAATTTTAATATTTTATTAATTTTGATTGTGAGTTTAAACACATATGAGTTGAATAAAATTTAATTATAAAAAATAATATTTTAATATTAAATCGAATTCAAATATTAAATCTATAAAATTGGGTTGAGTTTAAAAAAAATAAAAACTCACTTTATTTGATCTGTTATTATTTATAGAATCAAGAAAAGTTCTAACTACACCCATTTTTGCTTTATACATTTTTATTTTTTATTTTTAAATTTTTTATAAATAAAATTACTTAAATTTCATTCTTATAAATTTTCAGATATTCATTATTTTTAAAAAATTATAATACTTTCCAAAAAAAATTTTTCAAAAAGTTATAACATCTATGAAAAATACATTTCCTGAAAAAGAAAGTTAAATTTTATAAAAAAATTACAAATAAGGAAATATTATTAAAAGTATTTAGAAATTAGTGTAGTGAAAAGAATTATAATAAAAAATAATAAATTATAAAATTAATAAAAAATTATTTTTATTGTCTTGATTTTTTAGAGATGCATAACGTCCTAAATATGATAATTATATACTTATTAAATATTTTATGATGTTTCATAGAATATAAAAAATAGAGAAAAATTACTATTACCATGTTCTTGCCTTCATACAAATTTAAGAATCAATGGAAAAAATGTTGAAAAAATTAAATTAATTCAAAGTTAAAGATTTTCTTGATCTGCATTATGTGCCTATTAATAAAGAGATAGTAATACAATTGAATATTGTATAATTTTATTAAAATCTAATATGCTAATTAAAAAAATATCATGATAAGTATATAGAAATATTTTTCTAAGGAGTTCAATTTAATAACAACTATTATAAAATTTTAATAATCGATATAAAAATATTTATTAAAAAATAATAAATTTTAAATTTATAAAAAATTATATTTGCTATTTTTATCTTTAATCTAATTAAGTTTTCATAAAATATTATTCTTTTTTAATAATAACTTTTTAAACCTATCTACAAATAATTTTAATAAGACTTTTTTTAATTTTTCATAAAATTTCACTTTTAGGGCCAAAAATGCATTTTCAAGAATTTTTATAATTTCTCAAAAAATTATTTTCAAAAAGTGTTATGACTTCTCGAAATTACATTTCAAAAATTATAAAATTTGTAAAAAGATATTTTAATAATTTTACTTGAAAAAAATTTGAAAAAAAAAAGAGGTATATAAAACAACAACGATGATGCAAATAGAATTTCTCAAGAACCAAATGTTGTATTTTAACTTTACAATAAAGCCCCTATTTTCTCTCCTAATACCTACCATGTCCTTATATGCATGTAATTTTCAATTTTACTTTATTTTTTCTATTTATTTTTAAATAATAAATTACATATTGAATAAAGAGTTGCATAGTGTACATATCAATAATATACTATTTTTTTTCCCATCCAATTGAATGAAATTGTTGAATTTGAAATTGTTAGAGGTAGATCTAGTAATTTAAAACATGATATGATGATATGATATGAATAAAAGATATAAAAATGACATGATTTAAAATTTTAACAATAAATATATATATGGGTTTAACAAAATCAAAATAACATATTTCATATTTTCGTGTTACTACAAATTATGGTATGTAATTTTTTATATAAAATATGACATGAATATAAAAATTTTAGTATTTTACATGATACGAATATACAAATCATCATATCTAAAAGTCTTTGAAACTTCTAATATTGACAACTATCTTTTGTTAATTTGGTGGGCTATGTGCGAGGTGTTGGGGTTGTAAGATTTTGGATTGTGTGGTAATTAGGTATATTTTTATGAATTTTGAGTTTTTATTATTTATTATTTATAAATAAATAAATAAATAAATAATAATAATAATAATAATGATAAATATAAATTTAAAAACTTCAAAACAAAAATAAAATTTAAATTACTTTCCTTCTTTTTTTCTTTTGTTTAAAATATTTTTATAAAACAATTTATAATTTACAATAAATTGAAAAATAATGCATTTGATCGAATGATTCATAAAAAATACAACACTCATAATATAGTATGAAAAATTAAAATATACATAATCATAATATATGAAATATTATATATATATATATTAATTTTAACATTTTTATAATATTTTTATTTATTTTATTTTTTATTTTATATTAAAATAATTATAAATATATTCAACAAAATAAAAAAAAAAACAAAAAATAGTCCACCCCAGTATAGAAGAGCTAATTCTAGTATTATTATTAAAATTAGCAAATTGCGTGCAGAATTAACAAGTTCATTCTATCTACAAAATATATCTTAGGAACATTAATTTTGGTTACTTTTAACATTAATGTAAAATTATAATTACGAAAATATAGCAATTCTATGATACAATAAGTTTGTAAATACCTTTATATTTAAATTAGATTAAAATTAAATTTGCCAGTAAGTCAAGCTTAACCCAAGCCAAGCCTTACCAAGAATTTTTAAGCTTGAGTTTGATTGAATTTGGCTTGTGAATATATTTTATTATTAATAATTAATTTTTATTTAATTCTAATTAAAATATGTCAAAATATAAAATATTTTCTAATATTTAAAAAGTAAATTTAAATAAATTCACTTAAATAAAATTTTATAATTGGTTAGGCTCAGTCTTTGACAAACAATTTGAAATATCGATCTAAGCCTATTAAAATTCATGAACGCATCTAATTAGAACTTTGCTAACAATGACAAATCCATAATTTTTTTTATAGGTGTTCACTTATAATGTATATAAGACACTACCAACAGATTTACATATTTTATTAATAGAAATGATATCCAAAAAAAATTTAAATGTTTGAAGGAAATTTTCTTTTAAATTTTTTTATTTTTCAAATTTATGGATGTTTAAAAGAAAATTTTAAGGTGACCAATAAAAAATTTTCCTTTAAATTTCCTTATTTTTTTAATTTTTGGGTGTTTATAAACACTCCATCACACCATTTACATCCATCCCTATTTGCTAACATAATATTGAAATTCTACTTTTGGATTTAATGTCATGCATTTTTTTTGTTTTACATTACTATTGTCAAGTATGTTATCATATTTTTTTAATGGCAAACATATAATATTATAGTATATACTTTTTTTAAGTTTTTAATATATCTTTAATCCCCTCTTTTACTACTTATCTGGTTGAAAAAGATATTATGTGCAAAATCTCCTTCAAATTCACAACCTTCAAGTATCAGCTCAATGATACTTGGAAAGCAATTATACTATATACTAATGATATGTTAATTGATCTAAATGTTAGTTGGTATATTATACTATATATTTGTTAATAATAATTAAATTAATTTGGAAAGCAATTATAGGGATAAAATATAAATGAGTCGATTATATTAAGGCCCAAAATAGTTGGATACAAGTTTGTTGTGACGTGTTGAAACCTAGGGCGGGTTGACTCGAAAGCTGGGTGAATGAGAAAATTTTGGAAAAACAAAGAGATTAAAAATATTTTTGATAAAAACAAAACCAAATGAGCCACTAACAATCTTTTTTAGGATGTGATTGGTCACCTAAAAATTTTTATCCCTTTAATAAAATAGTTTTAAATGGTTTAAAAATTTAAAAAAAAAACAAATTTATGGTTCGTGAAATCAAAGTTGACTTTGAGAGTCAGTTATGTGTGGAGAAGGATTAGCACCCTTACAGCACCTGTTGAAGATGTTATCAATTGATTACATGTTATCCTTTAATTTTAATTAAAGTGGTCCTATTTACTTAATGTTTAAAATTAATTCATTTTCTTCTTTTCTTTTCTTTTTCATTTTTTAAATCAAATTTAAAAACAAAAAGGTTTTTTTTTAACAAAAACAAATCAAATTTAAAAACAAAAGTTTTTATTTTTATTTTTGGATCAAGGTAAAAATAATTTAAATATCAAAACATATTTTCTACTCTCCTATAATTAGGTAGAGTTTAAAAAATATTCCTAATTTAAAAGTTTTCAAATTGTGTCATAAAACTAAGATAACATATTTCATAAATAATGATTATCAATAGTCTTCCTATAGTTAGGCAAGATCTCGATGATTATATTTACTTAAGATATTTTTTGTTTTAAAATGTTTTTCTTTGAAAAATAATTTTTGAAATTAAATGCATGAAATGCATGAATATAATAACATGTGATAAAATGCATGACAATATAATATAAATGATAAAGTATGAATGCATGATAATATAAAAATACATGTGATGACAAGGTAAAATAAAATGCAAATGCATGATTGATTTAAGGTTTGAGGGCTTGTTATGGTGTTTGGGTTGGTTTAAGGTTTAGGTTAGGCTTTAACATTTTAGGGTTTAGGGTTAGGGTTTTAGGTTTAGGTTTAGGATTAGGGTTTATGGTTTGGATTTGGGGTTTGATGAGAGATTTAGGGTTTCAAGTTTAGGGTTTCAAGATATAAAATGAATGTAAATTACAAAAATGTTATTAATGAATGCATATGCCAAATGCATGACCTAAAAAACATAATTACAAACTAAGGTATTTTCAAACTTAATATTACAAACATATCATGTATGAAAATTTAAGAAAGAAAAACATAAAACTTTTCCAACTTTTAAATGTTTCACCATTTTTTTTTTTTTTTGGTGTTCTTCAAAATCCAACCAAGCAAACATTAAAAATCATCCAAACAACCTATTCAACTAGCATTTTTCCATTGAAAAATTAATCTAACACATTGAAAATTTAGTAGATAGGATGAAAACATAATTCAACACATAAGATCAAGTGACATTTGGCCACAAATGGATGAGCAAGTTTTGGCCAAGCAAAGAAACTACCTTGGCCAAATACTCTATGACATTTTCACAACTCGTTTTCATTTTTTTTTAACTCAAACATCAAGATTTTCATCATGTAGAAACAATTTTAGTCACTAAAGAAATTTTATCAAACATGTATTCATCAATATGAACAAGAACATAAACCAAATACAAAGTATATATCAATATCTACTCAAATTTCATGCGAGATACAAGTAAACTCATCATCTAATCATCATGAATTTCACTTAAAAACAAGGGAATCATCAAAATGAACCACAATGAGGTTTGGCCATCGAGGATTTAAGCTTGGCCAAACCTCTAAATGGTTTAATGGTGGATTGATTTTTGATTTCTTTGATCTTTTGTCTCAAATCAAGCTATAGATTAATTGATTAAGCTTATAGATCAAATTTGAAGCTAAAAACACAAAAAACTAAAGATTTTCTCAAGAAAAATAGAAAAATAAAGAAGCAAATATGAAAAATACTATGCAAATGTGATGAGAAATGCCATGAAATGCAAGAATGTGAACTAGAAATTATACCTCTAAAAATGCTCTCCAAGTTTTTCTATTTTTGTCTTATTTTCTCCACTAATTTTTTTTTTAGCTTCTCATTTTCCCTCTAAAAATGCAAATGTGATGAGAAATCCAATGGAAGGATAAACAATCCTGATAATTACTGTGGATATTCCAACTAGGAATAAGTTAAGAATAAGTTATTCCAAGCTACCGACACTTTTAGACAAAGCTTTATGAAGCCAGAAAACTAGTCGACAATTTCTACTATAGCTATCACTGTTGCAGACAGACAACTAGCACTGTAGCAATCACTATACATAAAGTTATCAATAGTAATCAAATAATCATTCTGATACTGCTCAAACCTTTTTCAATTTCAAATATTGAGTTATTGTAAACTTTAAAAAAAAAAGGGTTAGATCTTTTAAAACTTCTCTCTAAACTCTCTATCTTTCCTACCCAACCTTTTATTTTCTTAAGTTATTTCATATTTTAAAGCTCATATCGTGAAGATCTATGGTTATTTACTAGTATTTGTTGGCTTGGTATGCTTTTGTTGATTGGCTTTGATAACCTGAAGTAGAACATCACAACTGATTTTAAGCACCTTAAATATGGAATCAATTTCTGAAGATAATTGTATTTGTAAATATCAAACTTATAATCATAGTTTACATGTAGATCTTAAGTTTAAATCTAGTATTTTATCTGTTAGTCGTGCTATAAATGGTTTATTTGATCTTTCTTCTTTTTTTTTAGAAATTATTTATAAAAATGGATACTTTAAAAGATAAAAGTATTGAAAATAAAAGATTTGTGTTAAATCTTTTAAAAGTTGAGGAATATTACTTGCAGCTAGAAGGGTAGACTTCTGGGTTTTTCCTTAAGAAGCATTTTTTGATTTTTTGAGAAATTGTAAGACATTTTCTTGCCAGGTACCGTAGAAACAATTAAGAAATCTTTCTTTATTCCACTGATCTTTGTAGCCTGTTACTACAATGGACATAGATTATGCCTAGTCATCTATGACTTTTCCATAGTCCTTCAAAGGAACATGAGATAAATGTAAATAAGTGCCACCTTGAGCAATAGTTTTTTTGTTTAAAAAATCTATTATAGGGATTTCAGCCTTAACCTGGCTTGTTTGGCCAATTGCAAAAGTTTACTTAATCTTATCTTTTTTTAGTTGAGGTTTACGTTATTCTAAAATTTTTGAAAATTTTAAATAATTTGGAAAACAAAGTAAATCATCAGTATCTGGGTTAGATTTTATGATTTTTTTTCTTAAAATTAAAATTATGTGATATTCGAAATACATATGATTTTTGTAAAAGGTATCTTTTTTAATATAAAAAATTGGATGAAGAACATTCAAAATTTTGGTTAAATCAATTTTTTCTTAAACTTCCCTTACCATGGGATGAGCTTTGTTTGCAAAATTATAATACCTATTTAGAATTAAAGCTTAAAACCTCTAATGCCGTAAATCCTAGCATAGAATTATATGATACTTTGGGCTATCAAATTAAATATGTGCAGAGCCAAATTATCAAGTACCTTATGCAGAAGGCTGCCAAACAGGTAAAATCTAAACTTAGTTATCAATAATGTATTAAGATTTTAGAAAATGATTTAGAATTTGGTTGTAATAAACAACCAAGACAAAAATATTATTTTAAAAAGAAAATTATTTTTGGAAAAAATTGAAACCAAAAAAATCTGGTAAATACAAAAAGCCTAAAAAAAGCAAATTTGTTGTTAAAAAGAAGAAAAAAAATCTTCCAAACAAACTTGTAAATGTTTAATTTGTTATCAAGAAGGTCATTATGCAAACAACTACCCTAGCAAATAGGAAACGTGCTCGCAAAATGATAAAAAAACTTGAAGAAAATACTCTTTAAATTTTATTTGCAGAAGAATTTGCAGATGCCAAAATTTTTTATGAAGTTTTCTTTGAAACAGATGAAGATTCATCTGATAGTGATTCTGAGTATATTTTTATGATGAATACAGAATCTAACCAAGATATTGTATCAGAAACATCTACAACTACTAATTCAATAACTGATGATGGTATGGTTAAATTAAAAAATATAATGAGAAAAACTCATTATACTTTTTTATGAAAAAATTAAAAGAACTTCAACTTGTCAAAAAAGATGAGATTTATAAAAAAAAAAATTTATTTTAAAGCTTTTCAGCCATAGTTTAAACACCATATTGAAAAAGTTTGTGGAGATACAGTTGCAAATGATTCTAAACAAGGATCGGTTGAAATACCTCATTTTACCAAGCAAAAAATAAATCATTTTTTGCAAAAATACCCTAAGGTAAAATATATTCATATTGGTCTTATTATGATTACTATTAAACCTTTTTTTTTTTTTAGCTACAAAAGATATTCCAATAATTGTAGTATTATTAGATAATCATTTTAAAAATCTCGTAAATGCTATAATTGGAAGAATCCAATCCAATTTAGCAGCTGGTGTAGTTTTATTTAAAGTTAAACCTAATTATTTTATTTCTATTTTTTATGAACATATTGAAAAATGTTTATGTCTTCATATCTAAATAACCAATTCCGATATTGAAGAAAAATCTCATGACTTTTTAATAAATTTGTCTGCTATTTATGAATTTACAAGTACTACATTATTTCTATTAAATAGATAGATCCTTGTATTATTGAAAATTTTGAACCAAATTCTTTTGATTTTGAAATCAAACTAAGATTTCTAAATCTAGAAGATTTATCTATCCTAGCAGGATGGTGTCTTGAAGATATTTCAGAAAAAAACTTATGAAAAGGTCAATAGTTTAGAATTTTTCTCTTCAGGAAAAAACCTTTATTTGAGAAATCTAAATGCTTCAACCAGTTTCAATCCAAATCTTATTTTACCCTCTTCAAATATTCTTGATCATAAAAAAGATGATGATATTGAAAGTATAACTAGTAATAAATCTTTTTCTACTCCTCGAAGAAACTCTTTTGTAGGATTCCAATGTACAAATAGTATATGTAATTCTCAAATTCTTATTTTTACAGGTGATAACCAATCACAACAAACTTATTTTCATGCAATTAATTTTGTTTTAAATTCAACCACTTCTTTTTCGAGAAAACCTCCAGAAGAAATAAAAATGTAACATTTTATAAATAATTTTAAATTTTCTTCTCCTAAATTTATTCAATTTTCTAATAAATCCAAAGATAGGATTTATACTTTTGTAAAAGGAGAATTTCATTTTCAAGGTTGTAAACCCTATAATCTTCATATTTTATTAGATACAGGTGCTACAATATCAAGTTGTCTCAACAATACATTGCTGTTAAGCAAATGGCAATCAATGAAGCATCCTCTAATTATAATAGGTATCAATAGTAAGGAAACTATTGTATGTTATAAAGCTAAAAATATTTCTGTTTATTTTAATAATGTTAAATTTGTTATCCCAAAAATACTCTATTTTCCTAATATGCATGGAGATATTTTATTAGGAAATAATTTTTTGCATATATATATTTACCATTTTCTATTTCTAATAATCATGTTTCATTAACTATAGATAAACAATCTATAGATATTCCATTTTTACAAAATCATGAGCATATTTGTGATAAAAACTTTCAACTAGAAAGTTTGAATAAATCTATTATTAAAGCCATCAATGAAAAACATTAGTTGTATAAGATCTTGCAGGAAAATTTTAGTGAAAAACCATCAAAATTATGGAGCAGAAGCCCATGATATTGTGAACTAACTCTTATTGACCCAACAAAGGTGATTCAAGTTAAGCCCATGATCTATACCAAATAAGATATAGAAGAATTTAAAGTTCAAATTGCAAAACTACTAGAAAAAGGTTTGATTGAACCAACAACCAGTCCTCATTCAAGTCTAGCCATTATGGTAAGAAACCATTCATAAATTAAACGTGGTAAGCCTCGTATGGTAATTAACTATAAGAGACTTAATCAGAACTTAGTTTTTTATGGTTATTTTATCCCAAGAAAAGATGTTTTACTAAATTTAGCAAAAAAATGCTAAATATTTTTCTAAATTTGATTGTAAATATGGATTTTGGCAAATTATGCTTAAAGAAAAATCCAAACAATTAACTGCTTTTAGTGCACCACCAAGACATTATCAATGGACTGTTATGCCTTTTGGTCTATGCAACGCTTCTCAAATATTTCGACGTTGGATGGATATAATTTTTAGTAAACATAAACAATTATGTTGTGTATATATTGATGATATTTTTATATTTTCTAATACTTTAGATGAGCACAGGAAACACCTGAATATTATTGCTCAAGAATTTATATTGCATGGAATTATTATTAGTCCTAAAAATGTGGAGTTAGAAAAAACTGAAATTAAATTTTTAGGTCTTAATTTTTCTTTTAATGGTCTTTCTTTACAAGATCATATCATT